>CM019830.1:59090416-59391198 GCA_009763385.1 Coix lacryma-jobi var. lacryma-jobi | reverse complement strand
ATAGACGCTATTAATCGATTAGATTAGACATGCGTGTCTTAGTCTTACGGTTTACTGAGGTTGCGCTCAAACTCCACCAGAATCAGCTTGTGGTAAGCCCCAGGGGTGACAGCTCTTTGGCCTTCGTTCCCACACACGTTCGGCAATTGACTGTTTGTAAGCTTTTGGCAGCCTTCTCCCAACTACCTTTTTTCCCAGTCTTCTTCGACAGTTGGAAAGGAACCTGCCTGCTCCAAAGTGCCAAATGTATATAATTTGCTATATTTTTCAATCTTTGTTGCCTTAGAACCCACGTAATTGGAGAAGTATATGGAACGTTGATCATCGCAGTTGTGGCTATAGCCGTTGTCCTGCATCAGCTTGGGTGCTACATATGCAGTGTGAAGGGAACCCCCTCTCAGCTGGTAATTAAAATTTAATCCTGGATTAAAACGTCTACCACTATTACTCTATCGTGTGAGTGGGAAGAAAATAAAAAATAAATCCTCTGACTTTAGTCTACCTGACTTGCTCCGAATTCCAAGGTCATAAGTAGTAGGTTCGTACAACTAGGTTCGTTCTGGAAGTAAATGAAATCAACAAAGGTTTATAATGATTGCGCACACTACGGCTGAATATATTAGTCCCTAGAATCCCATGTTCAAAAATTAAAATAAGGTTTACCAAAAAACTAGCATTATCGTGTGCAATATAGTACTTGTGAACAGTATGCTGTAAACCACTTAACCATTGACTGACCTCGTAAATTAAGTCAGATTCTTCGACCCGCCATTCCTGACGTTATAAATTCCTCTCCTTTTCTTTAGTCGGGTAAGTCTTGTTGAGTACCTTTGTACTCACGTTCGGTCTCTTGTTTAACAACAATAAAGTTAATGAGGTAAACAGACGTATGGGCAGAATTCCTCAGTATGCCTTGGACCCTGCTGAATCCCTAGGAAATAACTCCGTGTCCGGTAAATAAAAATGCTAAACAATGGGTAGTTCTGTCTGGTCTGTTGCCAGAAGAGGCCGATTTCGAGGCCCGACGAGTGATTATCCACCCTGCCCGTGGGGCTAGGTGAAAATCTGTTTTCATATTTTATCTCTATTATTGTTATCGCGTTATATACGTAAAATCACGTGCTCACCACTTGCCAAACTCTCAGTTTGAACTACCTGGGTCATGGTAATAACTTCACTTTAAGTTTAATGTGAAACACTGGTTCTGTAAACTATTGTTATTTTACGCTCTATCATTCCGCATATTTACTCCCTCGCCGCATTGTTCTACTCTCTGTGCTCGCATAATGTTGGAGAAGCGATGATCTGTACTCGTATCTAAGTGAAAGATGATTCCTGGCGGACAAATACGAGCGGCTGGCCACCTGATGTAGCCCAGTGGCGAAAACTCGGTCTTAAATCTCTTGGCTGTAACGGAATCGACCTGTCAGTGGTTGATAGTCGATCAACAGTGGGCCATGGGATTAGGGTCGTTACGTCAGCAACGAGCCCTTTGTGCTGCACTGTCTTGAGGGACTAAGCTATCTTCTTCCTTTTCGTGAAGATTCTTGATTGGTAAATTCGTGTCCTACTGCTGGTTGTGTTGAGCCTCTGTAGCCCTCTATCTTGAGGGACTAGCAGTAGTGCTTTCTCTTTGCAGTCTTCAGTTGGTATTCGACGCCTTCAGCTAGTGGTGTTGAGCCCTTTCTGCCTCTTCTTGAGACTAGCTTATTTTTGACCTTGGTTGCGTCGAGCCGTGCCGCATGTCTTGGGAACCAAGTCTTGTTGGCTCTGATTTTGATCGAAGTTTTGCTCCTATGATGAGTTGTTTGTTCTGATCTCTTACTTGGTTGTGTCAAACCTTCTGCCCATGTCTTTGGGGACCAAGCTTTTGCTTATCTTGAAGATTGTTCTTCTTTCGGCTTTTTCATTGGCTTTTTGGACATCTTTGGATGAGTTTTTTCTCCTGCTATCTATTTCTGCTTTCTTCTTTTTTATTATGGTTACAATGAGTTGATTGATGCACTCATCAAGGGAGATTGAGAACACAAGGTTGATAGTGCCCTTCGTGGTTCCCTTCCTGAGTGATGAGTGATCGATCAACTGGCAACATGTCTCTTGGCTGTGTGATGTGCAGGTGGCGGAGCTCGGAGACAGTGGTCGAAGTGAGGTGAAGGTCAAGCGGGACGATGTCGTGCCGACGGACCTGGGAGCGGTGAAGGGCGAACGTGGAGCTTGGACTGACGGACCGGAGACCTGAGGACCAGCTATGCGTAAGCTGGCACGTGGCGTCGACAAGCAAGAAGACATGGGGATGAGCGCTGGCATCGGCCGAGTCGGGAGGAAGGTGATGGCAGTCGTGACACTTGGCGGGAGCCCGAGAAGGATGGCGAATGCACTGTGCCCCGGCGTGTGAGCTGGAACATGCTCTGGCAATCGTGCTGCCGGCGGTCCCGCCTCTGCTGAACTCGGCTCGGTGTGCGAACCACATCCCGTCTACAGCGTGGGTTCCGGTAGCTGAGCCTCAAAAAGCTACCATGCGGTTTTCGGCGAACGTTTGCCTCAAAACTGCGGCTCGTGCCTGCCGTTTCCGAAGTTTTGGCGCCTCAAAACTCGGCGAGGCACGTTTTTCCGGTTTGGGCCTACCCAAAACCTGGGGCAGCCCGGTGTTTTCTGAGTTTTGGCGGCCAAAAACTCAGCCGGAGACAGGTTTCCCGGTTTCAGCCATCAAAACCGGGGGAAGGCCCAGGTTTCCCAAGTTTCGGCCTCAAAACCGCTGGAGGGGAGGTCGCGAAAAAACATGGACACGGTTCGAGGCACGTGGCGGTGGTGGAGAGGCTGGGCCGCCCTGGCCGGCGCAGCTATCTCCGCAAAGGAACCGGCCGTGGTCGCGCTCGGCAGGGGCGTCCACGTCCGGCGGTCATGCCCCTGAGGCTTGCGTCGAGGCGAAGCTGACAAGGGTGAGGGAGTAGGCGTGCGTGGCCGTCGAGATGGACATCAAGCAGAGTTGGATCGCCGGTTATTACACCCGCTAGGGTTGGGCCGGTTGTGAAAGTTTGACGACTCAAGCCTATTCCCTAGTGTTTAGAAAAAGGGCGATGTAAATATTGTGTTCACGCGGGCTCGAGTGAGAAATTACAGAGGAAGAGGAAAGGCACAACGCGACCCTTCGGCGATCTCGCTCGGATCAAACTTTCCTGCCAGTGTGCAGAACTATTACCTCCTACCAGGACACTTCTCTCTCCGCACATCTAGCCCGTCGCTTAGTGTTGCCCTCTAAACTACATACCTGGGTCCGTAAGAGGATCGCATCAGAACTAAGGTCAAACTCATTAAAACAGTATGCTACTGTAGCTAATGTAGGGGAGAAGTTTAGAAGTCGAAAGCAACTCCGTCCAGTAAATTCTTGCACGTTTGTAAGC
Organism: Coix lacryma-jobi var. lacryma-jobi; assembly: GCA_009763385.1. Classification (NCBI taxonomy): domain Eukaryota; kingdom Viridiplantae; phylum Streptophyta; class Magnoliopsida; order Poales; family Poaceae; genus Coix; species Coix lacryma-jobi. Next base: position 59,387,797 of record CM019830.1, on the reverse strand, counting down.
GTGTGTTCGCCAACAACGGTTGCGATTTCCTGCTTGTTAATTCGTCAAGTTTTGGTTGTGTTCTTTCGCGGAATAATCTTTTTGTGCGAGTGTTCCCATAAAGAAAGTGATCTCTTTGGCCTCTCCTGGGTGACTAATCCTTTTATGCAAATCTCAAACTCTGAGAGCTCAAGGTATGTTCTAGGAACATCACGTAAAGCCACTGGGCCCAAATTCTTTCTACCACTGAAGGGAATGAACCAAATCTCTCAACCGTCATCCGGAATCTAAGGTATGCAAGCAAATCCTCGAGACAATTGAATATTTATCTGTATTCCGGAGTGCAACCCCGTTACTATCTTCTTTGGCACTCCCTGTCTCTCCGATAGAAAAAATCCCAACCTTAATCTCATTTCGATCCCGATATGCCAGCGCCCTTCCGGCGATAGTTTTTTGGGGGAGGCACGGCAATTAGCGCTTTCGACCCCCGCCATGATGTCTGAGAGAGCTAGGCGTCCACCTCATAGGCTGTTTCATCTTGTCAGATCTTATTTCTCCAAGTTTTTGATCCCTAGAGGATTCGTTTTGGGAGAGATCCGCTGGATCAATTGGTGATACAACCCAACATGTGGAAACCCTCACAGGGGTGACCTCGTCAGAACCCTGGACACCTCACGGCTGACCGGACGCTGACCTCTTGCGTCTGATCGGACTGATTGTTCAGCGTGTTCATCTATAGCTTGACTCCCCGGCTACACATAGATTCCAAGAGCGGTTAACTATAATGATCGACCAATAAAGAACCCCAAAATGAAAGCTAAGAGACAGCGCATAAACTAATGCAACACCCTTACCAGATATGCACAGATCCTAAAAGAATTCGTTGTGATCGAAAGAAAATCTGATCGGACAATGGTGGCACTCAATCAGTTTCTGCACCTGACACGCGTGCGGAATCACTATCCATCTTGGTGGTGTTCGTCCTATCGGGTCCGAAATCGAGATGAAGGATTGATTGTCTATAAATTAGTTGGTTTATACCACTTGTATGCGCGCACTGATGCGGCATTTTCTTTGGCTTGTGGTTGTGCAGAGTCGTACGCGGTGACCGCAAACGTGTGGTAGGTAGCAGCCATGAATGCCAAAAAGAGCGGCCTGGGACTGAATAGGTGAAGGACAATACCGTTAGAGACTGCGTGCACGACACGTTTTTGCGCTGTTTACCGTCAGTGCACGAGCTTCGGTTCGGGTAAGGCGGCGAACGTGATGGCGTCCTTTGGAACTGACGGACTGTCCGCGGTTTTTGGCGCGGTGGTATGCGAGGCTTTTGCGTTGGCGATTCTCTAGATGTCGCATAGTGTCCGGTGCGCTGTGTGCATCTGCTTCGGAAGCATCCGACCCGCTAACACTACTAGGGTAATGGACATTATTCGTGCTCTAGGCTTGCCTTTTGGGTGACTCTGGGACAGCGGGCTAAAAGTTTCTGAGAAAAAAATTTTAAGCTAATCACCATTCACCCCCCCTCGTGGTACGCTTATTCCGTCCTTACACAATGAAGCCGAGCACTATCAAAAGCAGAGACAATGTTAAAAGGTTTAGAACGACTGTTTGCGGGTAGGTGGATTGCACGCAGGTGGGTGCCACCGGGCAGTGGAAGTCCCACCCACACTCTACATGAAGTGAAAAGGAAAAGCCCATAAGAAGGCTCTCTGATCTTGTAGAGGTTTATGAGTAGATGCAAGAGACACAATTATGCCCACCAATGGAAGGTCTGAGCCAGACAAATCAATGGACCTAATAAGCATATGAACACATTCAAGGTGGATGTCTCACAGGCTCTTGAGAGACATCTGAATATAGAGCCTTGGGTGCGCTTGCACATTCAAGTGGAGGCTGCTAATTCTCACAGAGATAGTTTTGTGGTTTGAATCATGATCTATAGCTCTTGCTCCGGTTGTACGCAGTGCACGGTCTTCTCAGGTTCATTTGTCGGCCTCGTCCGAGAGATAGCCACTTTGGAGGACGAGGAACAAGATGGTCGAAGTGTCCCGAGAGTACTAATATGATCGTGCTAGTGTTGGATAGTGCCCCTACATAACAAAAACCCCAACGCGCCCAAAGTTGTGAGGCGACAGGGTAATTTACCCGGTGGTCATCAGGAGTCACCGTCATGTTACACTCCGGGGGAGGTCTGTGAAGAGAAGCAAAGGGTCTAAATCGAAGGTCACCTGGAAACAGAGGATGGAGAGACCTGTGTGAGCCAGTAATTGAATCGTGTCCGGATATAATTGCATCTTTTGAGGGAGTCAGTTCCGTCAGATCGAGTATCCTATGGTGTGCCGTTAGGTGAATCGGTATGAAAGTTGTGTGCGCACAGGGAGTAATTCATGGTACTCCAATGCACAATGCTTCTAAACGTGCATTGCTGCGTGCAAGGGAAAAGAGACTCTTAGTATCGTGCAAAACGGTTGTTGGCACACTTCAATCTGAGTAAAGGTGATGACTAATGGCTACCAATGGAGTGAGCAGACTTATTACGAGAGTTGCTAGGAGTTCCCAGGAATAGTCCCTGTGATAGAGGAGGTGAGGCGTATATATTAAGGCTCACGAACCTCACAGCTATGTGGCAAACATCTTCAGTGGAAGTAGATTACAACAGACGCATTTGGCATAACTAACATGTGAGTCTAGTTAACAGGTCGGTCAAGGATTAACTAGGAGGAAACAGCCTGTGAGAATGTTTTAACCATTGGACATAGAAATTGATTTAGTGGGTAGAATATAAGAGGGCGTTCACGCCTCTCGAACCGTACCTGTTGAAACAGACATAATCTCAAAGTCCATTGCAATTTTATCATTACTTCTCTAATGTGGATGTTAAATTCCAACCCTTATAGGCATTGTAATAATCGCACTAAATTCAGTCATGTGTAAACTCCAACCTTAGTATAGGGTTTAATAACTAATCATAACTTTCCAATGAGTTTGTAGTGTCGAACTCTGTGGAGACTTCACAAGAGCAGGACGGGACTAGATACCGAAAAGCCGCACACACTTAACCCGATCTTTGTGTCACCTTATTGGCTTCTCTATTTGTGAGAGAAACGAGATGGGAAACCCATAATCAGACTAACGTTGCGCTCTCCTCGTGCGCTAATAATCGGAAAATTTCAGCCAAGTCATGAATCTTGGCCAGACAGATTCCGATACTCCAGAGAACACCTAGAGCACCGGTTCGAAATTCCGTGTTTGCGAGGAAAAACTTGGTGCACCTCACTCGATCTCACTTCCAGGTTGGCCCAGCCGTGATTCTCGTCATTTCCTCCTCCCCACTTGGGCCTCACAGTGGTTCGGCCCCGCTCGATTCTCCGGCTCTCCAGACGCCTCCCTAAGTTGCTTAATCCCGTTGCAAAAACCTTCTGAAATTCAAGCCCTGTTCTTTAAAACTGTGAAGGGGATCATTTCCAAACCAAAAGGAATTCCAATCAACCTCAAAGTGCTAACACGTAGATCGTCGTTCTTGTTTTGGATCAAAAACTTTTCTCTTCTCTTCCCAATTTCTTCGATGGTCCTTAAGTCGTGATCTCTTCGGTGACAGTATAATAGGCTTCCATTCCGTATGTCCGAGTATGATCTAATTCGAGAGTACAACGTACTAACTAATATATGCACTATGTGCTGATTTTGATTCCTAATCCGCAGCAATGCTCGTTTGATCCATAGAGATTCGTGTGGTTGAAGCAGATGGTGACAGGTTGACTCCATGAATAGAAAAGGCCCCGATGAACGCGCCTAGTGTCATTCAAGCGAGGAGTACCAGCGTGCGTGCGAAGACACCAGACGACTCAATTGCTTCAAGCGTTATATAGAGCACCCTAAAGAGACTTCAAAAGTCAGCTTATCACCACCGAAGAAAGACAGAATACCGTGCGCTTCACGTATTCGATCTGGAGACTATGAGGTTATCAAGTGACCTAATCTAATTATTACTTCTTACGTAAAACTGACCACCGTGAGAAGAGAGAGAGAGAGGAAGAGATCACAAGAGGAAGAGCTGCTCCGCTGCACTGTCCGCTAGTGACCAGGAAAATCATACCTCTTCGCATTGCTTGTACCCTGTGTGAGTTTCAATGTTATTCACGACTTGCTTCAACGATTTGTTTGTTCGGAGAGTACATTCCCGTTATTTTCAATCATTATATTATTTTAAGTTGAGCTCATTTTGTTTCTGTTAGATCTCGCTGTCGTATCGCTGATATGTGTCTGAACAAGTGACTAAGCTCTTAATGAGTACTCCTTACATAGTCTAGACACCCCGTCGCACGTCCGCATCTTACGAGTGTTAGAGTAGTATGGATAAGTCAAATACAGAGAAAGCTCCCCAAAAAACGGCTTTCAGCTGACCGGAGCTAACGGCGTCCCGATAGACTTGACATAGAACTCATTTTTGACGCCTGCACTCTCCATACCAGTGAACAGGTCCCGGTTAGCTGTGTTGAGTTGGCTAGAGTTCACGTTTTCGCATAAGCGGTGCAATGCTTATTTACGACTCTTGTTGATTCTTCTATAGTCCACTTACCTGTGGTGTGCTCGTAGGCTCGTAAAGGATTATACATTTGCAATAAAAGAATCATACCTGTTTGTGACCTACTTTTATGGCAACTTCCCCAATAAGATAATATAAAACAATATCACTCTTAAGTTGGAACATAATTAAGATAACCTTTTATTCATTTTGCCACGACCTATCTAACTCACCCGCTCTTTTATGTCTTGTGCGTCGCGCTTGAGGTTTATCTCCCTAGACCTATGGTAAGTGTGTTATCTGCATCACTTGTGCCTTGAAGACTCACTCGCAAAAGTACTACATCCCCCACCGTCTAACAATCTAGAAGTCGTGGACTCCATCTTTGGAGTTGCGATATTTTAAGGTATTTAAACTGGGTTAAGTCCGTGTGATATGTGTAGCTAGAATCGGTGTGGTGGAAACAGTAGTATTGTTAAATCATGTGTGCTTGCTGGACTCAATAGTTAGGAAATGGATTAATCATTTAAAAACTTTCTATCAAACTCAAACAAACAAGCATCTCTGTGTCGAGGCCGCTTTTTTGCCTAGCAACTTCGGTCTTCAGCTACCTGACAAATGACGAATCGAACCCAAGAATAAGGTAAGGACCGACGTTCGGCGATCACACGTCCACGCAAAGGAGTAGGGGAGCACACGCTAAAAGAAGGAGTGCATAAATTTAGTGAATCTCATACACATAATAACAGTAGACGTTATACAAGTATGTCAATATTCTGTGTGATACGAGCTTGAAATTTATTCATTTCAACCCTTTATTTCGCTATTGAGCACTCTTTAGATACTTTACTTTATATATTTGTTGCCTTTGTGTTTAAGAGTGGTTTGGAATTATGCTCTCTTTAATATTTCGTGTGTTCACACAAATCGGCATAGTCTCTTGTGAAGCATGCGCGAGCACAAGCATACGCGATTCCCCGTGCAAGGAGAGACGGGGAAAAGCTCCCGTGCAGAGGAGACATACGTATTATCATGTGAAGTAACTGAAGGCGCCAAAACAGTCGAGTCCTCCGAGAACCATCCACACGGCGAAGAGGATTAATCTACTCGTCATTCAGCCGTGTATACAAGCATAATTCCAGTAGCATGCCCTCCCGGCGAAGACACTACCCTAATGGGCAGCAGGAGCGCGGCGAACGGAAAACGGCGAATGAAACGAGATAACGGACAAAAAAGAAAAGCTCATTACATCGCGCAGCATGGAAGAGAGCCCGAACATAGTACCATTGCAAACAATATATCGGGCTAACCGAATGCGGAGACACGAGCGCCCTGTACCGAGCAGCGCGCGCCTGAGGTCGAGGCGTAGTAGCGTCGGCAAAAGGAAGAGAAAGGCTACTCTTACACGGGCCAAATGGGCATCGAGAACGTGTGATTTGTACTGTAGGCGCGCTAGGTTGGTGAGGCGGAGCGGCGGCGGGAACTCGTCTTTCGAATGACTTCTGTCGATGTGCCTAATCTGTGCGGAGTATTGGAGGGTAAGGAGGAAGGCTCGATCACCACGACTGCGAGCGGAGATTAATGATCCAGCTTCCAGATTCTAGGTGCGACCTAAGATATGAAGAGCGTAACGGTAAGCCACAAACCTAATAGGCACATCGATACTGATCCTTACGTCTCTTAAAAGTAAGGAACAGCAGTTTCTGTACGGACGAGCCGCCCAATTGACTTTACCCACCGAGCATAACGCTGCTTGCCATTTTCCGTATATTGTGCGCCTATATCGTGAGAAGATGAACCTCAAAAGGATTCAGAGCAACACAAGAAACTCTCTGCATCATATGCTGGCTGTAGCTGTTTCCTTCCTTAGTGCACCCGGTTTGAGATTTCAACTATTTGTGGATAAAACAATGACTTAAGTAATCTCAAGTTTTAAGCGACGCACGACGTACCTGCGGGCCACGTCGGCGAGTGGCCTTCGCACCATCTCGCGATAAATGGACACAGTCGAGCCGAACCCATGGAACAACCGGTTCACAACCCCACGTGTTCCAATGCAGCCATGGCTGCCTAACACGAGTGCAGGCCACATTCGAGCACATCTAACGCTTGCCGACCACACTGCTCACTCACTCTAGGAGCGCTGACAAGTAGAGTGACTCCCACTACGGGAATTATCTGCGTGTGGCCCCAATTCAACGGCCAGCGCCTGGCCTTCAGAACCGACTCAGGCCGGCGGTAGATATGAGCTAGAAAGGAACCTCTCTCCACCTCCAACCTCACGAGAGGGAAACTGAGCACCTCACGTGAGAGTTGTTCCATTGACCAAGAGTTCGATAAGAGGGCGACAATAAGTGAGAGCTCAATAAATCGCAGTTATGTAGAAACCCTGAATATTCCCGAAGCATCCTCCTCGACTCTGGCAGAGCGCTCTCGTACGACCTAGAACCACAGGTTACGAATCATAAATCACTCCCGACTGATTACAAAATCTCGACTCTTCGTAATCATAAAGCACTGTATATATTTCTGTGTGAACTTCTTACTACCCTGGATCCAACAATATCCACAAACAGATTGTCTCTCTATAGCCAAAACATACTAGGACCTAATCAGAACCATACCCGAGGGGCGCGACACCAGGTAAAAAACCACTCCAACCGGTGAAGTCGCTACAAAAAGAAGGTAGGGGACTCCTTAAACCAATTCAGGGTGAGGACGCTCGGATCTTCCAAAGCAGTTACCCAAATACACAAACAACACTAGCGGTCCGACGCACAACGGCTTTGTGTTAGGTGGGTGTCGGTGTACTAACCACGCTCCCTTTAAACCACCAAAAAAGAACGACTAACGTAAACACATTATCCAAACCCCAATATGTTTCAGCCTTAGCAGGTCAAAATGAGCAACTCGCAGCTCGAACATATGGAGGGTGCCTAAGGTTGCAACGGTTTTTGAGTATGCCCAGTTTTACATCCATAGGATAACAAGAGTGGCTCCTTCACACGCTTTTTGACGGCGACGAAGGCGGTTAACTTACTTCAACACTCACCGTCTACAACCGACTAGCGACAATATGCAAGTTCTAAAGGAACTCATAAAAGTTTAAACATGAGTGGCGATACAATAGATCTACTCACACTTGCCACAGATGCGAGTAATGACACCCAGCACTACCCTTTCACCCTCTCCTTTGTGACACAAGACAGTTTATTATCTCAGGAACGAGAGATTCCACCAGGTGTTACAGCCTCACATTCGCAACCCATGAAGACATCTACCCAATAGCGCCGTTGTATGGATCCATTCTTCTTAAGGGGAGTCTTATACTAAGTGTAGAATGAGTGAAAGAATATCCACCAATTGATCTTCAGTTCTAACTCCCTCTAAGGATATATCTTTCTTTGAAACATGGTCTCTTAGAAAGTGATGACAAATATCTATGTGCTTTGTGCGAGAGTGTTGAACCGGGTTGTTAGCAAGCTTAACCGCGCTCTCATTGTCACACAACAGAGGTACCCTTTCTAGAACTACACCATAGTCTAAAAGGGTTTGTTTCATATAAAGGATTTGTGCACAAGAAGCACCCCGCGACTATGTATTCCACCTCAGTGGTAGACAAGGCCACACTATTTTGGTTTTTTCGAACTCCATGAAACTAGTGATCTCCCAAGCAAATGGCACCCTCCGAATGTGCTCTTTCTATCAATTTTGCAACCCGCGTAATCCAAATCAAAATACCCAACGAGTTGGAAGTTAGCTCCTTTGGGATACCAAAGGCCAATGCTTGGGGTGTGCTTTAGGTACCTAAGGATTCTCTTCACGGCTATGAGATGTGATTCCCTAGGATCAGCATGAAACCGAGCACACATACACACACTAAACATGATGTCAGGCCTAGATGCGGTCAAGTATTACAAGCTACCAATCATAGAACGGTAGAGAGTTTGATCAACCGGGTTACCTCCCTCATCTAGGTCGAGATGTCCATTTGTTGGCATTGGAGTCTTGATAGGCTTGCAATCATCCATATTAAAGCGCTTGAGGAGGTCTTTTGTGTACTTCTCTTGAGATATAAAAGTCCCCTCCTTCAATTGCTTGACTTGGAAGCCTAGGAAGAATGTGAGCTCGCCAATCATGGACATTTCAAACTCCTTCGACATCAAGTCACCAAATTCCTTGCAATAGGCTTCATTTGTTGGCCCGAAGATGATATCATCAACATAGACTTGACAAATGAAGATCTCTCCATCAAGCTTCTTGGTGAATAGTGTGGTGTCGATCTTCCCAATGATGAAGACCTTCTCAATGAGGAAGTCCCGGAGACGCTCGTACCACGCTCTAGGGGCTTGCTTGAGCCCATATAGCGCCTTGGACAACCTATAAACATGATTAGGATATTTAGGGTCTTCAAACCCGGGAGGTTGATCAACATAGACTAGTTCATTTACGAAGCCATTTAAAAATGAACTTTTCACATCTATTTGATATAATTTAATGTCATGATGTGATGCATATGCAAGGAAGATACAAATGGCTTCGAGTCTTGCAACCGGTGCAAAGGTCTCTCCAAAATCCAAGCCTTCAACTTGAGAGAACCCCTTTGCAACTAGCCTTGCCTTGTTTCTAACAACCTTGCCTTGATCATCTTGCTTGTTCCTAAACACCCATTTTGTTCCAATGACCCTTGCGCCTTTAGGTCGCTCTTCAAGTGTCCAAACTTGATTGCGGGTGAAGTTGTTCAATTCTTCATGCATGGCATTCACCCAATCTGGATCACTTAGAGCTTCATCTACAATGGTAGGCTCAACAAGAGAAACAAAGGAGTGATGTTCCATAAATAAAGCAAGTTTTTGAGATCGAGTCATTACACCCCTTGTTGGACTCCCTTTGATGAGATCTTGAGGATGAGCTTGTAGTAGAGGGGTAGTCCTTCGATCAACCATTTGAGGGGCCGCTTGTGGAGCACCAACATCTTGAGCTTGTACCACCATTTGATCATGGGAGACATGAGTATCTTCATTTGGATCCCTCCCATCTTTGTCATCATCAAGTGGTACATTGGATGAGGATGGCTTGTCAATGACTTGCACATCATCGTCGTCATCTTTAGGCTTGATGGCTCCAACCGGCATGTTTTTCATGGCTTCTCTCAATGGTTCATCACCTACATCATCAAGATTCTCATGCTCTCCTTGAGAGCCGTTAGATTCATCGAATTTCACATTATATGTTTCTTCTACCATCTCGGTGGCATGGTTGAATACTCGATATGCTTTGGACTTCAATGAGTAACCAACAAGAAAACCAATATCACATCAGCGTTGAAACTTCCCTAGGTGTTCCCGCTTCTTGTAGATGTAGCATTTGCACCCAAACACTCTAAAGAATGATACATCCGGTTTCTTGTTGTTGAGTAGCTCATAGGGGGTCTTGCCAAGGAGGAGATGGGGGAACAACCGATTTGATGCATAGCAAGCGATGTTGATTGCTTCCGCCCAAAATCTTTCCGATGTAGAGTACTCATCTAACATTGTTCTTGCTAGGGTGATTAGTGTCTGGTTCTTCCTCTCAACTACCCCATTTTGTTGTGGTGTGTAGGTTGCGGAGACTTCATGCTTGTGACACCCTAAATTTCATTTTCTAAATTTAGTAATAAATTTGAGCTTTTGTTTAATTTTTTGATCATTTAACCTAGGTCAAATAATAATTTCTGAATAATTAAAATAAACCCTAGGGCTTAGAAACATTTTTGTTGCATTCATGCTGGTGCATAATATTTTGGTTGAGTGTAAGGCTAGGTTGCTTGTGTTCAAATTCAAATTTCTTTTGAATTTGATCAAAGTTCAAAGGTTTAGAAAATAAAAAGGCTTTTCTTTTAAATCCTCTCCCTTCCTCTCCTTCTAGCCCAAACAACAGAACCAGCCCAATCCCTCTCTCCCTCCCTCCTCTCCTTCCGGCCTAGTGTGTGGGCGTGGCCCGGTCAGCCAGCCCGCTCCGCATCTTTCCTCACCCCCTCTCCGCTTCGGGCTTGGCCCAACCCAGCGCCCCAGCCTGCCTTCCGCTCCTCCTTCGCGCGTAGAGGCCCAAGCTGCGACCTGCTCCGCTGGCTCGCGTCCGGCCCGCAAACCCCGGCCCAGCGCTCGCCCGCCCGCCTGCGTCCTCTCCCTCTCTCTCACTGCATCGCTGGACCCACAGGTCAGCCGGAGCAGCCCGCGCCCGTTCTTCTTGCTCTCTCTCTGATTTGTGGGACCCAGTCGTCAGCCTTTCTTCCCCACCAAGCCTTCGTCTCCGACCCGCCTTTACGCCGACGCCATCAATCGGCCAAGTAAAGGGACCAATCATGGAGGCCATCAAGCCCTGCCTTGAAGCCGCTGTCGTCACCGCCGCCGTCCCCTCCCCTACCAAGTCCCTAGTGCCCTATAAAACCCCCTGCTGGGCCCTTCCTTCTTCTTTACCCGAGCACCGAGCGCCCACTCCCACACCTCCGCTCGGCGCCAGCCTCTGCGGACCTTCCCTGGCATCGCGAGTCCTTTTTTGAGGTTGTGGTAATCTCCTCTCCCTCCCCGTGCACTTCTATTCGAGTCTAGGGCACGAGAGAGCCATATCCCTGAGCTCCAAATCTCCCAGCCATGGTGCCGCCGCATAGGAGTGCTGCTCCGACAACCCCCACCTCCCGAAAACCCCTCCCTAGAGTTCGCCTGGCTTCGCTGCTCTCTCTGGTGGCCTCAGACTGGTCTAGAGTGGCTTAGAGCGCCGATCCAAGGGCTCACCGCTGAGCTTCGACAGCCTCCCATGGCGGTCCACCGCGGAAGCGCCGCCCCAGCCGCTGGACTTAACCCCAAACCCTCCCCAACCCATCATGCGCCGTTGATCGAAGCACCGATGGCCACGATTAGAAGATACCGGTTTAGAGCATAACTGGTGCACGGGCTCGCTTGTGGACTCGGTCCACTGCCCCAGCGCCCTCCTGTCTACGCCCTGCGTGGTGAGCCGGCCAATCGCTCGGTGCCACGTGGCCGCCAGCTCAGCCAGCCAACTGAAAGGTCCTTGTTTGGTTTTGGTAATTGAGTGACAACTTAGGTGGACTAATATGTGTTTAAAGTGAATTACACAGATGATTAGTCCATAGGTGATCATGTGTGAGCAACATATGCCATAGAGGTGAAATGGCTTGGAACACATGTGAAGAAGGAGCTTAATGCACATGAAACATGACATGTGGTCATGTGGCTAAGATGGTGAAGATCAAGACAAGACTTGGCTTGATGGACGAGTTGCGAAGGTGAAGGGCAAGTTGGAGGCTTTGAAGCCGTTGGTACCGAGTGTCGGGAGGCTTAAGCAAGACTTGGCACCGAAGGACCGAAGCGATGGTGAAGAGCAAGTGATGTCAAGATCGATGGACCATGGGGCCATATGATGATATGAAGTGGATCATATCATTTGATGATAGGTTGGTGCATGTGTTGCATCAACACCGAAGGAGATGGAATGGAATGCACAAGGCAAAGGTATAATTATAGGGCATTTCATTTCACCGGTTATAGGTGTGTAGAGAAGATTATGACCGGGTTTAGGATAGATGGCCGTACTATTAAGAGGAGCAAACTTGTTTGCATATCGGTCATCTAGTGCCACTTGAGCGATCTAACTTTGCGATGTTACTAGGATCAAGTGGCGTGGTGAGAGCAATTGCTAATCCTTTGGAAAATGATTGTGAAAATGCTAACACCCATACACATGATGTTGTACACTTAGTGGTGTTGGCACATTTGCAAAGGAGAAGTTGTTGGAGAAGAAGTTGTGTTGAAAGGAGCCATGGAGAAGTGGGAGAAACTAGTGTATAGTCCCTCTCCCTCCTGCCGAGCTTGCGAGGCAGGATTCAGCGGTTTTCGGAGGAGAAGTGTTGTGCTCGGGGAGCATCGGACGCTGGTCCGAGGAGCATCGGACGCTGGGCCGAGCGTCCGATGGCAAACCCTAGTTTCTATTAGAAGTTGAAGGAGCATCGGACGCTGGCAACGGACGCTGAGAAAACACTGTTGCAGAGTCCGATGCAGATGACGTGGCGCGAGCGTGCTTTCCAGGGAGCATCGGACGCTGGCCTGCGTCCGATGTGGAACCATCGGACGCGTCCGATGTGTTTCTGCCCGCTCTGGAACCTCTCTGGTGTGTCATCGGACGCTGGGGTCGAGCGTCCGATGCTAGAGTCTCGGTGCGTCCGATGTGAGTGTTGGTTTGCGCAGTTCTGAGCAGAGGCATCGGAGCGTCCGATGCTAGGCATCGACGCGTCCGATGCCACTTTAACTGGCGCGGGAAGTAATATAGCCGTTGGGATCGCTCGGCCGAAGTTGAACGTGGGGGACACGTGGCGAGCATCCATGCATCGGACGCTGGCCTCAGCGTCCGATGGTCCCGACTGGCGCGTCCGATGCTAGCGCAGATTGCCTAGTGAAGGGGCAACGGCTAGTTAGCCCTTGGGGCTATAAATAGCGTGGGTAACCGGCCTTGGGCTGGTGGTTGAGCACTCCAAAGCCTTGGTGGCTGGTGTGGATGTGCTTGGGAGCCCTCTAACTCGCTTGTGCTTGCTAGTGTGCGTATTGATAGCGAGTGAGTGATCGCTAGTGCGTTGCATTGAGAGATAGCATCGAGTGGCACTAGGTGATCGTGTTGCAAGCCGGTGTTGCTTGTTACTCTTGGAGGTTGCCACCTCCTAGACGGCTTGGTGATCGAGTCTCCGTCGTGAAGCCCGCGTGAAGATTGTGCGTGGCTCCGGAGAAGCTTTGTGAGGGGCATTGTCCTCGCCCCGCGGGAGATCGCGAAGAGCAACTCTAGTAGAGAGAGGCGCGAAGAGCGCCAAGTGGTCCGGCCGGATCAAAGCTAGAGCTCTTGGTGAGCACTCCATCGTGGAGAGTGTGACTTAGGGTCACCACTAGCAAGAGGATCGACGACAACCTTGGGCTTGCCTCAACGGGGACCAGCTTGGTGGCGACCAAGTGAACCTCGGGATAAAATCACCGTGTCAACCTTGTTCATCCCGTTCGTTTGCATTCCCCACACACAAGCTTGTATCTACTTTCATATATATTGTGCTTGTGTAGTTGCTCTTGTAATTAGCTAGCTTGTGTAGCTTGTTAGTTACCTTCTTTGCTTGTGTATCTTAGAAGTAGCTCTCTTGCGTGACTAATTGGCTTGAGTAGCCTTGTTAGTCACATTGCTTAGTTTGTGTAGCTAAGTAATTTGAGCTCTCTAATTTGGCTTGTGTAGCCTTGTTATTGAGCATTGCTAGTGAGCTTAGGAGCTTTGTGCTTTGCTTACTAGATTGTGTAGGAGCTCCCCGGTGTTTGAGTACTAGTTGCTTAGATTTGTGTAACCTTGCAAGCTAGGTTGTTTAGGTGAGCTCTAGCTAGCCCGACACCTTATTTGCTTGGTTTAGGACTTTTGTAAGGTGTCGTAGAGTATAAGTAGAGGGGTGTAGTCTTGGCTAGACCGATAGTTTTAATTCCGTATTTGTTTCGGTTAGCCGGTATGATTAATTTTAGAAAGGACTATTCACCCCCCCTCTAGTCCGCCATCTCGACCCTTCACCAGCCCGGTCAGCAGCCGCACCCGCGTCTTTTTGCAGAAAAGCCCTCTGAGTTTCCCGAAATTAACCCGCAGTCCATACCTGTTTTAAAAAGCATTGTTTTCTTTCGGTTTAAACCCTGCAGTTTTCAAAAATAGGACGCGCCATCCAAGGTTGCGCAGATTTACAAAAATAATTGTTTTAATTCGAAAATGAGTTCGGTTTATTTACAAAAGTGCCATTTGAACCTTGTTTTCAACGTAACTTTTGATTTAAAAGCCTGATTGGAGTGATTCTTGCGCTCACGTGTTCGTAGAAACGCGTAGATTAGTTTTATAACCTTTTTATCTTGTTTTAGTACTGTTTGGTGTACAGTTCTAATAGAATACTATTTGTTTGCATGTAATGATTGGATTGGATGATTGTGTGGTGCCAATGAACCCGTTTAGAGTTCAAGCCATCCAAGGTCGTCATGAAGAAGATCTTCAAAAAAGTGGAACCATCAACACGAGTTAATGGAAGGCAAGTGTAACATGAGATCCTTTGTTACCCAGTAACCTTTTAATCACCTTTTCATATGCATGTGTCTAATATGATGAACCCTAGAGATTCTACCTAGAACTTTGTTATCCTGTATTCCTTGTTACCTTGGGTTGTGCATATGGGTAGTTCTGCTTAGCTTGCAAATACCAAATATTAAATTGATAATCTTGATTAATGACTTATGGAACAAATGTTTGTTCTGAAGCTTAAAGCGGCAACCCAGGATTTACAGTACAACCACGAGGACTACATGGCTCTGGTCTTAGCTAAGTACTTTGATTGTTCTAGCTTGTCTGTAGCTTATCGAAAGGGCAAGAGGGGCGTACCATGTAGTTATGGCCCGGTCCCACTAGGGTAATTGCTTTGGAGGATAGGGTGTTACCTTAGTGGGGAGGTGTTCATAACTCTTGGGAGATGGAAACCTTAGCGGCTACGACTTGTTAGACCAACTTTGGGAAGGCTTCGTAGTGATCCCTGCCGACTTACCTTGGCAGTGAGTCAAGAGGCTGGTCACCTCAGGCAAAGGGCAATCACGACCCATGGGTAAAGTTGTACACACTCTATAGAGTTAAGAATAAACTGATATATCAGCCGAGCTCTCGGTCATGAGCGGCCTGGATCCTTTTTGAGACAGTTCTATGAATAATGTGGGTAATGATAATCTTGATGATACTTAATTATACTTTCACCATGGGAGCTTAAGCATAACCTAGTGACATAGGTCTAATAAATAAAATATGACCAACTAAAAGTGCTTACCGCAGTTCAGCCGTGTCTAGCCTTTTGATCCTTGCATCCCCTCATGTTATACTTGTTGAGTATGGTGCGCTCACACTTGCTTTACATACAATCAATGAAAATCCCGGATGGGTACCAGATGGTGGAATCAATTGAGGAGTTACAGAAGGTGTTCCAAGAGTTCTAGGCGAGTGTTCCCCTAGTCAACCGTCCCTGTGGAGTTTGGAGTCCCGAAGATTAGTTTCCGCTCTGCTTTGTTTTAGATGTAAGCCTTGTTGTATCTATGTTTCGATATAATAAAGCATTGTTTTTGAGAAAATTCCATATTTGTTGCTATATGTGTCATGTCCACTTCCTGGGCACACATATAGAGAGCACTTGGTATTCTTTGGAAAACCGGGTGTTACAATGCTGGATCCCAACTTCATCACAATATTCCTCAATGTGGGTGTTGTTAAATTCCTTTCCATTGTCACTTCTAATCTTCTTGATCTTCACATCAAATTCATTTTGGGCTCTCTTGGCAAACTTCTTGAATGAAGGGGTTGCCTCGGATTTGTCATGATGAAAGAAGACCCAAGTGTATCTAGAATAGTCATCAATAATCACTAGGCAATAGAGATTTCCACCCAAGCTAGCATATGTTGTTGGTCCAAATAGATCCATGTGAAGTAGCTCTAACTCTCTTGATGTTGATACAAAGGCTTTGGTTGGATGAGTATTTGCAACTTGCTTGCCGGCTTGACATGCACTACACAATTTGTCCTTCTCAAATTTGACATCCTTCAAGCCTCTAACCAATCCTTCTTCAATAGCTTGTTGAGAGTGTTCATTCCAACAGGTGTCAATCTTCTTTGCCATAGCCAACCAAGTGATTGCTTTGTGAACAAACTTGTCTTCAAGTTGGCATCTTCGGAGGAGAAATCCACTAAATAGAGATTGTTGTATCTAAAGCCTTGGAATATCACTTGTGTATCATCTTTCTTGGTCGCAACCACTTTTTTGTCGGTGAACAAACATTGAAAGCCAAGATGACTGTTGGTATTTCTTAGCGTCGCTACTAAGAATAGAGTTTTAATCTATCCCCGGCAACGGCGCCAGAAACGCTTGTTGACACTTCTTAACGCAACCACTAGAACTAGACTATGGAGTCTAACCCCAGCAACGGCGCTAGAAGTGTCTTGGTGGTAAAACTATTGACTATTGGGTAGTTCCGCAAGCGCACAGAAAATACCGATGTAGCACTTCACCCGGGAGTATTCCAAGGTATCGTTATTTATTTTATCCCAAAGGAAAGCAAGCTAGGAAAGATGTAGAGAGAGGAAAGATAGATCCTTTAGTCTTACTATAATCTATTATCAATTAGAGAAGCAAAGGGGTATAGGTGGATATAATGGAGGATAGATAGATAAGATAAATAAGTTAAGCAAAGAGTATATGATATGAAAGATAACTTTAGTAGAGTTAGCTAGGTGGGAGGACAACGAGTGAGTATAAAGTACTCCTATGTTTCTATCTTTACTCCTGTGAACTAATCCTAATTAAATAGATGACTTAACTAGATTGACGCCTTGCTTCTTATGTGAGAGGGATAAACGAGAGAGTAAAGCGATAGAAGGTTGTTCACCTAACCCAGTACTCAAGCGGATATTTGGCTTATGTACGCCTTACCTTTTAAGAACTAGGCTGAGTTCACGTGAGGGGATCTAGGTAGCCAGGCAAAATCTGTCACCTTTTGCCCATGCGCCCCTACTGTCCGTGCAAGCCAGCGGTAGTCAAAGATAAGATGAAGTATGAGCACCACGCTCACACTTATCTACACCTTTAGCTATCGATCAAAATAGCTAAAGCCCCTATCCTAAGATAGGACGATGACGCACACACAAGAAGCTATTTAAAGGAAATCAATCTAACTATGACAACTATAGAACTAAGATAAGCACACAACAAGACTATATAAATATAGACTTGCACTAAGTAAATACTTAAATAAATACTTAAAAAGTAAATACTTAAGTAAATGCAAAGTAAAGTAAAGAAAGAATAATATATTAAATAAATAAAGTCTTACAAAAGAAGAAAGATACAAGGGCTATACCAGACTCCCAGAAGACGACTCCGGAGACCCGAGCTTCGCCCGACTCGACTCTAACTCCCACTCTAGACTAACTACTACTACTCTTGCTTGATCTCACATGAGAGTGGAGATATGTAAACTATCTTGGGGTGTGTGTGAATGAGAGGGTGAAGGCCTCTATTTATAGTGGAGGTGGAGTAGGGGCTACTCCAGCGCCACGTCAGCGATCCGTGTGCTCCCCATCTCTCAACCCTTGGATCCACCGTCATTGTAACCGCCATGGATGGATGGCTTGAATGTTCTTCACGTGTCAAACATGCATTTTGCCACCGACTTGGATGAGGGTCACCATGGGGTCGGCCGACCCCTGTCCCTGACATGTGGGCCCGGGGTACACCTTCTGGAAGGTGCTGATGTCATCCTGATGAATATTGTTGTTGGGTCCCACCAAGGGGGGTCGGCCGACCCCCCTATGACAGGGCTGGCCCACCATCTTCTCTCCCTTGGTGACCCCACGTGTCATGGAGCAAGTCTTGTGAAGTTGGTTGCATTTGGTTTTCGGTGTGGACCCATGAATCCATGTGCTTCTCATCTTGCACCATTGAGCAAAAGCACATGCTTGATCCAATGGTTGATATTGGCTTGAACATGCTTCTCTTGGATCATGCCATGTCACCATGGCCGAGGTGGCCCAAAGGTGGGGTCGCCCGACCCCCTTGGTGGGCCCACCTGGCCTCATTTTGTTCATTTTGCCATCTGCTATATGTTCACAAGCTAAGAGTACAAGTGGAACTTATTAGTGATAAATATGTTCATGATATGCTATTCTTCCTTGAAACCGAGGCCTGTTGACGGTATTTTGATAAGGTAAAACATGCTATAACTTCCGTCAACAATGACATAGTTGCCCAATGGATAGCAAGTTGAAGCTCAATGATGCAACAAGAAGTACATTGGAGATGGTATGATCATTTGATATTGCCAGTTTGCCCAATCCCTTGACATTGCCTTTTGAGTTGTCACCAAATGTAATCTTTTCTTGGTCACTGACATTCTCTTCTAGTGAGGTGAACATCCGGGGATCACCGGTCATATGTTTTGTGCAACCACTATCATTCACACAATGAGATCCAGCAGACTTGTAGTTCACCCACACACACAAGAAATCAAGCTTGAGCTTTCGGGACCCAAACTTGTTGTGGTCCCTTAACCTTCTCTACAAGAGTCTTTGCAACCCATATTTGCTTTGGCCTATTCTTGTTAGGAGGCCCCATGAACATGACTTTCACTTTGCCACTAGAATCTTGTCTAAGCATGTAGTGAGCATTGAAAGCAAAGGGACTAGCATGCTTGGGCAAGGGTGTGGGTTTTGGCTCTTCACAATTATGAGCAAAGTGTCCTTCTTTTCCACACTCATAGCATCTTCCCAACGTCTTCTTCTTTGGCTTTGTAATGCTCTTTTGTTGCTTCATCTTCTCTTCAAGAAAGCCAATACCATTTCTATTTGTCTTCATCACGGTGTTCATGAGTAGCTCACTTTGAAGACATTGACTCTTGGTGAAGTTTCTCAACCCGGTGGTGAGGTGCTCTTTCTCCTTCTTGAGCTTGTCATTCTCTTGTTGGAGTTGCAATTGGGATGGTGTCATCTTGTAATCCCTCTCCATCTTCAATCTCTTGTTTTCTTCTTTTAGCATGTCGAGCTCAAGTGTCATGCTATAATCATCATCTTGAGTCTCAACAATGACTTGCTTTGTGGTTGCTAGCTTCTCTAGATCACTCTTGAGCTTTGCATTCTCATTCTTGATCTTGACATAGTCATCATAGTGATCGGCCACAACCACTTTCTTGCACTTACCACTAGCACTTTGCTCATCATGCTCACTAACCAAGTCCTCACAAGATGTTGCTATGTCACACTTAACAACAAGGTTAGGAGCATCATGTGTCTCATGAGAAAGCATATCATAAGCAATGGTGCGAGAATCATGATCAACTTTAACTTCAGTATATTGTTCTTTGAGCAAGGCATAACTAGTGGTAAGGTCACTATGCATCTTATCAAGTTTTTCATTTTTAGCTTTTAGCTCCTTGTTAGAAGACTTGAGCTCCTTGATGGAAGATGACATAGTAACAAGTTCATTTTGTAACTCATCACTAGCATGTGTAGCATTTTTGAACTTTTCAACAAGACATTCATTATCATGGACAAGCCTTTCATTCTTAGCTCTAGTCTATCTTATGATTTTAGTGTAGTTGTTAAGCAATTCAACAAGCTCATCATAAGAGGGTGCCTCAAATTCACCATCACTATCATCATCACTATAGTCATCATCACTTTGTACCTTCCGGTCACCCTTAGCCATGAGGCATAGGTGTGTAGAGGATGATGGTGACAGTGGTGGTGGTGGTGTAGAGGTCCCAATGACTAGAGCGGCCACCTTCTCCTTCTCATCATCACTGTCTTCATTTGATGAGCCACCGGAGGAGTCAATGTCGGTGAGCCAATCACCAACAATGTAAGCCTTGCCACCTTTCTTGTGGTATTGCTTATTCTTCTTGCCATCCTTCTTGTAGGGCTTCTCACTCTTCTTCTCATCTTCACTAGATGAGTCATACTTCTTGCCCTTGTTCTTGTTCTTGTAGCTTTCTTTCTTGGGCTTGGGGCTGTTGGGGAAAAGGACCCTCGGCAAAGACGCTGCCCGATATGGTGCCAAGAACAACCTTCGCTTGGTCTTTGTGTCCTCGCGAGGTCCCCCTCCTTTCGGGATCAATTTCCTAACCTTCGGACGTGAGTTCGACCCTCGGTGCTCCCTTTTGCACTCCCTGCAGGTTAAGGCTTCGCGGCACGATAGACGACCCTCGCCGGGTCCCAAGGTCGCTCTACTCAGAGCGGACCAAGCAAGCGGCGAAGGTCGCGGGTCCGAAGGCGAGCACGAATCAAAGGTCAACGCCTCACCATCCCATTCCCGAAGGCGGTCTGAGTCAGGTGGCGGCGCACAGGGGGAAAGCTAGCTAGGGTTTCAGCCTCTACTATGTACTTACCTTTTTACCCCTCCTCCCTGCGTGGAGGCAAGGAATCTTTGTTGTACCCTTTTGTAATTTGACCTGTGCCCCTTGGTATTCACTATAAATACCAGGGAGTGAACAGTGTGAAGGGGGACTTTTTGGGATTAGTGCACTACAGCATTAATCGAGTTCAAAACCTTCGCTTCCACTTTAACTTCCGACGCTTGGCCACCTTCGCTGTTCTCTCCACACAAGTGCGGGGGTTCGGCAAGTGTGCTCCCAACAGTTTGGCGCCGTCCGTGGGGAACGAAAGTTTGACATGGCAGGAAACAGAAGAGCTCACCCAGCGAGGGACCAACGTGTAGCTAGAGAGTCAGCGGCGGTGGTCCCACCTGCGGAAGAAATAGTGCAACCCTCGGGGGGAGAGAACGTCACCCCGGAACCCCAATCCCTGGGCCCCCAGGTCCGAGTGGCGACGCAACCGCACCCACACACTTCAGGAGAAGGAGAGGGAGAAGAAGAAGAGATGGGCCTTGAGGCCCTTGAAAGGCTCGAGGCTGAGCTGCAAGAGAAGAAGAGGCGCCTGGAACAGCTTGAGAGGCATAACCGATTGCGCTCGATCAGACAGAGGGCCGACGAGGCCAGGGAGCAGCTTCGCCGTATGGAGGAATCCCTCGCTGCGGCGGAAGCCGAAGCCGAAGGCTGGAATGATGAGGAGATACCCCCGCTGCAAGAGGGGAATGAGGAGCCGAAAACCTTCGTCACCATCCACCACCCCCACCACCACCAGTACACCCAGAGCCATATCCTGTGAGACACCCAAACTTCCGCCAACTCTACCCAGATGAGAGAGAACAAAACCTTCGCAGTCAGCGAAGGCATCAGCAACACCAAATGTCGTATGATTCAAAGTCACCACTCTCCCAAATACTCCAAACCCAGCCCTGGCCACCATGTTACAATCCACAAAACCTACCTCGCTATGATGGACTTTCCGACCCTCGCCAGTTCATCATGAGCTACGAAGCAGCAGTTGCCGCAGCAGGCGGTGATGAATCAACAATGGCAAAATCCTTTGTCATCATTTTGCGAGACATCGCACAAACATGGTATAGCAACCTTCGCCCCGGAACTGTGGATTCCTGGGCCACCCTCAGAGACAAGCTGTGTACAAATTTCAAGGGCATCACTCCAGCCCCGTCAAACCCCATCGAGCTGTTCAATTGCAAGCAAGAAGAGCGCGAGCCGCTCCAAGATTACTGGCGGAGGTTTAATCAAATCAGAGCGAGGACCCCGGGGATATCTGACGAGGCTGTCATCCTCGCTGCAGTCAGTGGCCTGCGCCCAGGACCATGCTCCTCAAAATTTGCCAGAAAACCGGCAAGCTCCATCGAAGAGTTGCATGAAACAATGGAAAGATACTGTAGAGCTGATATGGACTTTAGAGCGAAGTCCGATGCTCGAAGGTCACAGCAGAAGCCGCAGTCGAGGCCTCATCCGAGAGAAAACAACCTCCGCCAAGAGCAAAGCAACATTGGGGCTATCAACAAACTACCGCACTATGAAGACCACAGATGGAGCACTCAACCTCCGATCAACCAAAACCCCCAAGGCTTACCACCTCCGCCAGATCAACGGAACCAGCAACGAGACCCCGCCAAAATGTATTGTCACTTCTGTGGTCTCCGAAAGGGACACACAACAAAGCAATGCGAATGCTTCGCCAAGGGAAAAGAATACCAGGAATCCAGGAAAGCTGTTTCGTCAGACACCCGAATCATCAACCACACCAGGAAACCAAGTTTCCACCCACCAAATCCCCCATACCAATATACCCCCATAAACAACGGCCTACCTTCGCAACAACCCACTTACACTCACTACCCACTCTACAACCAAACCCCTTATCAGCCAACCACCATCCCACAACGCCAAAACCCACCTTACACAGTCACATACCCAACAACCCCCCAAAACCAAATTCCAACAACCCACCAAGCCACCAACGCTCTGCCACCACCACCGCCAATCCCCGCCTTACCAGCACCACAACCTGTCAAAGCCGAAGCCCCGAGCCAAACGACCATCAACAATCCAACTTCAACCTTCGGTGTGATTCTAGCCATCACCGGAGGTTCAAATGAGGACCATGGTAACAAACGACAGAGGAAGGAACATGCCAGACGAGTCCACCACGTGGCCGTCGAAGGACCACATAGATTCGGTCGTTGGTCTCACATCCCCATAACCTTCGATCCCAGTGACATGAAGCTAAGAGATTACCCTCACACCGATGCTATGGTGATCGAAACCAACCTCGCTGGGTGGACCGTCACCAAAATACTGGTCGATACAGGAAGCTCCGCTGACATCTTGTTCGCTTCAACCTTCGACAGTATGAAGCTTGACAGAAACCTTCTGCAACGTGCTGACAACCCCCTATACGGCTTCGGTGGTCAACAAGTGAGAGCCGTCGGAAAAATTTCTTTGCCCGTGACCTTCGGCGACCAAATCAACTGCAGGACTGAGCACATAACATTTGATGTCGTCGACATGTTCTACCCATACAATGCCATTTTTGGCCGAGGGGTCACAAACGCATTCAATGCTGCCGTCCATCCCGCTTACCTATGCATGAAGCTTCCCGCTCCGAAGGGTGTGGTCGCAGTATTTGGGGACCAAGACATTGCAAGGGCAGCTGAAGGGAACGTAGCCCCGGGGCAACGTAATGTACACAACTTGTCAAAACCTCAAACCCCCGGTATCAGCGACGAGGGTGAAGTCTGCAATGACAGAGTGAAGGCAGCGCCAAAGGAGGAAACCAAACAAGTCCAACTCTTTGAGGGTAACGCCGAAAGAAAGGTCATCATCTCAGCCAATCTAGACCCTCAATCAGAAGGCAACTTCGTCACCTTCCTCAGAGAAAATTCCGACACCTTCGCTTGGTCCATAGAAGACCTAAAAGGAGTCAACAGATCAATGATCGAGCATAGCCTGAACATCAAAACAGGCTATCGCCCAATCAAACAAAAGCTTCGCAAAATGTCAGAAGAAAGAAAGGAGGCAGCGAAGGCTGAAGTAAAAAGGCTTCTAGACGCAGGTGTCATCCGCCCAGTCAAATAGCCAACTTGGCTCTCAAACGTGGTCCTAGTCCAAAAGAAAAACAAAAAATGGCGAATGTGCGTGGACTTCACTTGCTTGAACAAAGCTTGTCCGAAGGATGACTTCCCTCTCCCAAACATAAGCACCCTGGTCGACAGAGCGGCAGGTTGCCAAATGCTATCCCTCCTTGATTGCTTTTCAGGCTATCACCAGATTTGGATGAATGAAGAGGACGAAGAAAAAACAAGCTTCATCACACCCTCGGGCACCTTTTGCTTCCGAAGAATGGCAGAAGGCTTGAAAAATGCAGGCTCAACCTTCGCTCGCATGACCTCTGAAGTTTTCAAGGATGAACACGCTGTCTCTGCTTATGTCGACGACCTAGTCGTCCAGAGTGAACTAAATAAAACCACATATCAGACTTATCGAGGGTGTTCAGCAACCTCCGGTCCGCCGGACTGAAACTAAACCCAGAAAAATGTGTTTTCGGGGTAAGCGAAGGTAAATTGCTAGGTTGCATCGTTTCAGCCAGAGGAATCGAAGCTAACCCTGAGAAGATTGATGCCATCATGAACATGGAACCTCCGGCAACCAAGAAAGCAGCTCAGCGTCTGACCGGTCGTTTAGCAGCACTTAGCAGATTCATCTCAAGATCCGCAGAGCGAGGGTTACCCTTCTTTGAAACACTCAGAAGCAACGCTCCATTCAATTGGGGTCCCCAGCAACAAAAGGCCTTCGAGGAGCTGAAAACGTATCTAACCAGCTTGATTGCCCTAACCAGCCCAAGCAAGGGAGATCTATTGTTACTCTACGTCGCAGCCTCGCCACACGCAGCAAGCGCAGTCCTCATCAAGGAGCTCCGCGAAAACAACAAGACCAGACAAGCCCCAATCTACTACGTTTCAGAAATCCTTGAAGGCCCAAAGAAAAATTATTCGGAGCTTGAGAAAATAGCATACGCCGTCGTTATGGCGTCAAGAAAGCTCAAGCACTATTTCCAAGCCCACGAGATCTAGGTACCTTCGTCGTACCCCCTCGAGAACATTTTCAAAAACAGCGAAGCAGTGGGAAGAATAGCAAAGTGGGCAGTCGAGCTTAACAGTTACGCTGTGACCTTCATCAGCAGAACAGCAGTCAAATCACAAATACTGGCTGATTTCATAGCAGAATGGACTCCGGACCCTCGCCCTAGTGAGCCGCATCATGACCAGTTTTGGATCGTTTACGTCGACGGAGCATGGGGTGCAACTGGGGCCGGTGCCTCGGCCATTCTAATCTCGCCTTCCGGATCGAAGCTAAGATACGCACGAAGGCTTGACTTCAAGTGCACAAACAACACAGCATAGTACGAAGCTGTGATTCTGGCACTCTCAAGACTACGGTCGTTATCAGTCCGAAGGGCACTTATCAACACAGACTCCCAAGTCATTGCGGGGCACATTGAAAAGAACTATAAAGCAAAAGATCCAGAGCTCCAAAAATATTTTTAATATGTCCGAAGGTTAGAATCCTTCTTCCTCGGCATAACTGTAAAAGCAATATCAAGAACCAAAAATAGCGAGGCTGATTGCTTAGCCAAAGCAGCCGCACAGCAGCTACAGCTTCCACCGGATGTGTTCTACGAGGTCACCACTCGGTCAGCCTTCAAAGCTCCCGAAGTCAGCATCAAGCTGACCAGCGCAATTCAGTGCGAGGATTGGAGAGCACCTATCATGGCCTACATCAAAGGACTCCATGAACCCAGCTCTAAAGAAGAAGAGAACAGACTAAAACAAAGAGTGCGAGGGTACAAGATTGTGGATAACACCCTATTCAAAGCTTCGGTAACCTCACCTTGGCTCAAGTGCGTGTCACAGTCCGAAGGTAATGACATTCTCAAACTCATCCACGAAGGTATATGTGGTCCACATAATGGCCCGGGGGCACTAGTAGGAAAAGCTTTCCGGCAAGGTTTCTACTGGCCAACTGCGCTGAGAGATGCTGAAACCATCGTCAAGCAGTGCGAGGGTTGTCAACTGACAACAAAAAACCAAAACACCCCAGGGGCTCTCACAACCCTCATATGCCCAACTTGGCCTCTGCAAAGGTGGGCAATGGATCTCGTGGGTCCACTACCGACGGCTCCGGGGAACCTTCGCTATGCGGTGGTAGCAGTGGAGTATTTCACAAAATGGACTGAAACAAGACCGCTGTCCTCCATAACCTCCCTCGCAGTAAAAAAGTTTTTTTTGGCAGCAAATAGTTTGTCGTTTCGGAGTTCACCAACATCTAACCGTCGACAATGGCACCCAGTTTGACAGCGAGGTTTTCAAAGAATTCTGCGCACAAATCGGAACAATTCTATGCTTCGCCTCAGTCCGACACCCGCAATCCAATGGCCTAGTCGAAAGAGCCAACGCAACAATCTTCCAATCCATATCCAAAAAGTTGCAAGGCAGACCCAAAGGCAAATGGGCAGACGAGCTGACTTCAGTCACCTGGTCTCACAATACCTCCGAATGTAGAGCAACCAAATTCACACCCTTCAAACTTCTGTTCGGTGAAGAAGCCGTGCTACCAAAGGAGCTAAAATACGCTTCACCAAGAACAACCCTCGCAAATGATGAGTCAGCTAACCTGATTGACAAAGACTTACTAGAAGAAACAAGATGCAGCGCAGTGCACAACCTTCGCAAGTATCAGGAAGAGACCAAAAAATGGAGAGATAAAAAGGTCAGAATCAAAAACTTGCAGAAGGGTGACCTCGTCCTCATCCGTAAACAAAACGCCAACATGGCCGGAAAGTTTCAGCCTAAGTGGACAGGCCCGTTCCTGATCGCAGAATGCAATCGTCCAGGCTCTTTCCATCTCTCCGACAGCGAAGGCAATATCCTACCACACACCTGGAACATTGACGACCTTCGCAAATTCTACCCATAGCGGAGCCTTAGCGAGCCCTCGCGATATGTAATCTTTGTCGCATATTACGTTATCTACATTCATGTACTTAACAAAGCAGGAGCTGCACTCTTTTTCCTTACGAAGGGGCGTAAGGTTTTTTAACGAGGCAGTATCCAAAGCATTAATACAGGTTAGAACCCCCAAAAAAGTAAAATCTCCAAAACATCGAAAAAGCGGGTCTCCTTCAAGAGCGCTACATTCGATGAAAACCTGTTAAGATTGCTTCGAAAAACATTACTTTTCTTTTCAAAGCAAACTTCACCTCCGCCTAAGATAAGGGGAGGCGCGAAGTCCCAAAAAGTCGAGCGCCCTGGCACAAACGACAGGGGCTCACAAAAAAGCAAACTTCACCTCCGCCTAAGATAAGAGGAGGCGTGAAGTCCAAAAAAAAGTCGAGCACCCTGGCACAAACGACAGGGGCTCGCAAAAAAGCAAACTTCACCTCCGCCTAAGATAAGGGGAGGCGCGAAGTCCCAAAAAGTCAAGCACCCTGGCACAAACGACAGGGGCTCGCAAAAAAGCAAACTTCACCTCCGCCTAAGGGGAGGCGCGAAGTCCAAAAAAAAAGTCGAGCACCCTGGCACAAATGACAGGGGCTCGCAAAAAAGCAAACTTCACCTCCGCCTAAGATAAGGGGAGGCGCGAAGTCCCAAAAAGTCGAGCACCCTGGCACAAACGACAGGGGCTCGCAAAAAAGCAAACTTCACCTCCGCCTAAGATAAGGGGAGGCGCGAAGTCCCAAAAAGTCGAGCACCCTGGCACAAACGACAGGGGCTCGCAAAAAAGCAAAACTTCACCTCCGCCTAAGATAAGGGGAGGCGCGAAGTCCCAAAAAGTTGAGCACCCTGGCACAAACGACAGGGGCTCGCAAAAAAGCAAACTTCACCTCCGCCTAAGATAAGGGGAGGCGCGAAGTCCAAAAAAGTCGAGCACCCTGGCACAAACGACAGGGGCTCGCAAAAAAGCAAACTTCACCTCCGCCTGAAATAAGGGGAGGCGCGAAGTCCAAAAGTTGAGCACTCTCGCACAAGCAAAGTCAGGCCTCGGGCGGGCGCGCATTCTCCGTCTCGCCCGAGCCCTCCAAGTCAGGCCTCGGGCGGGCGCGCATTCTCCGTCTCGCCCGAGCCCTCCAAGCCAGGCCTCGGGCGGGTGCGCATTTTCCGTCTCGCCCGAGCCCTCCAAGCCAGGCCTCAGGCGGGTGCGCTTTTTCCGTCTCGCCCGAGCCCTCCAAGTCAGGCCTCAGGCGGGTGAGCATTCTCCGTCTCGCCCGAGCCCTCCAAGCTAGGCCTCGGGCGGGCCCACATTCTCCGTATCGCCCGAGCCCTCCAAGCCAGGCCTCGGGCGGGTGCGCATTCTCCGTCTCGCCCGAGCCCTCCAAGCCAGGCCTCGGGCGGGCCCACATTCTCCGTCTCGCCCGATCCCTCCAAGTCAGGCCTCAGGCGGGTGCGCTTTCTCCGTCTCACCCGAGCCCTCCAAGTCAGGCCCCGGGCGGGTGCACTTTCTCCCGCCTCGCCCGACCAATGTGGCACCCTCGTCCAGCAGAGTCTCGGCATAGCAACTGTCGCACCATTTTGCAAACCGCAAACTCCAAACCATCGACCTTTGTAGCACCCTCGAAAGAATGACTATAGACGTACGGGTCGCTGTCCTCCCCAAATCAGCGTGTTAAAAAGCATTGCGCGAGCCTCGCTAAAAGAAAAAGGGGGCGTCGCTGTTTTTTCAAAACAAGCTCACGAGAGCAAATGCGCGAGCCTCGCCAACAGAAAAAGGGGGCGTCGCTGTTTTTTCAAAACAAGCTCACAAAGAGCAAATGCGCGAGCCTCGCTAAAGAAAAAGGGGGCGTCGCTGTTTTTTCAAAACAAGCTCACAAAGAGCAAATGCGCGAGCCTCGCTAAAGAAAAAAGGGGCGTCGCTGTTTTTTCAAAACAAGCTCACGAGAGCAAATGCGCGAGCCTCGCTAAAGAAAAAGGGGGCGTCGCTGTTTTTTCAAAACAAGCTCACGAGAGCAAATGCGCGAGCCTCGTTAAAGAAAAAGGGGGCGTCGCTGTTTTTTCAAAACAAGCTCATGAGAGCAAATGCGCGAGCCTCGCAAAAGAAAAAGGGGGCGTCGCTGTTTTTTCAAAACAAGCTCACGAGAGCAAATGCGCGAGCCTCGCAAAAGAAAAAGGGGGCGTCGCTGTTTTTTCAAAACAAGCTCACGAGAGCAAATGCGCGAGCCTCGTTAAAAGAAAAAGGGGGCGTCGCTGTTTTTTCCAAAAAAGCTCACGAGAGCGTTGCGCGAGCCTCGCTAAAAGAAAAAGGGGGCGTCGCTGTTTTTTCCGTTACGAGAATCGTTCAGGCAAGTTTGCACAAAACTACACAACCTTCTCATACATTCACAAAAAATCTTTACAACGACAGTTAAATCACTAAAAATTACAAAAATTTACAAGGAACCATCGCTCCCTTCGATTAGCATCAAATCATCGGGGCCCTCGCTAACTTCTTCAAACTCCGGCTCTACCGCAACAACGGGCCCCCACCACAAAGGAGTTGCCGGCACAATCGGCAACTCACCAGTCAAAACCCTCGCTCGATACATATACGTGCGGCGTACTTCATTAACCTCCAACGGTTCCTCCTTCGGAACCACCAGCGACCCGCCGGAGTCCACTGCAAGATTGCTTCGCCCAAATAGATAGTCCAATGCAGTGTTATCATCGATATCATCATCTAAAACGGCTTGCGAGGTCGAAGACGGACCAAACAAAAAACGCGTAGCTTGCCGATCAGTAAAGTCCGCCTCGCGCCAAAAGCTGCTCGACCTACTATTCTTCAAATCATACCTTCGCACCTTTGACCACCAAAAACGCTCGAAGGTCAACGAAGGATGTTTTAACTTTGCACGGGCCCACGACTCACCAGTTATAAAAACATCCTGATAGTTAAGCGTTAACGGTGTCACGTCAAAAACCTCAAGCATGGTTCCATCAGGAACCTGCATTCACATAAAACAGTAAAAAACGTCTCAGCATTCTTCAAGTCATCTCAGGCATCGCTGTTTTTCCTTTACAAAATAACTCATCCTTACAACCCTACGTGCTCACACCTGCTCGGCTTCATCAAGCTCGGTCGTCACAGCTTCGCCAGCGATGGTCTCCGCATCTCCAGCAGATGCCTCCCTCGCAGCCTTCTCTTGTTCGGCACCTTCGCCGGTGATTGCGGTTTCTGCGTGTCCCTCAACCGCCACTGGTGGCACCTCCGCAGAGCTGGGAGCTTGAGCGGCTTCGGAGCTGCCACCAGCTTCAAGGACAGCAGACGGCGAAGGCATCGCCTCCCTCTGAGCCTGCAAGAACCAAAAGGACAAAACAAATCCCTTTTTTAACTCAAAAAAAACACACACACACACACAAACCTGACGAGTAGCCTCGGCAGCCTCATCAAAGGCAAGAACTCGGCCGCCGCCCGCAATCCAAAATCGACGAAGGAACCGCATCGCGGAGTTTCAGACCTCGGCGTCGTCTGTCTTCATCTGTCGCACCTCATCGACGGTGGGGAAAGTATGGTTGGGTTTCTTAATTTTACGAAGGTGCTCACAGTCCGCTTGGCGAAGCGTCCCAGCCATCGCCAGCGCCCCGGCATACCCTCCAAAATCAGCTGCATTCCCAACCAGCGAGCTGAATACGTCCAACTCGTTACTTAACCAACCTTTGAAAGCCTCCGCGCTGACTGTAGGAAGTGGCTCCCCGGCTGAACCTCCGGCTTCAGTCAAGCATGTGTCTATCTTAGCTTTAACCCTAGATAGACTCTCACGCCAAGCCTCGGCCTGGGTTGCCACCTCCGTTGACAACTTTTCTGCGCGCTCGTTTGCAGACGCCAAGTCTTTATCTTTTTGCCGTCCTGCAGCGAGAAGCTCCGCACTGGTCCTCGCAGCCTCTTGCGCTTCTTTCTTCCACTTCTCAGCCTCCTCTAAGGCGGCTTTCAGCTCCGCATCCTTGTCCTCCAAGCTCTGGCGAAGCTCCTTGTTGGTTTTCTGCGTGTCTTTCAACCGGTCGTTCAGATAATGAAGATTGTAACTAGACCTTCGACGCGCCGACCGGTTGAGGAGCATCAGCTCAGCCACTTTTACATCAATATCATCATGAATATTATCCAAGGGCTCGCTGGCGAGCCGAAGCTCCGCTTCCGGCAGACAGACCCAGTTAAACACGCGACCCAGGAATCGCCTTTCCTCCGGAGAGCACGGCAAACGAGTCGCCTGAAGGTCCGCGCTCGTGTACAGATGGGTCGCCGGGTCAGTAACGCCAAGCTCCTTCGCGTAGTAAGGAAGGCTTGTCCGGCTGGCTTGGCCATATGGCCTTTTTCCAGGCACCGGGTCCGATTCATGGTCACCATTAACTTTGGATCCCTCGACCCAAATATGCGTGCCGGCGTAATCGGGCAGTGACCCTCGTCGAGGGCTCTCTCCCTCCAGTTCCCGCAACACTTCTTCAACATCTTTGGCAGCCGCAGCAACAGCACTGGACGAAGCTATCCTTTTTCCTCGGGTGTCCCCAATAGAAACATCTTTATCGGAGTCATCCTCGCTGCTGGATGAATCGCTGCCCTCGCTAGATGACTCCTCTCCCCCCCTTTCCTTTTCCTTTTCTTTCTCTTCCTTGTCGGTGTCTTCGGAGACGCCTTCGTCATCCGAGGCCTGAATTAAAGCTCCGATACCGCCCATGCGAGGCACCACTCCTCCAACCTTAGCAAAGCCTCGGCCGCTCGAGGCAACGGCCGAGGATGTGGAAGTGCCCGAAGCACCAACAACAGCTGCGACCCTCATCGCCAAAACCTTCGCCCGGCCGCCGGGACCGCCGCGCCCACGGCCATGACCCCTCTTCGGCCGAGAGACAATTTCCTCATCTCCCGCAGCGGCACGCTTCCTCTTCTTCGGAGCATCTTCGCTCGACGGAACGGGCCAGTTTGGATACTGAATGCCAAGAATGTCAAACAGTCTGTTAACTCGACCTTCGGCGCCTATCGCGCTGTGTATAGCTTTATTTTCCAACATTGACAATTTGCCAACTAACTCCTCCACCCACTGTTGCACGCGTTTATATATAACCTCGAGCCCATCCTCTCGCTTGGGAAATTTCTTGAAAACATTCGCCCAGACCTTGTTCAAATCAACCTTCGGTCTCTTCAACCCCTTGCCCTGGTAGCGAGGGTCATCCTCAACCTCAAACCATACTTGTTTCTCGTGAAGAGGCCAGATCTTGGCGCAACAGTACTCTTCAACCAGGTCGCGGGCGCACTGAGAGCGCGAGACAACCCTCAAACAATCAACAGCCGTGTGTGCTTCGCCGTCCATCTTGGCCTCCGCGCTTACATCCCCAAGAGGCGGGAGCTCACCGCACAGCTCCGCCACATCACTAAGCTTATAGTAAAACCAAAATTCCTGCCACCCGCTGGTCCACTTGTTCTTCTGAGCTTGCACTGACAACTCCGACCCAGCGCGGTGGCAAAATGTGTACACAGCAAATTGACCCAGACAGCTTTTACCCTCGCCACAATCAATCTTCCGAGGCTGCATGTGCACCCGATCAGTGCGAACAAAACCTTCAACATTTGGAGCAATACCTTGGGAATGGCACGCCCACACATACACC
Source organism: Coix lacryma-jobi var. lacryma-jobi (assembly GCA_009763385.1). Classification (NCBI taxonomy): domain Eukaryota; kingdom Viridiplantae; phylum Streptophyta; class Magnoliopsida; order Poales; family Poaceae; genus Coix; species Coix lacryma-jobi. Next base: position 59,355,695 of record CM019830.1, on the reverse strand, counting down.
GACATCTTCGTAAAACATGAAGGTGTCAGCTGATGAAACTTCAGGTTGAACCTTCGCAGCACAGAGGCCACGAAGGAGTGGCCCGGGAAGCGAAGGCCAGCCGAAAAAAATTCTTCAAACACTACAACTTCATCCGCATCCGCCTTCGGCACCGTCTCCCCGACGCTAGTCCTCGCCTTGCCCTCCTCGATCCAACCCCACCTAACATAAGACGCAATCTCCGATGCGCACAATCGGCTGAGTCCAAACTCGAAGGTAATCCCCTCTTCCGCCGAAACAGGGGAAGCAACACGAACAGTCTGTTTCAGCCTAGCCATCTCTCTAATCGCTAACACCTTCGCGCAGCGAATGCTTGCCTCGACCCTCGCAGTCAAACTAAAACAAACCTTCGCTACAGGCAAATTGCAACAGCAGGGTGGCTAGGGCGAATGAGGGTACGTCCTTTACCGCTCACCTACCCCTCCTATTTATAGACCAAGCGGCCGACACTCCCGCGACAGTATCGGCATGACAATCGAAAAACGCGGCGCAAAAAACGAAACGGGCCTCAACAGTACGAACTACAGTACAACGATACGGCCCAAAGCAGCTGCGGGCGTCGCTGCCAAGGGTCCCTTTACGTTTTCCCGTCCAAAATGCGCTGCTTGGGCCTAAAACTCCGTTCTTTAGATCCAAGGCAACGAGGGGCTACTGTTGGGGAAAAGGACCCTCGGCAAAGACACCGCCCGATATGGTGCCAAGAACAACCTTCGCTTGGTCTTTGTGTCCTCGCGAGGTCCCCCTCCTTTCGGGATCAATTTCCTAACCTTCGGACGTGAGTTTGACCCTCGGTGCTCCCTTTTGCACTCCCTGCAGGTTAAGGCTTCGCGGCACGGCAGGCGACCCTCGCCGGGTCCCAAGGTCGCTCTACTCAGAGCGGGCCAAGCAAGCGGCGAAGGTCGCGGGTCCGAAGGCGAGCACGAATCAAAGGTCAACGCCTCACCATCCCATTCCCGAAGGCGGTCTGAGTCAGGTGGCGGCGCACAGGGGGAAAGCTGGCTAGGGTTTCAGCCTCTACTATGTACTTACCTTTTTACCCCTCCTCCCTGCGTGGAGGCAAGGAATCTTTGTTGTACCCTTTTGTAATTTGACCTGTGCCCCTTGGTATTCACTATAAATACAAGGGAGTGAACAGTGTGAAGGGGGGACTTTTTGGGATTAGTGCACTACAACATTAATCGAGTTCAAAACCTTCGCTTCCACTTTAACTTCCGACGCTTGGCCACCTTCGCTATTCTCTCCGCACAAGTGCGGGGGTTCGGCAAGTGTGCTCCCAACAGGGACATTGATGAGCAAGATGGCCAAGGTCACCACAATTGTAGCAATCCATTTCGGAGATTGGCCTTCTCTTGCTACTTGTGAAGAACTTCTTCTTTCTTGAGTCGAAGTTGACTCCATTCTTGTGAAGCTTCTTCAACATCTTGGTGGTCTTCCTCACCATGAGAGCAATGTTGGAATCATCTTCATCATCACTTGTGCTCTCATGGTGCACCTCAATAGGCTTGGACTTGCCCTTCTTGTCATGGCTTGCTTTGAAGGCCAAGTCCTTCTTCTTGTCAGTGGAAGAGCCACTACTTGGTGTGATGTGCATGTACATCTCATGAGCATTGATCTTCCCCAAGACTTGTGTTGGTGTGGATGTGGAAAGGTCACCTTGATGTAGCACCATCACAATGTGTCCATACTTATCAATTGGAAGGACACATAGAATCTTCCTCACAACATCGGATGGTTGCATTTGTGTGAGGCCATGTCCATTGAGCTCCTCTACAAGAACATTCAAGCGTGAGTACATTTCATTCGCATTTTCATGAGCAAGGATTTCAAAAGAATTTAACTTTTGCATGACCAAATGATAACGCTCCTCATGCTCACTCTTTGTTCCCTCATGGAGCGCACAAATATTATCCCATAGCTCATGGGCATTCTTGTGGTTCTGGACGTGGTTAAACACATCCTTGCAAATGCCTCTAAAGATGATGTTTTTGGCCTTTGCATTCCACTTCTCATTTTCCTCCTCATTAGGAGTTAGGCTTGTGCCCTCCTTGGGCTTGGGAAAACTGGTGATCGCGGCTTGGCGGCATTTAACATCTACCGCTTTTAGATATGACTCCATACTGATTTTCCAATATGGAAAGTCGTCTGCCTCGAACATGGGAGGTGGTCCATCACCCCCGGACATCTTAACTCTAGGTGGTTAAGCCTAAATCGAGAGCACGAGGCTCCGATACCAATTGAAAGGATCAAGATGCCCACACTACAAGAAATATGTTTTTTATGACAATTGTCCTCGTGACGATGACAAATATCGTCATATATTGTAGCATAATATGACGATAAAATTGGTGTCATCATATACTCATTAGGCTCTTAACTATTTATGACGATCCTTTTAGGATTGTCATATTAAGTTTGCTATTATCGTCACAAAATGGTAGCCGCAGGTAAGCGAGCGACGACTATCTTTATATGACGACATGAAGTGGGGTTTTGTGACCTTTTTTCTAGGTCACCGTTTGTTAATGTAGACACGACGGTCCCCTACGTCACTATTTGAGCTTCGGTCTTAATAAACAGATCAATGGGAGGGGACTTGCCATTTCGAATCTCTTTTGTGGCATAATAAACAGGATCAAGGGGAGGGGGACTTGGCCATTTCGAATCTCTTTGGTGGCATAATAAACAGGAAGTCAAACTTTGAACAACATGTTCATAAAAACATTACACATATGACAATGGACTCGTAGGAGCAACATTAGAGATTGATATATAAAGGCATGCAGAGATGCAGTTCAAGCCACAAGCTAGCATATATATATGGTAGCTAGCATACATACTAATACACGTCCACTTTCTTACTAACATTGGTGTCCATAACCACAACAACACCAAAAGCATTCATCATCATCATTAGTGCCCACTTGGGTTTCCAAAAGTCAGCCTAGCTATCAGCTAGCCTAGCTACACATGTCATCATCACTTGGTCTTCTTGAACAGGCCTTCCAACTTGTCCAGCCTGGCTTTGACAGCCTCTAGATCCTCACCAAAGAGGTTCATCTTCTTCTTGTTGATGTCATCCTTGACCAGTTCAGTGAGGCCGTCGATCTTCCAACCCAGATTAGTGATGTCTTGCTTCAAGGGTAACATCACGTCCTTGATCACGCTCATGAGCATTTGGCGACACAACCAAATTTTGAACATAGTACTGCATATGATCAATGTACAACATCAGACTTTGCAGAATGGATAATTTAGAGATAATTTGATCAACTGGAATCTATGAATCATGAAAACAAGCAATCAACATCAATTTCTCAAACACTGAAACAACCAGGCATGGTATACTAATGTTTAGCTAACTGTACCCATGACCACCCACTGAACTAAGAACAAATTGATTTCATTAGTAGATAGATATATATCAAAAAGGGAGTTGTTTCAAATCATCTATGTCAGCCTAGGTGCAACACTATTGGGTTGGGATGGTGGTGCAACCTCCACAACATCTGGGACAGCTTGGGCACCACCCACTGTGTCCTCTTCCCCCAAAGATATCAAAATCATCCACAACATCCATAGCTATGATAATTATGAAATAGTACATGCAGAAAGCAGTAGAGTACGCAGTGCACATAATTAAATGATAAGTCATTACAACAGGGTTGAAAACAAAGACAAATAAGTTCAAGTTACAAGGACATGGTTGAAAATAGATGCAAATAAGTTTAAGATACATGGCATCACCCTAGGGATTGGTCTCATCTAACATAATAATTTCAGCAAATGATACAAAAGCCCTAGGGATTCAATCATCCTAGCTAGTGCATCAACTACAAAATTGAAAAGGGGATACTTACAGAGTCGCTGGAGGTGGAGCCGCTGCCGTTGGAGAGTCCATCCCTGGAAGAGTCGGCGTCGGCGGAGGAGGTGGGGACAGCTGGGAAGGAGTCAGCGCGGGCGCAAGAGCCACCTTTGTAGCACTGCTTGCAGATGACCTCCAAGCTATCACTCTCCCCTGAGGCCGAGGAAGACTCTGGCGTGATGTCCTTTATGGGCTTCTTGCCGGCGGCATGGTTCTTCTTCGCAGTCGGCATGGATGAGGAAGAAGGCGCAGCCCACGAGACATTCTTCTTCAACGCTGGCGCCGCCTTCATCTTCCACGCCGACGTCGGCGCCATCTTCCTATTGGACGCGGCCAACCGAGCCCTTGCCTCGGCTTCTGCCTTCTTCGTAGCCGCCGCCGGGTAAGGCTTCTTCACCGCCACCTTCTTCTCCGTAGGCGGGGCCGATGAGGAAGGGGTGGCTCCTTGGTGACCTCCTTGGCTCTCTCGCCATTGACGAGGAAGGGGCGGCTCCTTGGCTCTTTGGCGGTGGTGTGGATTGCGGGCGCGGTGGTGAAAACTGGATCTGGGGTGAAAACTGGATATGGGGTGAATGAGGGCAGGTGAAAACTGGATGAGGGCGAGGTAAATGAATGAGGGCAGGTGAATGAGTGCTAGGTGAAGGGCCAGCCACTGATAGTGGGCCCCAGAGAGCGAGTAGGTCCACTCGGTCATGACGAACTATCTATTTTAGAATTCAAGGTCAGCACCCTACCGAACTTACAAGTCTAGCGCAATGGTGAAGGAACGAGCATGTAGAGCCTGAGGTCTCCGATTTGAGCCCTTTGTGGCCAAATTTTTTGCATTTTTTGATTATTTTTTATGCATACTTTTTTGTGACAACTTAGCCGTGTCACAAAAACATCTGTCCCCAACGGCCATATGCCTGTTGCTGGTGAACCCAATCCCTAACTCTTTCATTTTCCCCCAACTGAACCGGTGGCGAGGGGCGACCGGTGGAGCGCGGCGGCGACTGGCGATTGACGGCGGCGGCAGCTTCCCCTCTCGACAACTGACGACGCGGCGGGCTCTGCCCTTCTCCCTAGGTGCTCCTCAGTTGTGCCCCTCCCTTTCCCCCACTCAATCTGTTGCCTTTGACTGTTGCTCACCTTCCCTCTCTCAGTTCTCATGTCGCAGGCATCGTCCTCAGCCGCTCTGACTCGGCGGTCAAGTGCATCTAGGCTTGGCCGGCAACCAGAAGCCCTTGCTATTGTTGTTGCAGCGCCTACGCCCACTGCTATCGATGTGCAGGCGCCCCTTGACAATGTGACTGGGTTGCCATTGATCATGTGCCCTGATTGCAGGGATGTGAGGTTGTTTGCTGCAACTACCACGAAGTCTCAGTATAACATTGGAAGGACGTTTTCAAGTGCCCTCGGAAGAACTATAGAAAAGTCAGTGTGGTGGTTCTATTCCTCAAATTTGAGAACATATATGATGAATGATTGACTTTGATGAGGAAGGTTTGAGGCTTTTCCCGGTTGAGTCATTATCTTGCTATGTGCTTAATGCTTATGACTAACCGGTGGCGTTGAGTTGTGGTGTTTCTGTGTTGGTGTGCGTGTGCAACATGTGTCTCTTGGCTGTGTTGATGTTCAGGTGTTGAGCTCGGATACAGTGGTCAATGGCAAGGTGAAGGTCAAGTAGAGACATGCCGTGCCGATGGACCGGGAGCGGTGAAGGATGGGCGTGCCGTGCGGCGGACGTGCCATGCCGATGTACCCAGAGCGGTGAAGGGCGGACGTGAGGCTTGGACCGACGGACCGAGAGGCCGGATGACCAGCTGTGGTAGCTGGCACGTGGCATCGGCGAGCGAGAGCACATGGGGATGTGCGATGCATCGGCCGAGTCGGGACGAAGACGATGGCGTAGTGGCACTTGGCGAGAGGTCGGACACAGGTTTGCGTGCGACGCAAGTGCCATCGGCCAAGTCAAGAACGAAGGCGAAGGTGTTGTGCCTGGCGTGGAGGCTTGACATGCATCGGCATCGGTGCCGGTGGTCGGGGTGTGCGAACCACATCCCGTCTACGGTGCGAGTTTGGTAGCTGAGCCTCAAAAAGCTACCATCGACGGTTTCTGAGTTTGGGCCTCAAAACTCGGGATGGACGGTTTCCAGGTTTGGGCCTCAAAACCTGGGCTCGCGGGTTTCCGAGTTTGGGCCTCAAAACTCGGGGTGGACAGTTTCCAGGTTTGGGCCTCAAAACCTAGGCTGGCAGGTTTCCTGGTTTGGGCCTCAAAACCGGGGGAAGGTTCCTATGCGAAACGGTCGACGCGTGGCGGCACCGAGAGGCTTGCGTTGCGGTGAAGCTATCGGTGAGAAGGCGCGGCGGTCGACGGTGACGGCACGTGGCGGCATCCTGGAGCTTGTGTCGAGGCGAAGCGAAGGATGAGAAGGCGCGTGGCCGTCGGATCGAACTGCTAGAGTTGGATGGTTTTACCCCTAGGGGGTATTTGGGTTAGTACTTCATGTTAGGGCGTTTGTTTCATTTGGACGTGCGCCTATATATAGATGAAGGGGCTATGTTGGACAACAATCCTTGGAGGGTCACTCTCATTTTGTTTAGGTGAGAGGAGGCTAGGGTGAGAGGAGAGACCGACTCTTGTTCTTGAGCTTTTCGCCATCCACGCTTTGTGTTGCGAGGAGTGGCTTGTAACCCGACATAGAGTGCTACACAATTCTTCATCTAGTAGCAATCCAAGGATCAATTTCGCCCTTCCTCTTGTTGGCTGCAATTTTGGATCGAATCGCGTTTTTGTTCTTCGCGTTTTCGTTTTTCCCCTCTCGGAGATTTGCCTCGTTCTCCCTCTCCGAGCGACGATTTGCGATTCCGTTTGAATCAAATTGTTCAATGTCGTGAGATCCTTCTTTCCAAAAAAGGATTTCTTCTCTAACCTCACGAGCACATAGATCGGGTCGAAATCGCGTTCGTTCTTCGTTCTTCCCCTTTTCTAGTGTTCTTCTGATTTCTCATGGATTAGTTGGTTTGGAGCGATGATATCCTAGGATTAGCTTCCAAACACATAGAAGAACACTTGGGAGAAGTTTGGTTGCAGCCCCGTTCGATTTGGTGAAGATCCAATCGATTTTGGTTTTGCCCCGAGCTATTTTTGGGCTTTCTGGACAGTGGCGGACTGTCCAGGACTCATCCCCGGACTGTCCGGGGGTCGGGGCTGTTCACGGGCAGCGAGGTCGCTGTTTTTATTTTTGAATGGCGGACTGTCCGGGACTCATTCCCAGACTGTCCGGGGTTCAATAGCGGACAGTCTGCGGTTCACTAGCGAACAATCCGCGACTGCACAGTTTTGCTGATTTCGTCCGTATCTTTTGCGTACGAGCTCCGATTTGTGATCCGTTTGTTGTGTTGGTTTCCTATCTTCTTAAGGATCATTCCAAAGTACTTTTTCCACCATTGGTCGATGTATTTTTGGTCGGACACTTCCTTCTTCTCCATAGGAGTTAAGTGTTCCGCTTTCGGAGTTTCGTTTGTTCTAGCGGCCGTATCTTTTGCATTCAAGCTCCGATTTGAGATCCGTCTGTTGTGTTAGTTTCCTAACTTCATAACGATCTTTCCAAGTTGCTTTTGCCACTAGTTGGCCTAAGTAGTTTTGTTCGAACACTTTCCTCTTCTCCATAGGAGTGGGGTGTTCCATTATCGGAAGTTCGATTGTTCTAGTAGCTTGCTTGTGCAGTTTTGCCCCGTTGCTTTGGCACTTTGTTTTGGGGGTTCTTTGGTAGTTCCGCTGTACCTCTAGGACATCTCCTAGGGTATCCACCTATTCGTAGGTCGTGAACTCACCGGTTGTTTGAGTCTTCGCTTTTGGGGTGATTTTCTGGGACAAGGGCCATCATTTCTCGAGAAGAAATTTGAGGCTCCCATTCACCCCCCCCTCTAGACGCCAATTCGGTCCTTCAATTGGTATCAGAGCTAGTTAAGGATCTTTCTACCTTAACCGTTTCCGGATCTGCAAAGGCGACCTTTTTGAGAGCGGTTGTGTTTCCGACTTTGCTTGTCGAGGTGTTGGGCTTGTGTTTTGGCTAACACTAACGGTGCTTTTGGAGATGGCACCAAGTTCTTCTTCCAGTGTGTCTTTGTCCTTAGGTTTGAGTCTTGGACATGCAACCGAGGATGACATTTTGGCAAGAAGGAGGAGTACGGCTCTTGAGGCGGAATGCGAGGTGGATGCTTTGCTGGGCTTCCTAGGAGATGATGAGCATTCAACGGAGGATCATATACGCGAACTTGGCAAGGCCAAGAAAGGTATTCTTGCTGCTTGTCTTGGGATTTTATCCCAACAATTTGAAGCTTGTTGTGATGATAACATGAGATATGATGAGCTTTGTGATACCTTGCGTAGAAAGGTCAAGAAATTGAAATGCTCTATCACTAGGTTGAAATGTGGCCTTTTTCATTGGAAGTCTAGTGCATCTTTACCTTGCACCTCTTGTAGTCACATGGTTAGGAAGAATGATGAGCTATGCTTTTCTCTTGCTAGCTTAAAATCTGAAAATGAAATGCTAAAATCAAAAGCTTCCATACCATGTCTTGTTTGCTTTGACTTGCGCAAGGATCTTGTTCGTGCTAAATCTGAAATAGCCTTGCTTAGGTCAAAAGCTGCTGAACCATGTGGTTCTTGTGAGTCTTTGCTTGCTGAAATCAATAAATTAAAATTGACTCACACCACATGTGTAGATGAACTTGAGCATGCTAGGGCTAAAATTATTGAGATAAATGTCGGGCCTTGTAGCTTGTGCTCTTTGAATAAAAATGCTTGCCTTACTTCTTGTGCTAATCATGATTCATTGCTTGATGTGAATGGTGATGTTTCTTCCACCGATTTCATTTGCACATCATGCATTGATTTAGAAAAAGAAGTTTTGGTTTTGAAGCAAATGCACGATGATATGAGCGTTAAGTTGGTTGAGCACAATGATATGAGTGCTAACCTTGAGAAAGAGATTGAACTCTTGCGTACCACATATGCCGAGTGCATTGAAAAGGAGATGGAAAATTTGAGAAACACTCCTTGTGGTACTTGTGATCGCCTCATGTTTGAGAATGAGGTTTTAGCCAAAAGATGCAAGAGTCTTTGTGCTAAGTCTTTTGATTCACGCACTTCTTGCAACTCCGATGTTGATGCTTCTAAAATTGCTTCTTTGCAACCGAAGTTGAGTTCTTGTGTTGCGCGTGAGTCTGTTGACCTTAGCACTAGTGTCAAGGTTTCGGATAGCTCTTTCATAGCTACTCCTAACCTTGTTGTTTCTTCAAGTGATGTCCAAGGGACTTCTCATGACAAGGGTGCTTCTCTCATTTTTGGAAATCGTGCTCCCAATCTAATTTTCCATTGCACCTTTTGCAAGAAGGATGGACATTCATTCAATTTTTGTTTTCGCCGTGTCAAGCACGAGCGGCGTATTCGAGCTAAGGCGTTTAGGAAGCCGCGTAGCCTTTCCCATGGCACGTGTGCTTCGAGTGTTGGCACCAAGTCTCTTGTTGATGCTTCTTGTTCTAAGTCCCAAGGGACTTCTCACTTGTCGGAGAATGGTGTGCCTTCCGATAGGCCTTTGTACCATTGCTCTTTTTGTGAGAAAGATGGGCATCAAGAAAGTTTTTTCTATCGGCGTGCCAAACGCTTGCGCCAAGCTCGTTCTTCTAGGAAGTTGGTGGTTCATTGCCCTTCTCATGGCATGAACGCTAGTGCTCCTAGTAAGAAGCCCCTCTTTGTTGATGGGTTTTATGACTCCTTTTCTAGTGGATTAGGTCATGGTCGTGGACATGCTTCTAATGCTTCTTGTGTTGGTCCACGTCATGCTTCTCATGGTGCTTCTATTTGTTCTTCTACAAAAACCTTGGAAGATGTTTGCCTCTTTTCCCGTGGTATGACTCGTTCTTCTCCTTGAGTTGTCCTTTTGAGGAATGCTTCCAAGGGTGTTTCAAAAGTGCATTTGAACCAACATTTGCATCATGCTAACCCACATGATAAGTTGAGTTTTGTGACCAAGTCTTTGGTTCCAAAGTACATGCTTGCTAACCCTTCGGGATCCAAGACTCGGATTATACTGTCCTCTTATGTGTAGATATGAGGACGCGGGGTGGAGAACATGCGCCTGATGGAGCTTGATCTTTTAGATGTGATCAAGATTTGATGGTTCTCTACACCCCGCTTAGTTTTGCCTCCAAAGAGGCTTTTGCTACTCGGTGAGCTTTCTTATACACTCATACCTTGTACATTCATGTTCTATTTCTTGTGGTATGAGATGGACTATCATGTACTCACTTGTATAGTTCTTACATGTACATTTTCTTTTATATCATATTTTGTTTTAGTCTAGCATGTGCTATCTTGTATATCATGTCATGCTAGCCTTATGTACAGCTTTGGTGGTTAATCCACTTTTCATGCTAGTTTGTGATCCTCATGAACATTGTGCCATGTTTTACCTTATTTCTCCATGAGCTCGATTTGTAGTGGTATGGTGTTCATTAGGTGTCACTTTTCAGGTGCTAGTTTTGGTTAGCTACATAGTTTTGGTTAGCTACATGTCTCCTGTTGATATGATTAGTTTGAGCACTAGCCTTTCCACAATTTTATCATGTTACTTGCTTTTGGATCTATTGCTATCATTATCTTGCATTGTAGCATGTGTTGAGGTTTAGGCTGTGTTTGAGTTGATCATGTCACTAGGCTGCATTTTGCTCCATAGTGCTTTATCCTGTTGCATGGTACTCATGTCTAGATTAAATTCAGATCTCCTTACGGTATCATTCATAGGTAGACCTCTTTTTGTTGAGAGTTCACCTTATGCTTATCATGTGACTAACCGTTTTCGTGGAGACCTTGAGGTCACACTGGACGAGACGATGCCTTGTATTCTCTTCTGTCTTTGAGCTTGCAGGAGAACAGGAGCTTGGAGAGGGCACTTCGGCTCACGGACCCGATCCCACATCTTCCATGACTTGGGGTTCCGTTCGAGCAGCTCTCCAGAGAGCACTAGCTGCACCTAAGGGAGTGACTGCATCAAGCGAGGGGGAGACGACTTCGGCGAGGCAGGCGCCCCGGAGATTTCAGCAGATTCAGGCGTCCCCTCGGGTATCACACCAGTAGGCGGTCATGCGCTTTATGAGGTACCTCTGATACACTTCTGAGTTTGGGTTTTGGTACTCTTCTTCCTTGACCTCTTTTTGTTGTGTGGTCTTTTTGATGTGGATTTTGCTGGCTGTCGCTTGAGCGTCTCTTGGCTCTTTATTTGTGAGTTTGGTTTGTGTTTCCCTTTTAGTTGGGGAAGCATTTTGCTTGTTGTATCTTAGTTGGACTTCTCCGATACCCTTTTGTCTTGGGTTTTCCTTTTTAGGCTAGTTTTGTTGTGTCTTTGATAGACTAGCTTTTGCATGCATTTCATCATGTATTGTAGTGCATCTTAGAGCTTCATGTTTAGAGCAATGAGAATGAGATTATGTTGTTTTTGGTATGCCCTGTTTATTCATGATGATGCTTGTAGCTTAGGCTCGTTTTGATCACTTGATACATGTTATGAGTTAAGCTATTTTTGGCAAATGGTGAACTTGACTAATCAACTATGAAACTTTTAATTTGTTCACCATTGAGAGTGGCAACTAGCATGGGTAGGATGTGTTGAAATCACTTGTGCTATCTTTTGTATGCTAGATTGCTATGTCTCTTGCACTGAGTCATTCACTTGCTTGGATTATTCATATTTACCCTGTGCTTAAAATTTGATCCAAGTCTATTGAAATGAAAAGATCGAGATGGGATTGCATGTGTCAGCACCTCACGGTATCAAGACTGTTTCTCATTGCACAATTGAGTTAAACTTGAGCCGTGTAGTGTAAGACCCAAACCGATGATTTAAGCTTCCGATTGCTTTTATTGCATAGGCTTAGCCCGGTTGAAAAGTTAGGCAATGACCATGCTTTCAACCTCTCGCAATCACATGCTTTTAATTTGAACTTGTGTTAATACCGCTACAAATTCTGATAAAATTTGATAATGACACAAGTCTATGCTTCATTCTATGGCATGATGATTGAACTTTGCTAGGGGTAGTTCACCTTTTAGACTTGAGTTAGCACTTGCTCGATTTCCTATCTATTCATGCTAAGTGCTATTTTAGTGGTGAACTCCTTTTCAAATGGCTTAAAACTGCTCATATGCTAAATTGTTCATATTTTGTATTCACTTGATCAGTTTGAGCCTTTGCTAGCATTTGTATTGGTTGCTACACTTTCAGGGCAGCACCCTTTTGAGCATCTTTTCATTCTGATTGCTATACACTTGAAGCTGTTGCATTGTACATTTCATGCATTTTTAGCTTAGTGTACATACCCCCAGCTCCGATACACTTTGTGGTCACTTTCAATGCTTTTCATTACCCCCATATGCTTTCGATTGATGACTTGTCTTGTGTTTGTGTCAACTTTGTGGAAAAATGCCAAAACCCCTCAGCATGTTCCCTTTTGTCAAGGGGGAGAAGCTGTTTGCAAGGGGGAATTTATGTGTTGGCACAAAGGGGAGAGTCATGCATTTTGGGGAGAGCCTTGAGCTAGGGAGAGTTTAGCTCTTTTATGTTCTTCTTCAATTGGTATAGCTCTTTTATGTGTTTCAATTGGTATTCTTCATAGTGAGCTTTGGTGCATAGCCTTTGTGTGTAGGCTTGCCTTCAGGGGTAGTCGCTTTTGTCTTGCTGCTTCTCCGCGTGCTCCAAATGTTTGTGCTCCATTTAGTGTTGAGCTTCTCTTGTGGTTTTTTCTCAATCGGTATCGAGCCTGCTAGTTGTGTTGGGCCGTTGTTGCCTCTCTCTTGAGAGACTAGTAGCTTTTGCTTGGTATTTTCGATTGATATGGAGCCTTCAGCTAGTTGTGTTGAGCCTTTTTGCCACTGTCTTGAGGAACTAGCTGTTTTCACCAATTCTTGGTTGTTTGTGATTGGTATCGAGTTTTTCTGCTAGTTGTGTTGAGCCTCTGTGCCTCTATCTTGAGGGACTAGCAGTTTTGCACTCTTATGCGCTGATTCAGCCTTAATTGGTATCGAGCCTTGAGCTAGTGGCGTTGAGCCTTTTTATGCCTCTTCTTGAGGGCTAGCTCATTTTTGACTTGGTTGCGTCGAGTCGTTGCCCATGTCTTTGGGAACCAAGTCTTTTTGCTCTATGTGATCGACTTTTGCTCTTTGCTGAGTTGTTGCTCCGATCCCTTGCTTGGTTGCGTTGAGCCGTTGCCCATGTCTTTGGGGACCAAGTTTTCTGTTTTGGTATCTCAAACCATCTCTTTGTGTTTATTCTTTGTCAATTCAATCATCAAGGGGGAGAAATTTCGAAACCCAAGTGGTTAACCTCTCAAGTGGATAAGTATCCTGGTTTCTTTTGTGATGATTGTTTGACAATTTATTTGAGAATGGTTTTTGAGTACCTTTTGGGATTTCATGAAACTCTTGTTTCTCTTGACTCTTCGGTTGTGTGGAGGCTTTGCCCGCTTTTCTCGTTTCTTTCGGGACCGAGATCTTTTATTTGGAGTCTTCATGATCCTTCCTTGAAGGACCGAGAATGCAATAGCAAGGCGACCAGAGGGGGGGTGAATGGGAGCTCAAAAATTTCTCTCGAAACTTTGGCCTTTTGTTCCCAAAATCAACCCCAAGAGCTTCGATCGAAACCGTGATGCTCATGACCCTTGGAAGAGGGTGGATGATCCCTAGGATCACAGCGGAGCACCACAAAGCGATGGCAAACCAAACGCAACAAGCACCGGAGCAAGTTCAACCCTCAAAAACCAAGTCTCGAACGTAGATAGACGGCTACGTTGAGAAACTCCCAAATACCTATGCTAACTAGTAGCAAAGATACCTAGAGAGGTTCCTTGATCAACTCTAGGGCCAAACGAGAAGACCGGAAACCAAGCGGAGAATCCGGGAGAGCAAACGCACTAAACTGGAAGACACAGCGAGTTCCTGGACTGTCCGCCGGTACGGTCCCGGACTGTCCGCCTCAGGCCGGACTGTCCGCGGTTCACTGGTGGACTGTCCGCCGGCAGAAGACGCAAAACAACAGTGTTGCTGAAGTCCCCTGTACTGACCCCGGACTGTCCGCAACCCACAACTGCGGACTGTCCGTCGGTCACAAAAAGTCAAATCGGCCGAAGAACACAGCCACTGACTCGGCTGATCCCCGACGCGCGGACTGTCTGCGGGGTGGGCGGCGGACTGTCTGCGACCACCTAGTAAGGGCGATTTTGGTCACCCTTCACCCAAATCTTCTCCAAAATGATCCAAACCAAAATCCCTTGATCCCAAACTTGGAGTGGATGATCACGAGGTAGTTAGGAGACTATCCCCAAGAAATCATCCGCTCAAATCGATTCAATCAACGGGAAATCGAAGGGGAAGGTGTATGAACTGAAAAAGTGCCACGAAAACGAAATCGACCCAATCTACTTGTTCGTGAGGGTAGAGATAAATTCCTTCGGTGGAAATGTTCTCCTCACTATAAAGAACAAGTTGATTCAAGTAGAATTCAAAAGGACGCAATATAGAGAGAGATCGAGCGACGGGAAAATCACGGAGAAACGACGAACACAAACAAAACACGAATCAAGTCATCAATTTACAACCGTGGGGCTACCACACGCTACAACAGTGAGGTTACGGCCTCACTTCCTCAAAATCTTTAGTACACAGAGGTATGGTTCTCTGCGGATCTCAGCTACCTACAGCAGGGGATTGGGAGAGCAGGAAACCCTAGAAGCAAAGAGCAAATGACTGAGATAGAATGGGAGGAGGGTGTCTCCCTCTACTTTTCCTAATTCTAATTCCTACTCTACCCCTCTCTAATTATAGAGCCAACCAGCTAAACCCTAGGGTTATTCTGGACCAACTCGAAGATGCTGGTGATCCGACGGCCACGCCCGCACAACTGGTAGCGTTGCCTCGACGCAACCTCACCGATTGCCGCCACGTGTCGCCACTGCTCCGCTCATCCTTTTCACGGACTTCGCCCCCGGTTTTGAGGCCCAAACTAGGAAACCAGCCTTCACGACCAACCCCTGGTTTTGAGGCCCAAACCGGGAAACCAGCCGTCCATGGCCTGAGTTTTGTGGCCCAAACTCAGCAAACCCGCAGCGCCTAGGTTTTGAGGCCCAAACCTGGAAACCGTCCTCAGCCCGAGTTTTGTGGCCCAAACTCGGAAACCATCAGCGCCCAGGTTTTGAGGCCCAAACCTGGAAATCGTCCACTCGGTGGTTTTTCTGTGGCTCAACCACCAAACCGAAGCCGTAGAGGGGATGCACCGCCCGTGCACCCCATCCACCAACACGTGTCCCCAGGTCCTCGACCCGAGCAACACCATGCCCGCAAGTCTTCGCTCGTCGCTGTCCCAGGCTGCCTGCCACCACAGCTGATCCTCGGGCCACCGGTCCCTCAATCCAAGCCTCACGTCCGCCCTTCGCCACTCTCGGTCCACCGGCACGGCACGTCTCTACTTGACCTTCACCTTGCCTCTGATCACTGTATCCGTGCTCGACACCTGCACAACACAAGCCAAAGAACATGCGCATTATCCCAGTTGACAATCACTCATCACTCAGAGACTTGGCATACACCCATGTATCCGCAATCTCCCCCTTGATGAGTGCATTGTTGTCGGTGTTTCGAACCCGGGGGTATGACACCAACGAGTAATATGATCGCGTGCTCTCTTCCTAGATGGTGATGCAAGATGACACAAGGATTTATCCTGGTTCGGGAAAAGAAGGCCCTACGTCCAGCGGAGAGAGGAGGTTCTTGTATTACTTGCACCTAAGTGCTTGTACAGGGGCAATACAAGCTCAATGAGCGTGGACCAGAGTCCGGACTCGTGTATGTGTGTGTGGACTTGTGTGCGAAAGCGTGTGCATAACCGTGGACTCGCGCGTTGTCTCTTGCGCGCGAAGGGCCCTAGCGTCCCCTTTTATAGAACAAGAGGAGGCCAGGGTTTACACAGGATTGATATGTACAGCGCTCGATATGGCGAAGGGTAGGAACTCTGTCTTGTCGAAGTCACTGTAGCCAACGTGGGTGTTGCTGTTGAGGCGTCCTTGATGCGTGGCCTCCATCCCGGGCACGGACGTGGAGGCGTGGCGATGTGGAAGCCGTACATCACCCATCCCGGCACGTACAGGACACGGCGGGGTTCCTGCGGGTCTTGGGGTACCTGTCCTCCAATAGCAGGAAAGCCATCAGGGCTCGAGGGGTGCAGGGCCGGCCTCGAGGTGGCGCCTACGGGAGGCTCAAGCCCCCGCAGGTATGGGCAAGTCCCGGGAAACTCGATTGAGCAGCAGGTATCCGAGCCTCGAGACGTGGCTTGGACGTGCGACAGTGTAGGGTATGGGTTAACAGTGCCGTACTGGCGCCTTTTTGCCCATACTTGTGGTGAAAACGAGACTTGACTCTGCCCTGGTTCACTGTGGTACACGTCGGGTTGCAGAGGACGTGACTGGAGTAGGTGGACGCATTAAATGCGCGGTATGGGATTGGTACGGTCATCGGGGCTGGGGAGCAGGAAGCTTCCTCTTCGTGGAGGGCTTCGAAGGGTAGTGGAGCGCTCGCTCGAGGCCGGGCGCGGAGGGCTCGGGTGAGCGGAGGTTGAGCTCCAGCTCGAGGCCTAGGGTTAGACGAGCCTCGAGGGATAGGCTATCGTGCTGGAGGGGCTCGAGGTCCCCGCGCGGGGTCCCGAGGAGCGGTGCACAGCTGTAGCGGGTTCGAGGGGTAGGCTACCAGGAGGCGGCCGGTAAGGTTTTGGCAAGTCTAAGCTCCCTGGCGGTGGGCCAGCGTTGCAGGCTCCGAGGGGTTGGTTTCTTGGAAGGTTAGCTTAGCTGGGTTTATTAATTGGTGTTCTAGGTCTAACCTATTTGTTTTGCGTTGATTGGGGGTACCCCTTTGGTGTTCCCCCGACAGTAGCCCCCGAGCCCTTGTCTGAGTGCTTGCACTCGAGCAGGGGCTCCCGACTGGGATCTCGAGGGTTAGCTAGCTGGTTCTCAAGGGTTTGGTTTCTTTGATTCCGTGGGTGTCGCGCGAGCGACACCCGCAGGTGTACCCCCGAGGCCACGGGGGAGCGGTTAGGACTCCCTCATGGGCTTTTTCTTGTGTGAGTGTTAGTTGCGTTTTTTAGGTTCGGGAGTGTCGAGCCCCCGAGTTTTTAGACCCTCTTTCGTCGAGGGGTGCCAGGCTAAACCGACCGGCCGGCACTTTGAGCCGTCCGGCAGGCCGGTTGCCCTGGCTTGTCATCCCGCGAGTCCTTTCGATCAGATGCGAGGGGGGATGCCTCGTACTACCATGAGCGGGCGAGTATCGAGGTTCCCGGTGAGCTGGTAACGGGGGAATCCATGTGAGACCTCGTGCCCCGTTCGATGGGGTCGACTGTAGCCCGGAGGCGATCTCATAAAGCATGGGTGCTCAGTCTGCAGGAGTGCCGGGTCCATTCGATAGGACCCGGTGGCTCGATGCCTCCCTCCGAGGGGATCTCACTGCATGTCGTGCTCCCCGCCTTAGATACACGTGAGGGGCCTCGAGGGCTTGGCCCTCGAGCGACGCTGCGAGTGGCACCCCTTGGTGTCCCTGACTCGGGTGCTCGAAGCCGGCTGTCGAACCCTCTTCGAGGGCCAGCCTTTGCTGCTTCGAGACTTAGGGCCGGGGCCCGTTTTTACCTTCCCGAAGAAGCCTCCGTCGCTTGGAAACCTTCCGCCCGTTGGGCGCGCCTTTTTAGGCGAGGTAGTGGAGATCGTGGCGCTAGGGTGCGGATACATGGGTGTATGCCGGGTCTCTAAGTGATGAGTGATTGTCAACCGGGACGATGCGCATGTTCTTTGGCTTGTGTTGTGCAGGTGTCGAGCATGGATGCGGTGATCGAAGGCAGGTGAAGGTCAAGTTGAGACGTGCTGTGCCGACGGACCGGGTGCGGTGAAGGATGGGCGTGCCGTGCGCGGACGTGCCATGCCGAGGTACCGAGCGGTGAAGGGCGGACGTGAGGCTTGGACTGAGGGACCAGAGGCCCGAGGATCAGCTGTGGTGGCTGGCAGCCTGTGACGACGACAAGTGAAGAAGTGCGGTCAAGTGTTGCCTGAGTCGTGGACTCGGGGACACGTGTCGGTGGACGGGGTGCACGGGAGGTGCATCCCATCTACGATGTCAGTTTGGTGGTAGAGCCAGGGAAAAACCATCGGATGAACGGTTTCCAGGTTTGGGCCTCAAAACCTGGGTGAGGACGGTTTCCGAGTTTGGCCACAAAATGCGGGCTGAGGGTTTCCGAGTTTGGCCACAAAACTCAGGCTGAGGACGGTTTCCAGGTTTGGGCCTCCAAACCTGGGCGCTGAGGGTTTGCTGAGTTTGGCCTCAAAACTCAGATGCTGGTGGGCTGGTTTCCCGGTTTGGGCCTCAAAACCGGGGGTTGGCTGGAAAAGCCTGGTTTCCCGGTTTGGGCCACAAAACCGGGGGTGCAGAGCGAGGGCGACACGTGGCGGCAATCGGAAGGTTGCGTGGAGGCAACGCGGACGAGTTGTGCGGGCGTGGCCGTCGGATACACCTACCACCGAGTTGGTCCAGAATAACCCTAGGGTTTAGCTGGTTCGCTCTGTAATTAGAATAGAGAGGGGTAGAGTAGGAAATAGACTTAGGCTAGTAGTAGGATAAGTAGTCGGGAGACACCCTCCTCCCATTCATCTCAGTCATTTGCTCTTTCGCACTTAGGGTTTCCTGCTCTCCCATCCCCTGCTGTAGCTTGCTGAGATCCGCAGAGAGACTCACCTCTGTGTATTGTTGATTTTCAGGAAAGGAGGCCGTAACCTCCTTGTCACAGCATGTGTTTGCGCTTGGGCTGCTAGATCGTGGTGTCGATTCGCGTTTTGGTTGTGTTCTTCGCGGAATCCTTTTTCTCCACGATTTTCCTGTCATTTGATCTCTTTGCTCGGTTCATCTTTTGCAAATCCGTTTGAACCAAGTTGTTCTAGATCATGAGGCACTTCTTTCCACCGAAGGAATTAACCTCTAACCTCACGGTCTAGGAGATCGATCGATTTTACGTTTCGGGTCAAGTTTTCTCCCTTCCCCCGAAATGCTTCGATTCATCGATTTGAAGACATGTTCGAGCCATGATCTCTTAGAGATAGCTCACTATCCTCCTTGTGACTCCTCTCACCAAGTTTGATCCCTAGAGGATTTGTTTTGGGTGAGATCGAGTTGAATCGGTGGACTAACAGTGCTGTTTCGAGTTGACCGGACGCTTGGTCGAGATGACCGGACGCACGGGCAGAGAGTCCGGTCATTGATGTTCACTGTGTTCGTCTCGTAACTTGACCTGACGCACCGTTTTGCTCTCTGACCGGACGCATAGGTCGTACTGTTCACTTGGCTTGACTTTTTGACCGGACGCACTGCTGCTGACCGGACACTCCTTGCTCGTGAGTCCGGTCAGGAACAGTAAGGTTACAGAACCGTTTTCTTGTGACCGGACGCGTCCGGTGGTGACTGGCCGGACGCAGTCAGAGTCCGGTCAAGTCTGTTTTGCGCAGTTTTGTCCTTTGTGACCGGACGCTCAGCACTTGACCGGACGCACCACTTCAGTGAGTCCGGTCCAACTCAGGGAGCTCCCAGATTTGGTTTGCACTGACCGGACGCGTCCGGTGGTGCTTGACCGGACGCAGGCAGAGTCCTGTCAGTGCTGTCTCTACGTTGTTTTGTCCGCAGTTTGTTCGTGCGATCTCAGATTTTAGTTCCGTCTTTTGTGTTGGGTTTCTAGAGTTGTGTAGTGTCCCGCTGTGCTTCTTGGAAGCATCCACCCTACATCTAGGGTTGAGGACACTTGCAAGCTCTAGGGTCTGCTCTTGGGGTGATTCTTGGGACAGTGGTGACAAATTTCCGAAAGGAATTTTGAAGCTCCCATTCACCCCCCCTCTGGTTGCTTTCTGGTTGCTTCTCGGTCCTTCAATTGGTATCGGAGCAGGTTAAGGATCTTCCACCTTAGCCGGTTCCAGATCCACGGAAGGCGACATGAATCGCGGCGTGGGCAAACCGCCGTTCTTTGATGGGACGAACTATGCGTATTGGAAGATACGCATGTCGGCCTATCTCCAGAGCATGGGCTCTTCTGTTTGGGAGATTTGCAACAGGGATGATTACGTTGTCTTGGCTGCTCGTGTAACTCAGCTCCAGATCGATGAGCACGAGGCCAATAGCCGGGCACGTAACGCCTTATTCTCCTGTTTGAGCATGTCCGAGTTTGATCGCGTTTCTCATCTCCCCACGGCTCGCGAGATTTGGGCGACCCTCATGCGCTTCCATGAGGGAACCACTCAGGTCAAATCCCGCCTCTATGAGTCGCACAAGCGGGAGTATGAGAACTTTCGACATATGCCTGGCGAGAGCATAGAGAGTTTATTCGCTCGCTTTCAGGTTATTGTCAACAAGATGAGAGCGAATAAGGAGCTGTTGCCTTTTGACGATCATGAGAGGGCTTTGAAGCTTTTGCACACTCTTGATCGGTCAGTGTGGGACTCAAAGGTCCAGGCGATCATTGAATCGTCTAACTATGAGACCCTCACCTGCGACGAGCTCTTTAGTAAGCTCAAGTCTAGTGAGATTGACGCCATGTCGAGGGCTTCTTATGAGAATCCTTCTGGCCCGACTATGGCTTTGGTTTCTGGCTCTTCTAACCCCTCTGGAGGTCTTGCTCTTTCATCTCTCTTTTCTGTCACAGAGGACCAGCTTGAGTCTTTGGGGGATGACGAGTTGGCAATGCTTGCCAACCGGTTCACGCGGTTCCACAACAACCGCATGAACCGTCGCCGCGGAGGAGGACGCTCAGGATGCTATGAGTGCGGCGACCCCGACCACTTCATCGCCAACTGCCCCAAGAAGAACAAGCATTTGGGGAAGGGCGATCATGGGAACAAGTACGACTCTGGCAAGCGCAAGGAGAAGTACGTCCCCGCGAGGCACAAGCGGAGGGGCGGCTTCGACAAGGAGTACATCAAGAAGAAGTACTTGGAGAAGGCCCAGGCTGAGCAGTGTGCGTTCTTCGCCACGCTCAACGACGTCGACGGCTCGGATGACGACTCCGCTTGCTCAAGCGATGACGAGTCCGAGAAGAAGAAGAGGATCGAGGACAAGCTGAACGGTCTTTGCTTCTTCGCCGACGACGATGGCTTCTGCACCATGGCGCTTGGTGATGAGGTCGACGGCAAGCTGGAGCACTCCCCTCGGAACGACGACGACGACGACAACACCTCCCAGGTATCTCTCACCCACGACGAGCTTTCTGCTGAGGTCGAGAAGCTTACTGCCGCGCTTCTTAGTCAGGATAAGTTGCTTAGGCGTGCCGCTAGAGAGCGCAAGGAGTTTAGGCAGAAGTGGGAGGACACGGTGAGAGAGCTTGAGTTTGCCAAGTCCACTGTGGTCGTGTCGGAGGAGGTTGAGTGTGAGATGTGCACCATGCACATGACTGACCTTCTCACTTTGAGAGGTAAGTATGCTGCGTTGGTAGGAGAGGTGGATGAGCTGAAGGCTAGACCTTCTCTGTTGGGTGCGTGCAAGACTTGTCCTGTCTTACAATCTGAGTTGGCAGAGAAGAATGCCAAGATTGTGTCTCTTGAGGAGGCCAACTCAGGTAGCACTTGTGTATCCAAATGCGCTTTGTGTGAGCGTTTGGAGATGGAGATTGTGAATGTCAAGCATGGCAAGATGCAAACCGAGGAGGAAAACACATACCTTCGGACCATCTTGTCATGGGTCTCTTGTAGTGAGTCGGAGCTCGGGATGATGATCTACCAATTTAAGCGAGCTGCTGGAGGTTCTGGTGTAGGTCTTGCTCAGGGTGTTGATCTTTCTGCTTTTGGGAAGATTGGAGAGTCGAGTGGTCTCAATCCTAGTGAGAAGCCCAATTCCACCACTACTCCCAAACTGACCAAGCTTCCACCTAAAGAGCCCGTCAAGCCTACCACCAAGGATGGGGTGTTTGAGGAACCTCCGAGAGCTCCACCCAAGAACCAAGTGTGGCATCCCAAACCAAACCACCTTAAGAACAAGCTGGATACAATGCCACCTATCCAGGAGGAGTTGCCACAAAAGGGCAAAGTGATCCACACTCACAGCCATGAGTACCAACAACCCCCTTTGCGTGCGGTGAGGTACCATTGTGATTTCTGTGGGAGAGATGGACACTTGAGCGAGTTCTGCTTTAGGCGCAAGAGAGAGGCGCGCCGTGCTAGGGAGATGAACAACCCGGACATGTACCATTCTTTCCATGATGTACATGTGTCGAATGTTCAGAGGAGAGCACCGAGACGTGCCGCTAGGCCCAGAGGTCCAGAACCTCAAGTTCCCAGGCCAAGGCCGCAGAGAGCTCCGAGGAGAGACGCTAGGCCTAGAGGTGTTGAGCCTCAAGTCCCTAGGCCTAGGCCTCATAGAGAGCGTGCCCGACGGGGTCCTGACTTTGCAGGATACAGAGCCCGTGGCGGAGGCTTTGTTGAGCGTTTTCCCCCACCGCGTTTTGAGTATCGCGATGGACGCTCCTCCCTTAGCGGACCACATTTTCCTCTACGTGGTGATCGCTCCTCTCGTAGACGTGCTAGGAATGGTTTTTCCGCTAACCGTTCTTTTGAGCAGCCGGCCCAACACTGGTATTCTTCCTACTTCACTAACCCCAGTGTTGGACCGTATGCTCACCCTATGTCTTTTTATTGATGTAGGTAAAACGGTTGGAGGACATTTGGTTGGTGGATTCTGGTTGCTCGAGGCACATGACCGGAAATGCCAAGTGGTTCTCCAGCCTTAGCCCTGTTGCCGGAAAGGAGTACATAACCTTCGGCGACAATAGCAAAGGTAAGGTATTGTCTCGCGGGTCGGTGCGAGTTAATGAGCACTTTGTGTTGCGCGATGTTGCTCTTGTTTCTAACTTGCATTTTAACCTTCTTTCTGTTTCGCAACTCTTTGATGACGACTATGAGATTCGTTTTAAACCGAATCTCAGTCGTATTTTGGATCCTCAGGGCAATCTTGTGTGTTTGATTTTGCCCTTTGGAAAAGTCTTTCGTGCGAATTTCTCGGAGTCTTTTGGCACTTCTCGTTGCCTTGTGGTTGGACCTTCCTCCTTTGATCTTTGGAAGTGGCATAGGAGACTTGGACATTTGAGCTTCGACTTGCTTCCAAGGCTTAGTTCACTTGGCCTAATCCGAGGATTGCCCAAGTTGCATATGGAGAAGGATCTTGTTTGCCACTCTTGTAGACACGGGAAGATGGTTGCCGCTCCCCACCATCCAGTGACTCAGGTCATGACCAAGCGCCCTGGAGAGCTTTTACACATGGACCTTGTTGGTCCGGCTCGGGTGAGCTCGGTTGGGGGGAAGTGGTATGTGCTTGTTGTTGTTGATGACTTTTCGAGATATTCGTGGGTCTTCTTTTTAGCTGAGAAGACCGAGACTTTCTCCTTTGCTCGTAATCTGATTTTGCGTCTTCAGAACGAGTTCCCTTTGAACTCGATGCGAGCAATTCGGAGTGATAATGGTTCCGAATTCAAGAATTCGGATTTTGAGAAGTTTTATAACTCTTTGGGTTTAGAGCATCAGTTTTCTTCCCCCTACACACCGCCACAAAATGGTGTTGTAGAGAGGAAGAATCGGACCCTTGTTGAGATGGCCAGAACGATGCTCGATGAGCATAGGACTCCTAGGCGATATTGGGCTGAAGCTATGAGCACTGCATGCTACATTTCCAATCGCATTTTTCTCCGAGCTTTCTTGAAAAAGACTTCTTATGAGTTGCGATTTGGAAAACTACCCAAGGTGAGTTATTTTTGAGTTTTTGGTTGCCATTGTTTTATACTCAAAAAGGGCAACTTGGACAAGTTTGAGTCTCATTCTTCTGACGGTGTGTTTTTGGGTTATGGCACTCACACTCGAGCTTATCGTGTACTTAACCTTGACACTAACCGAGTCATGGAGACATCCGATGTCACCTTCGACGAGACCATGGTTTGTCCTTCTTCTCGCTTTGAGCGTGCAGGTGATCATGAGGTTGGCGAGCCTCTTTTTGATGATGATGAAGAAGGTGCTGAAGGGATAGATGACCCAGCACCTCCTCCACCTGCATTGCCGCAAAGAGCGGCTTCTACGACGACTCACGGCCCCGGCACCTCTTCTTCCTGGGGGTCGTGGGATCCGCCACCCCGAGCAGTACCATTTGTACCCGGGGAGGCACCAACTGCTGTTGAGGGGGAGGCCACTTCGGCAAGGGAGGCGCCACGACACATTCAGCGCCAGCACCCGCCTCAGCAGATGATCGGCAGCATCGACGAACGGGTTACTCGGTCCAGGTCACAGCAAATCTCACACTTCGCTCATTCTGCTTTTGTTGCTAATTTTGAGCCCCGAGATGTTGGACACACTTTGACGGATCCGGATTGGGTCAATGCCATGCATGAGGAGTTAGAAAAATTTGAGCGAAATCGGGTTTGGGTTTTAGTTCCACCTCCTCCTGAGTGTAAGCCTATTGGGACAAAATGGGTTTTCAAAAACAAGCAAGGAGAGGATGGCCACGTTGTTAGAAACAAGGCCAGGCTTGTAGCGAAGGGTTATAGTCAGAAGGAGGGGATAAACTATGAGGAGACGTTTGCTCCTGTAGCTCGTTTGGAGGCTATTAGGATACTCTTGGCTTTTGCTGCATCCAAAGGTTTTAAACTCTTTCAAATGGATGTCAAGAGTGCCTTCTTAAATGGCTACATAGAAGAGGAAGTGTATGTTGAGCAACCCCTCGGTTTTGAAAATCCCAAGTTTCCAAACCATGTTTTTAAACTCCACAAAGCTTTATATGGTTTGAAACAAGCCCCTAGAGCCTGGTATGATAGGTTGAAAACCTTTTTGCTTGCTAAGGGTTTTAAAATGGGATGTGTAGATAAAACGCTTTTTCTCCTCAGGCAAGGCAAAGACACTCTCTTGGTCCAGATTTACGTGGATGATATCATTTTCGGTGGTTCTTCTCACGCTTTGGTTGCCAAGTTTGCAGATACTATGAGCAGGGAGTTTGAGATGAGCATGATGGGCGAGCTAACATTCTTTCTCGGGTTGCAAATTAAGCAATCCCGAGAGGGGACGTTTGTGCACCAGGGAAAGTACACCAAGGACTTGCTGAAGCGGTTCGATATGGGTGAGGCCAAGCCTCTTCCAACACCCATGTCGACGACGACTGCCCTGGATGCAGATGTGGATGGAGAAGCAGTGGACCAGAAGGAGTACCGCAGCATGATCGGGTCGCTCCTCTACCTGACGGCGACACGCCCGGACATCCAGTTCGCGGTGTGTCTGTGTGCGCGCTTTCAGTCGTCACCGCGCACCTCTCACCGTCAGGCGGTGAAGCGGATTTTCAGGTACCTTCGTTTCACACCTGAGTTCGGGATTTGGTATTCTGCTTCCTCCACCCTCTCTCTTTGCAGTTATTCGGATGCCGATTTTGTTGGTTGCCGTACTGAGCGCAAGTCCACTTCTGGGACTTGCCAGTTTATTGGTTCTTCTCTTGTTTCGTGGTCTTCTCGCAAGCAGTCTAGTGTCGCCCAGTCTACTACAGAGGCTGAATATGTTGCTGTGGCTAGCTGCTGTTCCCAGTTGCTTTGGATGATGGCCACTTTGCGTGATTTTGGTCTGAGCTTTTCTCCCGTGCATTTGCTTTGTGACAGCACGAGTGCCATTAGCGTTGCTAAGAACCCCGTGCTTCACTCGAAGACCAAACACATTGATGTGCGCTTTCATTTTCTGCGAGACCACCAGGAGAAGGGTGATATCGACCTTCGCCATGTCGATACTCATCACCAACTGGCTGATATTTTCACCAAGCCTTTAGACGAATCAACCTTTAATAGGTTGAGGGGTGAGCTTGGTGTGTGTTTCCCCTTTTAGATGGGGGAAACATTTTGGATCTTGTATACTAGATTGATTCTTTTCGTTTGTCTTTCTTTTCTTTTGCATTTTAGCATACGCATTTATATTCTGAGCTTCATGTTTATATTCACTAGAATGTACCTATGCTCTATGTAGTATGCTCCGATGCTTATATTGATGCTTGTAGCTTATGCTCTTTCTGATCACTAGTACATGTTGTGAGCTGAGCTATTTTGGAATGGTGAATTTGCTTAATGCATATAAATCTGAAAATGTTCACCATTGAGATATGCAACTAGCATGTGTAGGGTGTGTTGAGTCCTTTCCTGCTTTTCATATATGCTAGGTTGTTATGTCTCTAGTTCTGAGTCATTCACTTGCTTGGTCTATTCATATCATGTTTAAAATTTGAACCAAGTTTTAGTGAATTGAAAAGATCGAGATGGGATTGCTTGTCAACACCTCACGGTATCGAGACTGGTTCTCATTGCACTTTGAGTTAAACTTGAGCCGTGTAGTGTATGACCGAAACCGTAGCTTTAAGCTTCTGATTGCTTTGGCATAGGCTTCGCTCGGTTGAAAAGTTAGGCAATGACAAGCTTTCAACCTCTCGCAATCACATGCTGAATTTGAACTTGTGTAATTTCACCGCTGCAACTCCGATATTAAAACTGAAATCACAAGTATGTTTCATTCCTATGCATGATGATTGAACTTTGCTAGGGGTAGTTCACCTTGTATATATGCTTAGCACTTGTTTGGATTCCTACCTATACATGTGGAGTGCTATTTTGATGGTGACTATCTTTTTGGCTAAAAACTGCTCACTTGCTCATATGCTTCATATTTCGTATGAGTGATCAGTTTGAGCCTTCGCTATTTGAGTGCTTAGTTGAGTCATTGGAGCTATACTGTTTAGAGCATCTTTGCACTCTTTTGATTATATGCACGAAGCTCCTAACTTGCATTTCTGACTTCATATGCATTTTCTAAGGGAGAGATTTCGTTGAGGGAAGGATTTTGAATGGTTCCTGTACTTGATAAGTGCATTTTCAACTAAGGGGGAGAATTTTTGCAAATCATATGTCTCTCGGTGTTCAACTAAGGGAGAGCTTTTGTTAAGGGGGAGATTTTCAAATCTTTGTGCTCTTCTAATGTTGGACCTAAGGGGGAGTCCCTGGTTGCTTGCACTTGTCGAGGGGGAGTTTGCTAGTTGTGTTGAGCCGCTGCCTCTGTCTCGAGGGACTAGCAAGTTTGCTAGTTGTGTTGAGCCGCTGCCTCTGTCTTGAGGGACTAGCAAACATTTTTCCTCATTTGGTGTCAAGTTTGATTTCGATTGGCTCGGAGTGGTTTTTCTTTGCTAGTTGTGTTGAGCCTCTGTGCCTCTATCTTGAGGGACTAGTTTTTTGATTCGATTTTCATTCGGCTTCAATTGGTTTGAGCTCTTTTCTCTGGAGTTTTCAATTGGTATCGGCTAGCGGTGTTGAGCCTGTTCTACCTCTTCTTGAGGGCTAGCTTTGCTTTGCTTGGTTGCGTCGAGCCGTTGCCCATGTCTTTGGGGACCAAGTTCTTTCGCTCTTTCCACATGACCTTCTTCGGCTTTGCTATGCTTTTAGGTCATTTGGTTGAGTTTTCTCCCTCTCCTTCCTCCTTCTTCCTTATTCTTCTTTTCATTATGATTTGTGTGAGTAGTTGACAATGCACTCACCAAGGGGGAGATTGCGGATACATGGGTGTATGCCGGGTCTCTGAGTGATGAGTGATTGTCAACCGGGATGATGCGCATGTTCTTTGGCTTGTGTTGTGCAGGTGTCGAGCATGGATGCAGTGATCGAAGGCAGGTGAAGGTCAAGTTGAGACGTGTTGTGCCGACGGACCGGGTGCGGTGAAGGATGGGCGTGCCGTGCGGCGGACGTGCCATGCCGAGGTACTGAGCGGTGAAGGGCGGACGTGAGGCTTGGACTGAGGGACCAGAGGCCCGAGGATCAGCTGTGGTGGCTGGCAGCCTGTGACGACAACAAGTGAAGAAGTGCGGTCATGTGTTGCCTGAGTCGTGGACTCGGGGACACGTGTTGGTGGACGGGGTGCACGGGAGGTGCATCCCATCTACGATGTCGGTTTGGTGGTAGAGCCAGGGAAAAACCATCGGATGGACGGTTTCCAGGGTTGGGCCTCAAAACCTAGGTGAGGACGGTTTCTGAGTTTGGCCACAAAACTCGGGCTGAGGGTTTCCGAGTTTGGCCACAAAACTCGGGCTGAGGACGGTTTCCAGGTTTGGGCCTCAAAACCTGGGCGCTGAGGGTTTGCTGAGTTTGGCCTCAAAACTCAGATGCTGGTGGGCTGGTTTCCCGGTTTGGGCCTCAAAACCGGGGGTTGGCTGGAAAAGCCTGGTTTTCCGGTTTGGGCCACAAAACCGGGGGTGCAGAGCGACGGCGGCACGTGGCGGCAATCGGAAGGTTGCGTGGAGGCAACGCGAACGAGTTGTGCGGGTGTGGCCGTCGGATACACCTACCACCGAGTTGGTCCAGAATAACCCTAGGGTTTAGCTGGTTCGCTCTGTAATTAGAATAGAGAGGGGTAGAGTAGGAAATAGTCTTAGGCTAGTAGTAGGATAAGTAGTCGGGAGACACCCTCCTCCCATTCATCTCAGTCATTTGCTCTTTCGCACTTAGGGTTTCCTGCTCTCCCATCCCCTGCTGTAGCTTGCTGAGATCCGCAGAGAGACTCACCTCTGTGTATTGTTGATTTTGAGGAAAGGAGGCCGTAACCTCCATGTCATAGCGTGTGTTTGCGCTTGGGCTGCTAGATCGTGGTGTCGATTCGCGTTTTGGTTGTGTTCTTCGCGGAATCCTTTTTCTCCACGATTTTCCCGTCATTTGATCTCTTTGCTCGGTTCATCTTTTGCAAATCCGTTTGAACCAAGTTGTTCTAGATCGTGAGGCACTTCTTTCCCCCGAAGGAATTAACCTCTAACCTCACGGTCTAGGAGATCGATCGATTTTACGTTTCGGGTCAAGTTTTCTCCCTTCCCCCAAAATTCTTCGATTCATCGATTTGAAGATAGGTTCGAGCCATGATCTCTTAGAGATAGCTCACTATCCTCCTTGTGACTCCTCTCACCAAGTTTGATCCCTAGAGGATTTGTTTTGGGTGAGATCGAGTTGAATCGGTGGACTAACAGTGCTATTTCGAGTTGACCGGACGCTTGGTCGAGATGACCGGACGCACAGGCAGATAGTCCGGTCATTGAATGTTCACTGTGTTCGTCTCGTAACTTGACCGGACGCACCGTTTTGCTCTCTGACCGGACGCATAGGTCCTACTGTTCACTTGGCTTGACTTTTGTGACCGGACGCACTGCTGCTGACCGGACGCTCCTTGCTCGTGAGTCCGGTCAGGAACAGTAAGGTTCCAGAACCGTTTTCTTGTGACCGGACGCGTCCTGTGGTCACTGACCGGACGCAGTCAGAGTTCGGTCAAGTCTGTTTTGCGCAGTTTTGTCCTTTGTGACCGGACGCTCAGCACTTGACCGGACGCACCACTTCAGTGAGTCCGGTCCAACTCAGGGAGCTCCCAGATTTGGTTTGCACTGACCGGACGCGTCCGGTGGTGCTTGACCGGACGCAGGCAGAGTCCGGTCAGTGCTGTCTCTGCGTTGTTTTGTCCGCAGTTTGTTCGTGCGACCTCGGATTTTAGTTCCGTCTTTTGCGTTGGGTTTCTAGAGTTGTGTAGTGTCCCGCTGTGCTTCTTGGAAGCATCCACCCTACATCTAGGGTCGAGGACACTTGCATGCTCTAGGGTTTGCTATTGGGGTGATTCTTGGGACAGTGGTGACAAATTTCCGAAAGGAATTTTGAAGCTCCCATTCACCCCCCCTCTAGTCGCTTTCTGGTTGCTTCTTGGTCCTTCATAGGGCGACTGACAAGAAGTCGGAGCGGCGGCCGTGGTGGGCCTAGAGGAGTGGAACGAGTGTGGAGCTGCCGCGTGTACCTGTCGATCAGCTCGAGATGTGGTTAGGTGAGCACATTAAATGCGTGCGGTTACTTTTTCCGCCGTCGTTGGAAAACCCCGCCCGTTGGGGTTTCCTCTTATAAATATCGAAAGAGAGGAGAGGAACCCTTTACTTTGCCTTTGCCTTCACCGCCGCCGTAGCCTCTGCTCGCCTTCTTCCCGAGTCTGCAATTGGGAATCTTCCCGGCCGCCCGTCCGCTGCTCAAATCCGCGCCGCCGCCGCCATGGCCGCTCAGACTCCAGCGCTGCCAGCCGAAGACTGGAACCCGTCGAAGACGACGCAACGCGAGCTGGATTTGCTGGTGGCCCAGAGGCTCCTCCGTCCCAACCCGCAGGAGGGACCCGCATGGTGGGTTCTTCCGTCGCAGGATCACCGGGAGCCGCACCCGTCGGAGGGGTATGTGGTGAGCTTCACGCGCTACCACCGCATGGGGATTGGCGTTCCGCCGAGCCGCTTCATGCGGGGGCTAGCTCACCACTTCGAGGTGGAGCTGCAACACTTCTCCCCCAACTCAATCTCGCACGCCGCCATCTTCGCCGCGGTGTGCGAGGGATACTTGAAGATCGAGCCGCACTGGGAGACGTTCGTCCACCTCTTCCGGGGCGAGCTCTTCCTCAAGGCCTTGAACCCTAGCGGGAGGAGGCTCGTGCATGTGGGCTCTCTCACCGTCACCACGAGGACTGGGACCTCGTCGGCCAACGTCCCCCGCGAATACCTCTGCTACAAGCTTTCCACCAACCAGGCGGGGTGGGACAACCATTGCTTCTACCTGCGGAACGAGGGCGGGCTCCTTCCGCAGTACACCGGTAGGGTCATCACCCAGCGCCCGGAGAAGTGGACCTGGGGCGTCGCGGCGGACCGGCAGGGCCACCTGATGCCGCTGATGAAGACGATGCGGTCGTTGGTGGAGGACAAGGGCTTGACCGTCCAGGCGGTTATTTGGGCGTTCCACCAGCGGAGGGTCCTCCCTCTAGCGGACCGCCCCCTCCTCATGCATGAGATGGGACCAGCGGCCCCGCTCGAGGCGCTGAACGAGTCGAGGATGGCCGAGGAAAGGCTGCCTCGGAGCGAGGGCGTCTCCCGGGTGTCGATCACAGTCCATGGGTCGTTTGTCCCCGAGGACACCAACCTGATCCCCATGGCGCCTGACGAGGGGTGTCTTGACATGGTAAGCCACCCTCGAGTCAGGTGGTCTCGAGCCTCCCCTCCTTTCTCTTTTTCCGAATCTTGTTTCACTCTCCTTATGGTTTTTCTTATCAAGTTTGTTTTCTTGAAGGGGGCGTTCACATGTCGCGCGTCGAGGCCCCCGGTGAGGGAGGACGCCGTGGAAAGACAGGTGAGGCGCCTCTCTGCTCAGAAAGATAAGAAAAGTAAGGATGCAAAGAAGAAGAAAGAAAAAGAGAGGAACTTGCGCCGGTCGGCCCGAGAACAGAAGCTCACGAAGGCTCGTCGTAACTGGCAGCCTGAAGAGGAGTCCCCCGAACTCAGTTCCTCGAGCTCAGAGGAGGAGGACGATGATGAGGAGGAGAGTGATGACGAAGGGATGGATGCGCGTTTGAGGCGCGCGGGGGTCGTCGACGTTAGGGCTGATCGCTCCTCTGCACAGGAGAATGTTTTGGAGGTCCCTCCAGCGAAGGGATCGCGCGGGGCGCAGCCGCGGAAGGCTCCGTCAGGCCCAACCTCGTCGGAGGCCCAGGGCACGTCGAGGACCATACCGGACGTGCCCGCTGATGCGAGGAAACCTCGAACCAGGAGCGCCATCGCTGCGGCGCAGAAGGAGGCTGCGACCGCGTCGACCCAGGCGGGGGGTCTCGAGAAGGGCCGGCCGTCGAGGAGCGGTCAACACGTCGAGAAGGACTCCGGGCCCGACCATCGCAAGGCGTCGAGGGTGACATCAAGCTCGCGCCACCATGACCGTCGGGAGCGGAGCCCCCGGTCGTCCCATGACGAGAGTCGCGAGCGACCCCGGAGCCCGTCGCCGCATCGCCGCCGGGAGAAGGAGGCAGGCGCGGGGGGCGCAGCCATCAGCACGAGCGCCGGAGCAGGTCTCGGAGCCCACGGCGGGAAAGGCGTCAAGATGACCGCTCGAAGGAGACGCGGTCGCCACCTCGGGACGGGAGACAAAAGGAGAGCTCTCCGCCGGGGTCGAGCCACGGGATGCATCGGGAGCCTTCCCCCCGTCCAAGCCCCATGGAGACGGCTTAGGGGCGTGGCTCGAGCCCTGGGGCGGGCTCGATGCCCTTGAGCGGGTCCGGCGATTCGGGGAAGAAGCCCCGCCCTCGCTTCGGGTAAGCAGGTCTCCTTAATTTTGTTGGTAGGGAAACTTTACCTTTTTACCTTTGGTGATATGTGTTGTTTTCTGGCTTTTCAGGGAAAAGCGCCCCCGGCAGGAGGTGGCCCTCGCGGCGTCCAAGCGGGCCAAGACCTCGAGTTCTGCCGAGGTCCAAGCACCTCGAGGTATGGCTCCTTCTTCCGCTGGGGAGGCCGCTTGGCTGGCGAAGGCTCGAGCAGCCATGGCTCGGGGAAGCCAGACGGCCGCCGCGGATCTTGGTGATGCCGACGCCGTCGACCACGGGGGTCGAAGCTTTTTCCTGTTTCTGACGACGTTGTTCTCCTTTTTCAGCAGGGACCATGGCTCCTGGCGCTGAGCCTGCCGCCACCGCGTCCGTCGCGGCACCGCATCCTCCTCTTCCTCCTCCTCCTCAGGTGGCACCTATCGAGAGGGCCACTCCTCCCCCGTCATGACGACCATCTCGGGGGGAGCTCCCGAGGCGAGCATGGCTCCGTTGGCGTCTGGGGCTGAAGGGTCGGCGGCCCTCGAGTCCCCGGTCGACGCGAGCCGGCCCGCGGAGAAGGGGAAGGAGGGAGAGGCGTCGGTGGAGAAGGTGCCGACGGTGGAGGAGCTCCTGGACGAGCTGGAGCAGGTGCCGCCCCCGGTCGAGGGCTCAACGCTGGAGGAAGCGCTCGAGGCACCGGCCGGGGTCAACAAAACGCCGGCAGACCCGACGAGGGAGGAGAGCTTGGGGACGAGACATCCCTCGAGCGATCCGCTACCGCTCGAGTCCCCGCCTCCACGTGAGGCCGCGCCGTCGCCTCGGGAGGGGATGGAGCAGCGGGAGGAGATGGCGAAGGGGCGGAGGGAGCCGCAGCCTGTGCCGCCGGTTGGTGGGCCGCAGCTGGCGCCGCTCGAGCCAGAGGAGGAGGGCCTGCCCCTCGTCGAGATCGATCGATCGGCGTGGCCGTATCTTGACGCACCGAGCCCGTCCGGCGCCATGATCCCCGTCGAGCGGCCGGCTCGGCAGGGGGCTCCGCGGGAGGCGCGGTCCATCTTCAGGGAGGTGGCCGAGCTCGTGGCGGAGGTGGAGAGGTCCTTCTCGGAGGAGGCAGAGAAATCCGCGCTGGTGGCGGCCGCCCTTGCGAAGGCAGAGGGGGAGCTCCAGGAGCTCCGTGCTGAGCTGGGTCGGAACGCGCAGATGGCGAGCCGGCTCAACGCGGCGCAGGCGGAGGCCCAGGCGGCTCGAGACGAGGCCGCCCAAGCTAAGAGGGAGGCCACCACCGCTTTGTCCGCGGTGGAGTCGTCGAAGAAGGAGGCCGCCGACGCCCGAAGCGAGGCCGCCACCGCCCGGTCTGCAACGGAGGCGGCGAAGAAGGAGGCCGTCGACGCCCAAAATGAAGCCGCCACCGCCCGGTCTGCAGCGGAGGCGGCGAAGAAAGAGGCCGAGGAGGCCAAGAGCGAGGCCGCCACCGCCCTGGCCGCAAAGGAGGTAGCGCGATAGGAGGTGGTCCGGAAGGATCTGGCCCTTGCGCAGACGGGCAAGCTGGTCGAGGACCTTAGGGGCGAAAAGCTCGACGTGCTGTCCTAGAAGCGTGCACTAGAGCAGCGCGTCGAGGACCTTACCAGCGACTTCGCCGCTCTGGGCGTGCACTGCCAAGGTAATCTTCATGCCCCGTCTTGCTTTGATTTCGGGATTCTTGCCACGCCGCGGACTTACCCCCTTCTGTTTGTTGCGTAGACGTCAAGGAGACCGCCGAGGAGCTCCGTGATACGAATCAGACTCTCGTGGAGCAACTCCGGGGTGAGGCCATGGTGGGGGAACGGGCGCGCTTCACCCTGGACCGACTCAGTTCCATGTGGGGTGTCGACCCGGTGTTGGCGGCAGAGGGCGCGGTGGCTCGTGGCGACACCCTGGTGGATGCCCTGTGCTATTTTGACGTGGCCGCGCGAGACCGCGTCCGGAGCGCTCTCCACCACGGCGTGAAGCAGGCGTTCGCGGCTGTCCGTTCTGGTTTCCGCTACCCGGTCAACGTCGTCGCCAAGGGCTTCGTCGAGATCGAGGGGAAGGACGAAGAATGGAACGATCGCCGCGTCAAGAAGATCCTGGAGAAGGTGGAGAGGCCGGGGGCAGCGTTTGCGAAGCTCTTCGAGGAGGACGTGCTGCCTCCCGATGCGAACAGTGGTGCGGGTGGTCCCCCTCCTCCTGGCCCGAATGTCGAGGCTGAGCCTGCGTCAAAAGAGCTCGGGGAGGAATTCCAAACGGATGAAGAATGAGGCCTGCGTGCCAAATTTGGGCGTCGAGGCCCTTGTAAGAATTCAAATCATGACTTATGGCCCGTCATGTCAATATGTGTATATGACTTGTTTATTTAAAGAAGCTGTTTTCTTTTCATATTTATTCGATCATTTCTCTTTGTCGCTAGATCGAGCTTCAACCGGCTTGGTCCGTGTTCCTTCGATACGTGCCACGAGTACCTCGAGGGGAGTCATAGGTAGGGTACTGTAGCCCGGGGGCGTAGGTGGCCGTCTACGTCGACGCCCCCCGACTCTTGGAGGCTCGGGGTATTTACGGATTTAGACTGCTAGTACGCTCGAGGTGCGAATCGAGACAAGGATCGAATTTTTTGAAAAGGAAACACGTTTTTTTTCGGAGTCTGAGGGGGTCCCCCTGTGAGCCCCCGAGGGAGGCTCGACCCTGAGTAAGGCAGGGTTGAGGCTACCTTAAGTTGCTAAGTAAAATGAATGACAGTGCGCAAGTTTGTTCATTCATGTTTGACATGTTTGTACAAAGCAACACAATGAACAAGGCCTCGAGGCCTTTAAGGGTAGAAGCGACGTAGCTGAGATATGTTCCACGCATTCGCCAGGATCCTGCCTTGACCGCCGTAGAGCTTGTACGTTCCTAGCTTAAGCACCTCGGCTACGGTGTATGGACCCTCCCATGGAGGGGTGAGCTTGTGGCGCCCTCGATTATCTTGCAGACATCGAAGCACGAGGTCCCCTACCGCCAGGTCCCTCTTGCGCACGTGCTTGTCGTGGTAGCGTCGAAGTGTTTGCTGGTAGCGCACGGAGTTGATGAGCGCCACGTCTCGGGCCTCCTTGAGCTGGTCCTTGGCGTTGACGAGCCTTTCATCGTTGGTTTGCTCGTTGTAGGCTCGAAGTCGAGGGGAGCCGTACTTGAGGTCCGTAGGCAAGACAGCCTCGGTGCCGTAGGTTAGGAAGAACGGAGTGAACCCGGTGGCTCGACTCGGCGTAGTCCTGAGGCCCCACAGCACCGAGGGGAGCTCTGCAGCCCACCCCTTTCCGAAATTTTTGAGGGTCTTGAACAGCCTCGGCTTCAGCCCATGGAGTATCATGCCGTTGGCGCGCTCGACCTGCCCGTTGCATTGAGGGTACGCGACCGAGGCCCAGGTCACGCGAATGTTGTTGTCGTCGCAGAAGTTGGTGAACTTTTTGCCCGTGAATTGGGTGTCGTTGTCGGTGATGATGACGTTAGGCACCCCAAACTGGTACATGATGTCGGCGATGAACTCGACGGCCTTCTCGGAGGTGGGGTCGCCTATGGGCTTGGCCTTGATCCACTTGGTGAATTTGTCGATGGCCACGAGCACATGCGTGTACTTTCCAGTTGTCATCTTGAGGGGACCCACGAGGTCGAGCCCCCAGACGGCAAACGGCCAAGTGATGGGGATCATCTGCAGGGCGTGCGCGGGCTGGTGCGTTTGCTTGGCGTAGAACTGACACCCTTGGCAAGCTTGGACCAGGCGCTTGGCGTCTCCAATGGCGGTTGGCCAGTAGAAGCCCTGTCGGAAGGCGTTCCCTACCAGGGTCCTTGGCGCTGCATGATGGCCACAAGCCCCCGAGTGCATGTCGTCGAGGAGCCTGCGTCCCTCCTCGAGGGGGATGCAGTGTTGAAGGATTCCTGATGGGCTTCGACGGTACAGCTCTCTTTCGTCGCTGTAGATGACGTAGGTCTTGGCCCTTCGAGCGATGCATCGGGCCTCCGTCTTATCTTTTGGTAGCACGCCTTGCGTCAGGTAGTCGAGGAAGGGCGTCCGCCAGTCGAGGGGTCGTGATGAAGAAGAGGCGGGCATGTCAATCTGCATTGCCTCATCGGATGTCGAGAGGTCGTTCTCGAGGGGTGGCGTTAACGGTCGAGCCCCCGCGTCTGGCTCGAGGGGTGGCGTCGAGGGGCCAGCCCCCAGGCCGATTTTGACGGATGGCTCGAAAACGTCCCTCGAGAAGACATATGGTGGAACCGTGCCGCGCGTGGACGCCAACTTTGCCAGCTCGTCTGCGGCCTCGTTGTATTTTTGAGCGATGTGGTTGAGCTCGAGGCCGTAGAACTTGTCTTCTAGCTTGCGCACTTCTCCGCAGTATGCCTCCATTTTGGGATCGATGCAGCTCGAAGCCTTCATAACCTGGTTGATGACGAGCTGCGAGTCCCCTCGAACGTCGAGGCGTCAAACCCCGAGCTCGAGGGCGATGCGCAGCCCATTGACGAGGGCCTCGTACTCGGTGATGTTGTTGGAGGCGGGGAAGTGCAAGCGTAGCAGGTAGCGCATGTGGACTCCGACGGGCGAGATGAAGAGCAGGCCTGCGTCTGCCCCCGTCTTCATGAGGGATCCGTCGAAGTACATGGTCCAAAGCTCGGCTTGGATTTGTGCCGACGGGAGCTGGGTGTCGGTCCATTTAGCAACGAAGTCCGCCAACGCTTGCGACTTGATGGCTTTTTGCCGGGCGTAGGTGATGGTCTCCCCCATTAGCTCGGCGGACCACTTGGCGATGCGCCCCGTGGCCTCCCGATTGTTGATGATCTCACTGAGGGGGAAGGATGACACCACTGTTACGGGATGAGCGAGGAAGTAGTGCTAGAGCTTGCGCCTCGTGATGATGATGCCAAAGAGCAGCTTCTGGATGTGCGGGTACCGGACCTTGGCCTCACTGGTGAACTACACCGGCCGTTGGACCGGCAACGCACGACCCTCCTCGTGCCTCTCGACGACTATGACCGCGCTGACCACCTGAGTGGTTGCGGCCACATAGAGGAGAAGGGGCTCGGGGGGATCGTCACCCTGGGCTGGTCGTGGTGGCACGAGGATTGGCGCGGAAGTCAGCAACCCCTTCAACTTGGTTAGGGCGTCCTCGGCTTCAAGGGTCCAAGCAAAGCGTTCCGTCTTCTTCAGCAAGCGGTAGAGAGGTAGCGCTTTTTCCCCTAGCCTCGAGATGAACCTGCTGAGAGCGGCTAGGCAGCCTGTCACTTTCTGTACACCCTTGAGGTCTCGAATTGGGCCCATCCTCGTGACTGCTGAGATCTTTTCGGGGTTGGCCTCGATCCCCCGTTGTGAGACAATGTAGCCAAGTAGCATGCCCCGGGGCACACCAAAGACACATTTCTCGGGGTTGAGCTTCACATTCTTGGCCCGGAGGCACTCGAACGTGGTCTCGAGATCGCTGATGAGGTTCCCGACTTTCTTGGTTTTAACCACGATGTCATCGACGTAGGCCTCGACGGTTTTGCCTATATGTTCGCCAAAGATATGCTGCATACAACGCTGATACGTTGCCTCGGCATTTCGAAGGCCGAAGGGCATTGTAACATAGCAATACATACGAAAAGGCGTAATAAAAGAGGTGGCGAGTTCGTCGGATTCTTTCATCCTAATCTGGTGGTAGCCGGAATACGCATCGAGAAACAAAAGTACTTCACACCTCGCAGTGAAATCGATAATTTGATCAATTCTAGGTAAAGGGAATGGAACTTTTGGACATGCTTTATTCAGACCAGTGTAGTCTACACACATCCACATTTTTCCATTCTTTTTCCTAACTAGTACAGGGTTAGCTAGCCACTCTGGGTGAAATACCTCCTTGATGAACCCGGCCGCCAAAAGCTTGTGCACCTCCTCGCCGATGATCCTATGCTTCTCCTCGTCAAAGCGGCGAAGGCGTTGCTTCACCGGTCTGGACCCGGCCTGGATCTCCAAGGCGTGCTCGGCGACTCCCCTCGGTATGCCTGGCATGTCCGAGGGGCCCCATGCAAAAGTGTCGATGTTCGCGCGGAGAAAGTCGACGAGCACTGCTTCCTATTTAGGCTCGAGGCTGGCGCTGATGGCCAGCGTCTTGCCATTGGTCGAGGTCGGGTCGATGGGTATCTGCTTGGTGTGCTCCGCCGGCTCGAAGGTGCTAGCGTGGCGCTTCGCTTCAGGGGCCTCCTCGGTGGCCAGGGCAGCTAGGGCCTCGAGCGAGTCGAGTTGGACATTTGCCCCCCACGCTCGACGCACTCCACGTCGCAGTGGTACGCGTACTCGTAGGAGGTGTCGACGGTGATGACCCCTTTTCGTAGGAGGTCCCTCGAAATCCCCAGGAGGTCGAGGGTCTCGAGGTATATGATGTTGAGGCTCGAGCCCCCATCCATCAACACCTTGGAGAATCGTACATCGATGATGACGGGGTCGACGGCAAGAGGGTATGCTCCTAGATTTACGACATGATCCGGATGGTCGTCACGGTCGAACATGATCGGCGCATCAGACTAGTCAAGGTACCGGGGGGCGTCGTGGCGGAGTGCAAAGATCTCCCGGCGCTCCTTCTTTCTCTGTTGAGCCGAGAGCCCGACGGTCGGGCCCCCGTAGATCATGAAGCAGTCGCGCGTCGGGGGGAAGTCCGCATCCTCGTCGTCGCATCGATTGTTGTCTTTGCCCTTAGGCGCGTCTTCCTTCTTGTCGCCGAGCTTGGAGTAGAAGCCCTTCAACAGTCGGCAGTCTTTTAGCTTGTGATTTACGAGGCCCTTGTGATAAGGGCAGGGGTCCTCGAGCATCTAGTCAAAAACAGCCCCGTCAGGGGGGCCTCGAGGTTTCTTATGGTCGAGGGCGCCCATGAGCACTTCTTCATCGTTGTCGTCGTCGGCGTCGCGCTTTGCCTTTTGACCTTTGCTTTTGTTCTTCTTTTTGTTGTTGTTGTTGTTGTTGTTGTTGTTGTTGCGGGTCTTAGCGTCGTTGCCCTTGTTCAAGCCCTCCGGCGCGGTCACCGCCTTACCTTTGTCCGTGGAGCGGCCAAAGAAGGCCCCCACTGCCTCGTCACCTGAGGCAAATCTGGTGACACGATCCATTAGGTCCTCGACCGTCCTGGGACGGTAGCGCCCTAGCTCGTGAACTAGCTCTTGGCATGTCGTGCCCGCGAGGAACGCTGAGATGATGTCCTCATCAGGCACGTGGGGGAGCTCCAGACGCTGCTTCGAGAATCACCGAGCAAAGTCACGGAGGGGCTCGTCCGCTGCCTGCCTGCAACGCCGTAGATCCCAGGGGTTGCCTGGGCGCACGCAAGTCCCCTTGAAATTCCCGTCGAAGACCCTGACTAGGTCAACCCAGTCATCGATCCGATCCGGCAGGAGCCCCTCGAGCCACCGGCGTGCGGTGTCCGAGAGGTAAAGTGGGAGTTGGCGTATGATCACACGGTCGTCGCTCTTCACTCCGCCCAGTTGACAGCCTAGGCGGAAGTCCGAGAGCTAGAGCTTGGGCTCGACCTCCCCGTCATACTTCACGATGTTGGTCGGTGGTCGGAAGCGGTCGAGGAGGGTTGAGCTGCGGATGGCCCGGCTGAAGACTCTGGGGCCCGTGGGCTCGAGGACTTGCCGGTCCTCGTCACTGTCGTAGCGCCCCCCTTGATGGGCGCTATAGCCACGCTCTTGGGCCCCCTTGTCCTTGCGCCGGCGGTTGATGTCATTGCGGGCGTCATTGGGGTCTGGAGGTGGCCGGTTGTCAACGATCCGTTCCCGGACTGGCCTAGCTCGAGAGGCGTCCGGCTGGTGGACGGACGTCTCGCGCTCATTGCGGGGCGTGTCTGCTGGTTTCCCCAAGGCCGCCCCGCGCCGTCGCGAGGCCGAGCTCTCGGCCTGCTGCACAGTGGCTGTCTCGAGGAGGTTCTTCATTTCCCCAAGCATGCGCCTAGCGTCAGGGTTGGAGACGGCGGGTAGATCACGGAGCAGCATTGCCGCCGCCACCACGTTCTGCCCGGCTCACAGGAAACGCACCTCGGGGCGTGCTGGTGCCCCATCCTCGAGGATCTGCCGGTGGACCTCTCGAGCGCGGCCACGAACACCGGCACCTCGAGGCTAGGCTGGTTCCTGTGCTATAGTTTTCTCGAGTTGCAGCGCCAGGCGCTGTCGTTCCTCCTCAGCCTCGGTGATGGCCTCCCGCAGCTGCGCGAGCTGCGCCGCCCGGTCGTCGCCATTCTGAGATGGTGCAGCTGGTGTCATGGGTTCGTTCCTCCCCTGAACGCGTGATCCTCCTGCCGCAGCCACGTTTCCGGGCTCTTCGAGGTTGAGCGCCGGCCTGGTGTCATCGTCGCCGTCGTCCTCGGCGTCGTCCACGTCCCCCTCGAGCAGGGAGCACTCCCTGATGGGGTCCCAGAGGTCAGGGTCGTGGTAGTCGTACTCATCGGAGTCGGAGCTGCTGATGCCGCGCCGCCTTGACTCGTGCCGGGACTGCAGCTCGCGGTACCACTCCCCGAGGGTGGCTCGACGGCTCGTGAGAGGCCGCGGTCGACGTGCGCGGGGTAGACGATCTCCAGGTCGGTGGTGGCTCGTAGGAGTACGCCTGGACGCTCCTCCCGCTCTGCGGCCGCCCGGTCCTGACGGCGCTCGTCGAGGTGGTGGGCGGAAGCAGCCGCGGAGCTGTTGAGGCCAAACGGGAACCGCTGGCGTCGAGCGCGGTACACCCCGTGCGGGAGGAGGCCAGGTGGTGTCGATGGAGCACGACTCAGGGGCCTCTGGCCAGGCTCCCGGTCCTTGCGCGTGACGAACGCGAACTCGCTGGGGGAGTGCG
Organism: Coix lacryma-jobi var. lacryma-jobi; assembly: GCA_009763385.1. Classification (NCBI taxonomy): domain Eukaryota; kingdom Viridiplantae; phylum Streptophyta; class Magnoliopsida; order Poales; family Poaceae; genus Coix; species Coix lacryma-jobi. The sequence goes on along the minus strand of CM019830.1, from coordinate 59,314,764 downwards.
CACGCGCCCTGGAAATTTCAGGCCGCGCGTCGGGCAGGTTTCCCCTCGGGGACTCTGCGTCGGCCGCGGGGAAGTGGGTGTACGCCGCGGGCACCGCTCGTGCCCGGCGTCGATGGTGACGACGGCACCGCTCACGAGGTGGCGACGCGTGGTGGTGCGGGCGACGCGCCACGCCCCCTGCGTGGGGTGTCGTGGCACGCCCTCCGCTCGGGCTCTCCGTGGAGAGCAGGGTCAGCTCGTTGCCGCTGCCGGTGGCCGGGAACTCGAGGCTCCCGAACCAGACGACGGCACCAGCCGAGAACGAAGGAACGGAAGAAGCCATCCAGAAAACAACGAGAAATCGACTCCGACACGCGAAGGCCCCTACCTGACGCGCCAACTGTCGGTGTTTCGAACCCGGGGGTATGACACCAACGAGTAATATGATCGCGTGCTCTCTTCCTGGATGGTGATGCAAGATGACACAAGGATTTATCCTGGTTCGGGCAAAGAAGGCCCTACGTCCAGCGGGGAGAGGAGGTTCTTGTATTACTTGCACCTAAGTGCTTGTACAGGGGCAATACAAGCTCAATGAGCGTGGACCGGAGTCCGGACTCGTGTATGTGTGTGTGGACTTGTGTGCGAAAGCGTGTGCGTAACCGTGGACTCGCGCGTTGTCTCTTGCGCGCGAAGGGCCCTGGCGTCCCCTTTTATAGAACAAGAGGAGGCCAGGGTTTACACAGGATTGATATGTACAGCGCTCGATATGGCGAAGGGTAGGAACTCTGTCTTGTCGAAGTCACTGTAGCCAACGTGGGTGTTGCTGTTGAGGCGTCCTTGATGCGTGGCCTCCATCCCGGGCGCGGACGTGGAGGCGTGGCGATGTGGAAGCCATACAGCACCCATCCCGGCACGTACAGGACACAGCGGGGTTCCTGCGGGTCTTGGGGTACCTGTCCTCCAATAGCAGGAAAGCCGTCAGGGCTCGAGGGGCGCAGGGCCGGCCTCGAGGTGGCGCCTACGGGAGGCTCGAGCCCCCGCAGGTATGGGCAAGTCCCGGGAAACCCGATTGAGCAGCAGGTATCCAGGCCTCGAGACGTGGCTTGGACGTGCGACAGTGTAGGGTATGGGTTAACAGTGCCGCACTTGCGCCTTTTTGCCCATACTTGTGGTGAAAACGAGACTTGACTCTGCCCTGGATCACTGTGGTACACGTCGGGTTGCAGAGGACGTGACTGGAGTAGGTGGACGCATTAAATGCGCAGCATGGGATTGGTACGGTCATCGGGGCTGGGGAGCAGGAAGCTTCCTCTTCGTGGAGGGCTTCGAAGGGTAGTGGAGCGCTCGCTCGAGGCCGGGCACGGAGGGCTCGGGTGAGCGGAGGTTGAGCTCCAGCTCGAGGCCTAGGGTGAGACGAGCCTCGAGGGATAGGCTATCGTGCTGGAGGGGCTCGAGGTTCCCGCGCGGGGTCCCGAGGAGCGGTGCACAACTGTAGCGGGTTCGAGTGGTAGGCTACCAGGAGGCGGCCGGTAAGGTTTTGGCTAGTCTAAGCTCCCTAGCGGTGGGCCAGCGTTGCAGGCTCCGAGGGGTTGGTTTCTTGGAAGGTTAGCTTAGCTGGGTTTATTAATTGGTGTTCTAGGTCTAACCTATTTGTTTTGCGTTGATTGGGGGTACCCCTTTGGTGTTCCCCCGACAATTGTCCATTACCAACACAAATCATAATGGAAGCAGAAGAAGGAAGGAAGAAAGAGAGAGAACTCGACCAAATGACCCAAAAGCATAGCAAAGCCAAAGAAGGTCAAGTGGAAAGAGCAAGACAACTTGGTTCCCTAAAGACATGGGCAACGCTCGACGCAACCAAGCAAAGCAAAGCTAGCCCTCAAGAAGAGGTAGAACAGGCTCAACACTGCTAGCGTGAAAGCTCGATACCAATTGAAAAATCAACTGAGAATCAAGCAAAACAGAGCTAGCCCTCAAGAAGAGGTAGAACGGGCTCAACACCGCTAGCGAAGCAGCTCAATACAACTGTTATCAACTCAAAATCAAAGAGTTCGATACCAATTGAAAAGCTGAAATTGAGCTGAAAAATGGTTGCTAGTCCCTCAAGAAAGAGGCAAAGGCTCAACACAACTAGCAAACTCCCCCTCAACTAGTGCACACAACCAGGGAACTCATGATTTGTCAATATTTTCCCCCCTTAGTTGAAAATGCACCATCAAGCAAATGTGCACACGCACTCAAATGTCTCCCCCTTGACAGAATATCTCTCTACAGAAATGCAAATGAGTAAAAATGCAAGTTAGTAGCTTCAGAAATATAATCAAAAGAGTTACAAGGATGCTCTACTAGTTCTGATCCGATGACTCAACAACATCCAAAGAAGCTAGCAAAGGCTCAAACTGATCACCAGATACGAAATATGAATATGAGAGCAAAGAGCAGTTTTCAGCCAAAAAGGGTTCACCATCAAAATAGCACAAAACATGTATAGACAGGATATCCGACAAGTGCTAAACATGGATACAAGGTGAACTACCCCTAGCACAGTTCAATCATCATGCTATAGAATGAAACATAGACTTGGTGTTTGCAAAATTTTATCGGAGTTTGCAGCGTTAAATTACACAAGTAAAAATTTCAGCATGTGATTGCGAGAGGTTGAAAGCTTGTCATTGCCTAACTTTTCAACTGTGCGAAGCCTATGCAGAAGCAATCAGAAGCTTAAAGCAACAGTTTCGGTCATACACTACATAGCTCAAGTTTAACTCAAAGTGCAATGAGAAACAGTCTCGAAACTATGATGTGTTGACAAGCAATCCCATCTCGATCTTTTCCAATTCACTTAACTTGGTTCAGATTTCTAGAACAGAAAATGAACATACCAAGCAAGTAAAAGACTCAACACTAGAGACATAGCAACCTAGCATATATGAAAGCACGAGTGAATTCTACACATCCTACACATGCTAGTTGCATATCTCAATGGTGAACATTTTTCAGATTATAGGTTTTTATTACAAGTTCACCATTCATAAAAATAGCTCTGCTCACAACATGTATCAGTGATCAGAAAGAGCATAAGCTACAGCATCATCTTAAAGCATCTGAACAAATACTATACAGAGCATAGTTACATTCTTCAGATTATATACATGAAGCTCTGAAGGTAAATATGCAAAATGAAATGTAGAAAAGATGTAAGAAGAAACCAATTGAAAAACAAAAGGTCAGTTTATGATACAAGAACCAAATGTTTCCCCCATCTAAAAGGAGAAACACACACCAAGCTCACTCTCAACCTAGCAAAGGTTGATTGGTCCAAAGGCTTGGTGAAAATATCAGCCAACTGATGATGAGTATCGACATGGCGAAGGTCGATATCACCCTTCTCATAGTGGTCTCGCAGAAAATGAAAGCGCACATCAATGTGTTTGGTCTTAGAGGCAGCACGGGGTTCTTAGCAACGCAATCGCACTCGTGTTGTCACAAAGCAAAGGAACACGAGAAAAGCTCAGACCAAAATCACGCAAAGTGGCCATCATCCAAAGTAACTGGGAACATCAGCTAGCCGCAGCAACATACTCAGCCTCCGTGGTAGACTGGGCGACACTAGACTGCTTGCGAGAAGACCACGATACAAGAAAAGAACCAATAAACTGGCAAGTCCCAGAAGTGGACTTGCGATCAATGCGACAGCCAGCAAAATCGGCATCGGAATAACAGCAAAGGGAGAGGATGGAGGAAGCAGAATACCAAATCCCAAATTCTGGAGTGAAGGATAAGTACCCCATAATGCGCTTGACCGCCTGACGGTGCGAGGTGCGCGGCGATGACTAAAATCGCGCGCAAAGACACACCGCGAACTGAATGTCAGGGCGTGTCGCCGTCAGGTACAGCAGTGACCCGATCATACTCTGGTACTCCTTCTGGTCTACCGCTTCTCCATACACATCCGCATCCAGGGCCGTCGTGGTCGACATGGGTGTTGGAAGAGGCTTGGCCTCACCCATATCGAACTTCTTCAATATGTCCTTGTATACTTACCCTGGTGCACGAACATCCTTCCCGGATTGCTTGATTTGCAACCCGAGGAAAAACGTCAACTCGCCCATCATGCTCATCTCAAACTCCCTGCTCATCGTGTCTGCAAACTTGGCAACCAAAGCATGAGAAGAACCACCGAAAATGATATCATCCACATAAATCTAGACGAAGAGAGTATCAGTGCCTTGCTTAAGGAGAAAAAGCGTTTTATCCACACATCCCATTTTAAAACCCTTAGCAAGCAAAAAGGTTTTCAACCTATCATACCAGGCTCTAGGGGCTTGTTTCAAACCATATAAAGCTTTGTGAAGTTTAAAGACATGGTTTGGAAACTTGAGATTTTCGAAACCGGGGGGTTGTCTCACATACACTTCCTCTTCTATGTAGCCATTTAAGAAGGCACTTTTGACATCCATTTGAAAAAGTTTAAACCCTTTGGATGCAGCAAAAGCCAAGAGTATCCTAATTGCCTCCAAACGAGCTACAGGAGCAAAAGTCTCCTCATAGTCTATCCCCTCCTTCTGACTATACCCCTGGGCTACTAGTGGCCTTGTTTCTCACAACATGGCCATCCTCTCCTTGTTTGTTTTTGAAAACCCATTTTGTCCCAATTGGGTGACACTTAGAGGGAGGAGAAACAAGAACCCAAACCCAATTTCTTTCAAAATTTTCTAACTCCTCATGCATGGCATTGACCCAATCTGGATCAGATAAAGCGTGTCCAACATCTCGGGGTTCAAAATCAGCAACAAATGTAGAATGAGCAAAGTGAGAGATTTGTTCTGACCTTGACCGAGTGACACGTTCGCCGATGCTGCCGATCATCTGTTGAGGCGGGTGTTGGTGCTAGATATGTCGTGGCTCCTCCCGAGCAGAAGTGATCTCCTCCTCAACAGTAGCTGGTGCCTCCTTGGGTACAAAAGGTACCGCTCGAGGTGGCGGATCCCACGGCCCCCAAGATGAAGAAGTGTCGAAGCCGTGAGTCGTAGTAGAAGCCGCTCCTTGCGGCACAACAGGTGGAGGGGGTGCTGGATCATCCATACCTTCAGCACCCTCATCCTTGTCATCAAAAAGAGGCTCACCAACCTCATGATCACCTGCACGCTCAAAACGAGAAGAAGGACAAACCATGGTCTCGTCGAAGGTGACATCGGATGTCTCCATGACTCGGTTAGTGTCAAGGTTAAGTACACAATATGCACGAGTATGAGTGCCATAAACCAAAAACATGCCGTCAGAAGAACGAGACTCAAACTTGTCCAAGTTCCCCTTTTTGAGTATAAAACAATGGCAACCAAAAACTCGAAAATAACTCACCTTGGGGAGTTTTCCAAAATGCAACTCATAAGAAGTATTTTTCAAGAAAGCTCGAAGAAAGATGCGATTGGAAATATAGCATGCAGTGCTCATAGCTTCGGCCCAGTATCGCCTAGGAGTCCTATGCTCATTGAGCATCGTCCTGGCCATCTCTACAAGGGTCTGATTCTTCCTTTCTACAACACCATTCTGAGGCGGTGTGTAGGGGGAAGAAAACTAATGCTCTAAACCCAAAGAGTTACAAAACTTTTCAAAATCCAAATTCTTGAATTCGGAACTATTATCACTCCTAATAGCTTGCATCGAGTTCAAAGGGAACTCGTTCTGAAGACACAAAATCAGATTGCGAGCAAAGGAGAAAGTCTCGGTCTTCTCAGCTAAAAAGAAGACACACGAATATCTCGAAAAGTCATCAACAACAACAAGCACATACCACTTCCCCCCAACCGAGCTCACCCGAGCCGGACCAACAAGGTCCATGTGCAAAAGCTCTCCACGGCGCTTGGTCATGACCTGAGTCACTGGATGGTGGGGAGCGGCAACCATCTTCCCATGTCTACAAGAATGGCAAACAAGATCCTTCTCCATAGACAACTTGGGCAATCCTCGGATTAGGCCAAGTGAACTAAGCCTTGCAAGCAAGTCGAAGCTCAAATGTCCAAGTCTCCTATGCCACTTCCAAAGATCAGAGGATGAAGGTCCAGCCACAAGACAACGAGAAATGCCAAAAGACTCCGAGAATTCCGCACAAAAGACTTTCCCAAAGGGCGAAATCACACAAACAAGATTGCCCTGAGGGTCCAAACTACGACTGAGATTCGGTTTAAAACGAATCTCATAGTCATCATCAAAGAGTTGCAAAACAGAAAGAAGGTTAAAATGCAAGTTAGAAACAAGAGCAACATCGCGCAACACAAAGTGCTCATTAACTCGCACAGACCCACGAGACAGCACCTTACCTTTGCTATTGTCGCCGAAGGTGATAAACTCCTTTCTGACGACCGGACTAAGACTGGAGAACCACTTGGTATTTCTGGTCATGTGCCTCGAACACCCGGAATCCACCAACCAAACGTTCTCCAACCGTTTTACCTACATCAATAAAAAGACATAGGGTGAGCATACGGTCCAACACTGGGGTTAGTGAAAGTAGGGAGAATACCAGTGTTGGGCCGGCTGCTCAAAAGAACGGTTAGCAGAAAAACCATTCCTAGCACGCCTACGGGAAGAGCGATCACCACGTAGAGGAAAACGTGGTCCGCTAAGGGAGGAGCGTCCATCGCGATACTCAAAACGCGGTGGTGGAAAACGCTCAACTACAAAGCCAGCGCCACGGTGGTGGACATGCATCGGCATCGGTGCCGGTGGTCGGGGTGTGCGAACCACATCCCGTCTACGGTGCGGGTTCGGTAGCTGAGCCTCAAAAAGCTACCATCGAAGGTTTCCGAGTTTGGGCCTCAAAACTCGGGATGGACGGTTTCCAGGTTTGGGCCTCAAAACCTGGGCTCACGGGTTTCTGAGTGTGGGCCTCAAAACTCGGGGTGGACGGTTTCCAGGTTTGGGCCTCAAAACCTGGGCTGGCAGGTTTCCCGGTTTGGTCCTCAAAACCGGGGGAAGGTTCCTATGCGGAATGGTCGACGCGTGGCGGCACCGAGTAGCTTGCGTTGCGGCGAAGCTATCGGTGAGAAGGCGCGGTGGTCGACGGTGACGGCACGTGGCGGCATCCGGGAGCTTGCGTCGAGGCGAAGCGAAGGATGAGAAGGCACATGGCCGTCGGATGGAAACTGCCAGAGTTGGATGGTTTTACCCCTAGGGGGTATTTGGGTTAGTACTTCATGTTAGGGCGTTTGTGTCATTTGGACATGCGCCTATATATAGATGAAGGGTCTGTGTTGGACAACAATCCTTGGAGGGTCACTCTCATTTTGTTTAGGTGAGAGGAGAGACCGGCTCTTGTTCTTGAGCTTTTCGCCATCCACGCTTTGTGTTGCGAGGAGTGGCTTGTAACCCGACACAGAGTGCTACACAATTCTTCATCTAGTAGCAATCCAAGGATCAATTTCGCCCTTCCTCTTGTTGGCTGCAATTTTGGATCGAATCGCGTTTTTGTTCTTCGCGTTTTTGTTTTTCCCCTCTCGGAGATTTGCCTCGTTCTCCCTCTTCAAGCGACGATTTGCGATTCCATTTGAATCAAATTGTTCTATGCCGCGAGATCCTTCTTTCCACCGAAGGATTTCTTCTCTAACCTCACGAGCACATAGATCGGGTCAAAATCACGTTCGTTCTTCGTTCTTCCCCTTTTCTAGTGTTCTTCTGATTTCTCATGGATTAGTTGGTTTGGAGCAATGATATCCTAGGATTAGCATCCCAACACGTAGAAGAACACTTGGGAGAAGTTTGGTTGCAGCCCCGTTCGATTTGGTGAAGATCCAATCGATTTTGGTTTTGTCCCGAGCTGTTTTTGGGCTTTCTGGACAGTGGCGGACTGTCCGGGACTCATCCCCAAACTGTCCGGGGGTCGGGGCTGTTCACGGGCAGCGAGGTCGCTATTTTTTTTTTTGAACGGCGGACTGTCCGGGACTCATTCCCGAACTATCCGGGGTTCAATAGCGGACAGTCTGCGGATCACTAGCGGACAGTCCACGACTACACAGTTTTGCTGATTTCGTCCGTATCTTTTGCGTACGAGCTCCGATTTGTGATCCGTTTGTTGCATTGGTTTTCTACCTTCTTAAGGATCATTCCAAAGTACTTTTTCCACCATTGGTAAAAGTATTTTTGGTCGGACACTTCCTTCTTCTCCATAGGAGTTAAGTGTTCCGCTTTCGGAGTTTCATTTGTTCTAGCGGCCGTATCTTTTGCGTTCGAGCTCCGATTTGAGATCTGTCTGTTGCGTTAGTTTCCTAACTTCATAAGGATCTTTCCAAGGTGTGTTTTCCACTCGTTGGCCTAAGTAGTTTTGTTCGAACACTTTCCTCTTCTCCATAGGAGTGGGGTGTTCCGTTATCGGAAGTTCGATTGTTCTAGTAGCTTGCTTGTGCAGTTTTGCCCCGTTACTTTGGCGCTTCATTTTGGGGGTTCTTCGGTAGTTCCGCTGTACCTCTAGGACATCTCCTAGGGTATCCACCTATTCATAGGTCGTGAACTCACCGGTTGTTTGAGTCTTCACTTTTGGGTTGATTTTCTAGGACAAGGGCCATCATTTCTCGAGAAGAAATTTGAGGCTCCCATTCACCCCCCCCCTCTGGTCGCCAATTCGGTCCTTCAAAATTTCAATATTTTTTTAATAGGCTTCCCTGAGAATGGTATTCGTAGCTATTAGCATTCAGTGCGCACACTATTGGTGTTAAAATGCATGTGTTTGTCATTTGGATGCAGGGGACATGTTCTAGTTATTGGTTCCAGGAAGAATATGTGGTCTACCTTCAAGATCATGGTTATGTACTTCCACCTTCCTCAACCATTGCAGCATCTTTGACCAGTGAAGTTCTTGAGCTGGTGGGAAAAATTAATAACTTGGAGCAAAATTTGAACAAGGTGAAGGAAATGGTTGGCAAGAACAGGGAAGGCATGGGAAGCTACATTTGTCTTGTTTGCAGATGCTTGAATGTAACAATATTCTTGGTCTTGGCCATCTTGTTGGTTGTAGCTTTAGTGTTCAAGTAGGCAATGCTTTTGGATTTTTTGATCAAGTAGGCTAGGACATGTGTGTACTGAACCTGTTGTGGTGTAAGTTTGTGCATTTGGTATGAAATGTGGGCCTTTGTGCTCTTGGACACCTCTTGTGTAAGCTATGCATTGCTGCTATATGTTGGAAATAAAGATCCCTTTTGCTTATGATGATTAACTGTTGTTGGATGAAATTTAGGCAGCATCTATATATATGACTTGCAGCCTATACATTTTGTGATGAATTTTGTACATTACATGACAATTCTAAGCATTATATGACATTGTCATGTGTCATAACATCACAGAAATCTAGACGACAGAACTTGCATCATGTGATTGAAATTTGGACAATATAACTTGCATCATACAAACATACAAGAATTATGCATTGAAATAAGAGTCACTGCATATAAGGTCTCAGAACTCAGATACAAATTTAGTAGCATAGTTCAAATACAAAAAAATCACTAATATAATAGTACAAGGTTCACAAATATGTAGAAATGAAAGTTTAGTCATCATCACTGTCTTCTCCTGAAGCATTGTCTTCTTCTTCTGTACTATGGTACTCAAGATAGGTTTCATCTTCATCTTCATCTCGGTCAACTGCTTCATCACCTTGAGATGTATGTTTCTATCGCCGGAGGCTCTCGATGAGGTCTCCACTAATAGGGCTCCCTGGCTCATTATCCATGAGCAAAAAATCCAAATCAGGATGAATGCCTCCCACTAGACCATCTTCAGCTGAAATATGCTCCTCTTGGTATGCCTCCTGACATCTCATTTGTACCTGTTCTTGAATTGGTTGGTTTGTGGCAGACTCTTCAACATCAAATATATGTCGGTGGCCAAATTCTTGTAGCACTCGCCAACTTGGGCCTAACTTTGTATCTTCCAAAAGAAATATTTGTGAAACATCTGTGGCTATAATGAAAGGATCATCCTTATACCATCGGCCTTGGGTGTTTATGCTCTTGAAGTAACCATCATTTTTCATTTCGTATGTCCTTCCCTCTAGATTGTACCACTCACACCGTAATAAGACAACAGTCCTACGCCCTTTGTTGTTCCTATTGTAGCTCAGCTCAGTAATGTATGTGATTGTCCCATAGAAGTCAATTGTGTCATCACCGTGAGTACCTGGACTTTTGATGGTGGAGTTCTGTGTCTTCCTGTGTTCATCACGAGCCAAAGTGTGGTACTGTACCCCATTGATTATACAGGCTATGTACGAACGCACTCGCGGATCCGGTCGACATGCTAGTGAGTACAGGTCTTCGTCAACTTGTGTTGTGCCTTGGTATTTCATTCTGGTAATCTGCAGGTTGAAAACAAACAGAATAAGTGACTTTCAAACTTTATTGTATCATAAATCAATTAGTCAAGTTGTAGAAGTTGCACACACATGATTCTCAAACCATGCAGTGAATTCTGTTGACATCATTTTTTCAACATCCTTGACTCCTTGTTGTTGTAGTTCTGCCCTATAGATGCTGCAAAGGAAGAAGCTAATTTGTTATTTTGTGACACTAGTGTTGAATAAAGATGTGTGAAATGAAATGACTGGAATCACTCACTCTTTGTATTCATCCACCTCTTCGCAGTTATTTAGAACAAACCAAACCATGGAGTCATAGTCTCTGTCTTTGTAATGAAATTTTGAAGCACCCAACAGGTTAATACCATGACCAAAATAGACTAACCATTGGGAGAGATGTTCTCTTCTCCATCTAAGTTTCTTTCAGGCCTAGTGAACCTACTAATGATGTCATTGAAATATGTTGAGCACTGGGTCATACACTCATAGGCAGTGTATGCCTCTGCAATCGATCCTTCAGGTCTTGCTTGATTGCGGACAAAATGCTTAAAGGTGCCCAACCTTCTCTCAATGGGATGCATCCATCCATAATGCACTGGTCCCCTAAGTAGTGCCTCATCAGGTAAGTGTACTGCTAGGTGAACCATGACATCAAAGAATGCTGGAGGATAAATTTTCTCTAGCTTGCAAAGGATAAGCACATTATCCTCCTTCATCTGGTGTAGTGCACCAACCTTTAGAGTTTTGGAACAAAGTTGTCTGAAAAACCTACCCAATTTAGCAATTACTTCGTATACATCTTGGCGCACCAAACCACGAAGGTCAGCTGATAAGATACGTTGCAGCATTATATGACAGTCATGTGTTTTGAGCCCATTCATAGATCCTCCTCCCTCCATATTAACACATCTTGATATATTGGAGGCATAGCCATCTGGAAACCTAACATTGCTCAGAAATTGCAAAAACTTCTTCCTATCTTCTGGTTTTATAATGTAACAAGCTCTTGGCTTTGATGATGAACTACCACTATCATCTAGCAAATGAAGCTCATTTCTCATACCTCTGTCCTCCAAATCTAGTCTAGCATTGATGGTGTCCTTTGTCTTGTTTGGAATATTCAGTAGAGTTGACAGAATGTTTTCACATACGTTTTTCTCTATGTGCATAACATCAAGGTTGTGATGTAGTTTCAGTTTTGGCCAATATTCCAAATCATACAAGCTAACCTTCAGATGCCGTACTGGTTCATCTTCATTGCGACATCGTTTTCTTGTTTTTGGCATATCTGGATTCTTGCCTGGAACATAGCAAACTTCATTCAACCTTGCCATAACCTTATCTGCAGTAAATTTCCTTGGCTTCTCTCTTTTTTCATGCTTGCCATTGAAAGATTTGTTTGTCCTCCATTTATGGTTGTTAGGGAGGAAACGTCTATGGTCTATGAAACCAATTTTGTTTCTAAGACTGCAGGAGCATGGATTCTCATCACAATGCACACATACGAAGTAACCTTTTGTGGTTCTGCCTGACATGGTGCCTAATGCAGGGTAGTCATGGATTCCCCACAGAATCGCTGCACGTAGGCTGAAATCTTTTCCTTCAACTGCATCATAAGTTTTGACACCCTTCCAAAGCTCTATCAAGTCTGATATCAAAGGTTGCATGAACACATGGAAATCTTTGCCTGGTGATTTTTTGCCTGGAATTAGTAAAGCAAGCATATAATTGGATTGGTCCATACACATCCGTAAAGTTCCCCAGTCTCCTCTGGCACTTCCCACGGTTCGAGCATGCCATGTTTTAGCTGCTCCCGTCAAAGTGAACGGAAACAGCTTCCACTTGACAGTGTCGGGTGAAATGCCCGAAATGTTCAAGCATGCACAAACTTGCTCAAACTCACGTAGATGTGTGTAGGGATTTTCTGATCCCATAAACATGCTCTCCTAAACTTTGTTAATAAAGTCAGGGGCAATTCGTAACTATCGGCATATATAGGTTGTGATGATAAATGTGGCTCTAATCGCAAACTCTTAGGAGCTGCGAATTGTAAGATAGATTGATTCTCCATGCGGAGAGGGTAAAGATGATCCTAACTCTAGTCTCAAAAATCAGCTATCGTTCCCCGGCAATGGTGCCAGAAAAGCTTGTTGACACTCGGGTGGCACAGAAGAAAAACCGCAAGCGCACGGCTGTCAGTTGTAGCTTTTCACCTCAAAGTATTTCGGGGTATCGAATCCATGAGGAACGCGAAGTGATTTTGAGAAAACTAGGGGGGTAAGGATAACTAGGGGGGCACTATCTACTGGGGTAGATCTTAGTTCTATTAGACTTCTAGTGATTTAAGTTCTTTACTAGTGTACTGTGGGCGTACTAGCCTTTACCACTGACTTAGGTTGAACGCTAGCACAACGAGCCCTACTGTTAAACTAGACCAACTACGTGGTGAAATTCAAGGCGCACAGGGCTGTCACCACCTGCTTGCTACCACAGCTATCCGGGGGCCTAGCCGTATTCACTGGCAATATATAGCCTAAGTACCACACTTAATCTATATATTACTACTACTAGCCCTCTACTAGAACTAGAGCACTTGAAACTAATATCAAGCAATGAAACAAGCACACAAGTACTTAAAGTAAATACTTGAAGATAGAATAAGATACTAAGTTACCAAAGTTGAAGCGCAGAGCAAAGAGAAGCAGAGGTCTCCGACAACTCCGGAACTCTCCAGACTTCTACTCTTCTCCTCTCCAGCTCCTCTTCTAGTGAGGCACTCACACTCTCTCTAATCTCTCTAGCATAGCAAGTGTGCTAATCTAACCAAATGGTGAGGAATGATGTGAGGCTCCCCGAATGAGAGCTCAAGGGCCTATTTATAGTGCTAGGAAGCTAGGGGGTACTTATAGAGTGAAGGGGAGGTCGGTTAGGGTTTAGGGGGTGGCGCCCGCCAACCAAACCCTGGCGCCCGCCACCCTCTGCCGTCCATTGCAACCGCCATTCATCCAACGGTCTTCATTTGCTTTCCTAAGTCGGTTAGGGTTTAGACACGTGTCCAAAGCCCACTATCCAGGTGATACTCTTCTTAGCCCTTGGATCAAACCGTCTTAGTGTGCAATGGCCAGGATTTGAGCTTGAGGTGACTCCCACGGATCGATGACGTGGCTTGGGCTACTTTTGGCACGAGTGACCTGGCGGCCGCTAGTAATAGGTGGCGGCCGCCACCTTGCTCAGGCCCAAATGGGCCAGAGTGGCTTGGCCTTGCTCCTGGTACTCTTGTTTGGCCCAAATTCCATCATTTCCTGCATTAAGATAAGAAACTATGCACATGTGGAAATAGGTTAGTTATAAACCAAATCTTCTACCTTTTATGTTGTTTTACCTTGGTTTTGGGTGAAATGTTGATGGTGAAATGATGCTTTAAGCACCATCAACAAGCTCCCCCACACTAACCTCTTGCTCGTCCCGAGCAAGCATGGACTTTAAGAATTGAAACAATTTTATTGAACTAAGCATTCACACAAGATGTTCAACTACCTATACTCATGTTAGTAACCTTTCCAAGTGGCTAATAAATCATACCTATGGCGGTTGAGAGATAGAATAGCTTGCAAATAAGAGAAACACACTTTCCTCTTGGGTTTCAGGATATTTTCAAAAAGAAAAAACATGGTTCATTGAATCTCTCTTTAAATCTCAAGGCACTCATGGTGTATATCCTCACTTTATGGCAAAAGAAATGCCAGAGTCTATCCTATGGTTTATGTGGAGTTTATAGGGAAAGGAAAGAATGTAAGGCACTTCTATCTCTCTTTTATTGCTAAGTCAAGTTTAGGATCATGGGAGAGTATAGTCATGCACTAGCCAAGGTATAGGGTGGACTAACTCAACTCCTTTGTTCTTTTTGAAACTCTTCTCTTACCAAGGATCATGGCTACATGCATCTCTCTTTTTTTTGTTTTTGTTTTTTTTTGAATACTTGGACACTTGTCCTTTTGAGAGCATTTGCTCTTTTTTTAATACTTGGACACTGTCCTTTTTAGAGCATTTGCTCTCTCTTTTTTAGATACTATATAGCCATGTCCTTTGAAGGAATGAGAAAATTTATTCTATTCTTTTAGAACAAAATTTTGGAGGAGAACTACATGAGTATACTCTCAGTGTGAGAGTTGTCTCAAAAAGGCATGGTTTGCCTTGGCTTTTAGAGCATGACTAAACTCTTCTACCTAGATCAACTATTCTTGACAAAGCTCAAAGATTGATTTAGAAGGCTTTATGGGCTGTTTTCCTATACTCTAATATTTTGGCTTTGGTAGGTGGATAGGAAAGAAAGATCATGAACCATGGTAATTTTGGTTTTCAAAATAAAAACTCCCAAGGTTGTAGCAGAGTACTAATGCAATTTCAATTACTACTTCTATATCTTATCAAACAACAACCTAGGCTGATTTCCCTATCAAAATGAGTAGGCTACTACACATGAAAAAGGTAGAATAACATGTCGTGTAAACACTCAATTCAAAAGAAATTGTTTCAGCATTTTTATTTCCTAGCTGCATTTTTAGTTCAAACCGAGACATCCAGTGATCCAAATTGTACAGAATTTAAAACACAGGTTTAGGGGTTCACCGGGGGTGTTTCCGTGCAGAGTGGCCTGGCGGCCGCCAGAAATAGGTGGCGGCCGCCATGGGCTTTGGCCCATGCGGCTTGCAAACAGCGTGGTAGCTACCTTGCTAAGTTCAGGTTACAGTTTTGAACATTCTATCACGTTTTAAAGAGGTGTTTAGAGAGGGGATTTCCCCCACACTAGGAGTTTTGGTACTTTTTATTTGAACAAACTTGATGAAGGAAAAAAAAAGAGGGGTCTTTTTATTCATATAAAAATTGAAAATTAAACAACCTAAAATTTAAATCAAGCAAAATTAAATTTAACTAAATCAAACTAAAAATCTAACTAGACACCCTAAATCTAATCTAATCTAATCTAGTGAAGGAGCCTCGTAGAGATCTCCGAAGCCCGTCTCTTTGAAGAGACGCTTGATCTTCGAGGTGCAGCCCTTGCGGAGGATGGTGAACCGATCCCCCATATCCATCCGCCACAGGCCTATCTCTGCGACTTGATCCTCCAAGGCGCTCTTCCCTTTGCGCAGCTTCTTCACCTCGGTGGCGAGTTTTTCGAGGGTTAACCCCTCCTCACCACCGCTGTGCTCCATCTCGTCGGGGACTCCTGCCGGCGATGGGTTGAGACGGCGGCGCACGGATGGCTCAGAGAGCGACCCATTGGAGTCATGAGTGCTCGCCTCACGCTCACGCAGCCTCTTCTCATAATGCCCATCGGGCATCCTCACGCCATACACCTCTAGTTTAGCCCTCTTAGGATTGGGGCTGTAGCTCCGGGTGCGGCTATCCGAGCCAAAGCTGACCCAGGATTTCACCCTTGACGGAGTGGGCGTCTCATCGCCCCTAGTTTTGACAGCCGGAGACTTCCTCGGGGTGATCTCCCCCGTGGTTGGCCTGCTGGGCGTCCTCAACTTCTTCCCGGGTGGCGTCACGGAGGGGGATGAAGACGGAGCGGAGGCGAGGCCAGGGGGCGCTTCACCCCTGGCGGCCGCCCAGCAGGGGTGGCGCCCGCCACTGGAGTGGTGGTGGTGCCTTCCCTGTACCCTCCGGTGGTGTCCCCTCGACATAAGTGTCGTCAGGCAGCACCATCGCTAAAGGGGGTACGTCAAGCACCTCCATGTCGTCATCGATCAGAGACCGGATGATGGCTTTGGTGGAGGACGAGATGGATCCTTGAGGGTTATAGGACACAGATTTCCGCGGAGACGACATGGTTTTGGAGGAGGCTTGGCTAGGCTTTGTGAATAGATGGAGGGAGAAGAAGGAGTTCTTCTTTTAAGAAGGAGGAGAAGTGGAGGGATAAGCTTTAGATGAACTAACACGTCCTCATCTCCTCCTTCTTTCACTCTCCCGAGCTCGGGATTAGTTGCCACGTGGAGGGGGGCCTCTAAACTGCCACCTAGCGTGGCGGGCGCCAGGGTTTGGTGGCGGCCGCCAGTTAAGAGTGGCGGCCGCCACTTCTCCTTCACCGGGCATCGAGCGGGAGAAGGTAAGCCTCCTAAAATTCAAAGTTCCGAGATCGAAATGGCTTGGTTGGGCCTAAAGAGGCCTTTCTCGGGGTTTGGATGGACTAGGTGCATGAAATGGACAAGGGATGAACTGGGTCCTTCATTAATTGTCATGGGCTTGAGCTACTTCAAAGTTAATTATATCAATTTTGTTTAGCTCATTTTTATCAAAGTCATAAAATATTTTTAATCTTTGTCCATTGACTTTGAAGATTTGCCCATCGTCACTTTCTAATGTGACGGCTCCATGGGAAGAGGTTGCAACAACCTTGAAAGGTCCTTCCCATTTGCTTCGGAGTTTACCATGTCCGAAAAGTCAAACACGGGAGTTAAAGAGTAAAACTTTATCTCCTACTTCAAACTCTTTCTTTTTGATCCGTTTATCATGCCATCTCTTAGTCTTCTCTTTATAGAGCTTGGCACTATGATAGGCTTTCTCTCGCCATTCTTCTAGTTCGGAAATTTGCATCTTCCTATTTTGGCCAGCTTGGTCAAGGTTCATGTTCCATTTCTTAATGGCCCAATGAGCTTTGAACTCAAGCTCAACAGGAAGATGACAAGTTTTCCCATAAACTAGTTGGTATGGGGACATTCCAATCGGGGTCTTATAGGCGGTCCGATAGGCCCACAGAGCTTCGGGTAACTTATGTTTCCATCCCTTTCCCATTTCTTCTACCGTCTTTTGCAAGATATTCTTTATTTGTTTATTGGATGTTTCGGCCTGTCCACTTGTTTGGGGGTGGTATGCAGTGGCTACATTATGTTGGATTCCTTGACTAGCTAAGAAATGTCGGAAGCTCTTATCTATGAAATGAGGGCCTCCGTCACTAATGACTAGTCTAGGAACTCCAAAACGAGGAAAGATGTTTTCTTTGAACATTTTCTTCGAATGTTTAGCATCTGCCGCTCGACAGGGTATGGCTTCTACCCATTTCGAGACATAATCCACCGCCACAAGAATGTACTCGGCGTCATAGGATTTAGGAAAGGGGCCCATGAAATCTATACCCCAAACATCGAACAACTCAACTTGGAGATTGTTCACGAGTGGCATAGCATCTCGGGCATTAATGTTACCATGCTTTTGGCAACGAGGACAACGTCTCACATAATTCTTTGTGTCCTCGTACATGGATGGCCAATAAAAACCACTTTGCCATATTTTAGCATGTGTCCGAAAAGCTCCATAGTGTCCTCCATATTCGGCGGAGTGACATCTATCTATGATTTTTGTTGCTTCTTCTATGGGGACACATTTTCTCAAGAGTCCATCTGCACAGACCTTATAGAGATATGGTTCATCCCATAGGTGCGTTCTGCTTTGATATAGCAGTTTCTTTTTATTCTCCCCCGGCGGAACATAGCCGGTGACTATAAAATTCACGATGTTTGCATACCAAGGGTTGGTATACGTGACTTTTAGAAGGGTATCATCGCGAAGGAAGTCATTTATTGGGAGATTGTCCGAATTATTGACTTGTAGTCTAGACAAGTGATCAGCTACTGAATTCTCTACTCCTTTCTTGTCTCTTATTTCCAGGTCAAATTCTTGAAGGAGTAGGATCCAGCGGATCAACCTTGGCTTAGCATCTTTCTTAGTGAAGAGATATTTAGAGCAGAGTGATCGGTATAAACAATCACCTTAGCTCCCACTAAGTAAGATCTAAACTTGTCTATGGCAAAGACTACGGCCAAAAGTTCCTTTTCTGTGGTTGCATAGTTTAGCTGGGGGCCAGTCAGGGTCTTACTAGCATAAGAAATAGCATAATGCTTCTTATCTTTAGTTTGACCAAGGACGGCTCCCACAGCATAATCACTAGCATCACACATGATTTCGAACGGCAAATTCCAATCTGGGGGTTGGATGATTGGTGCCGAAGTTAGAGCCTTTTTCAAAATATTGAAAGCTTGTAGACAATCCTCGTCAAATTTGAACGGGACGTCTTTTGCTAACAGGCTCGTTAAGGGTCTAGCGACCTGTGAGAAATCCTTAATAAACCTTCTATAAAAGCCGGCATGGCCCAAGAAGCTTCGGATTCTCTCACATTAGTGGGTGGTGGCAATTGTTCAATTATATTGATTTTGGCTTTATCCACTTCTATCCCACGTTCTGAAATTCGATGGCCTAGGACAATTCCTTCCCGCACCATGAAGTGACACTTTTCCCAGTTAAGAACTAGGTCCTTCTCTTCACAGCGTTGGAGGACTTTGTCTAAATTGGCTAGGCAATCGTCAAAGGTTTTCCCATAGACCGAAAAGTCATCCATGAATACCTCCATGATTTGTTCAATCATGTCGGAAAAGATGGACATCATACACCGTTGGAAAGATGCCGGCGCATTGCAAAGTCCAAAGGACATGCGTCTATAGGCATAAGTTCCATACGGGCATGTGAAAGTGGTCTTACTTTGGTCATCTGGATGGATTGGGATTTGGTGATAACCAGAATATCCATCCAGGAAGCAAAAGAAGGAATGGTTTGCCAATCTCTCTAGCATCTCATCTATAAAAGGAAGTGGGAAATGATCTTTCTTTGTGGCTTTATTCAGCTTCCTATAGTCTATACACATCCTCCATCCAGTGACAGTGCGTTGAGGGATTAACTCATTTTTCTCATTCTTAACGACTGTCATGCCTCCTTTCTTTGGAACTACTTGCACGGGACTTACCCATTCACTATAAGGAACTGGATAAATAATTCCCGCGTGCAAGAGTTTCAGAACCTCCTTTTTCACGACTTCACGCATAGCGTTATTAAGTCGTCTTTGTGGCTCTCTTGAAGAGGGTATCTCAGGATCGAGAGGGATACGATGGGTGCAGAGATTTGGACTAATTCCCTTCAAATCTTGAAGTGAATAGCCAAAGACAGATTGGTGTTTTTCTAAGACAAGGGTCAACCTACGGACTTCCTCTTCAGATAGCTTACTGCTAATGATTACGGGAGTCTCGGGGTCTTGTTTAGAAAATGTATCTCAGGCCTTCAGGCAGAGGTTTTAGCTCTATGGAAGGTCGAGATGGCTTTTCCGATTCGTCTAAGCGAAACGGTTCATCTGTCTCGGCTTCTTCTTCAACAAAGAACTCAGAATCTTCTTCAAAATCAGGCTGAGCCAACTCATAAAGAGTAGAGGTTCTAGCTTGATCGAGAAGATCTGGTTCTGGTGGTTGTTCGGCAATAGAATTTAATGCACGAACGAAAGGTACTGAGTACTCTTTTCCACCGATTTGAGCATTAAAGTGCTCTTGACATGGTCCTTGCAAGGCAAGTATGGACCACGGTTGTCCTAAGAAGACGTCAAAAAGGACTACATCGAAAATGTAGAAATCTAAGACCATGTCCGCTCCATCTACTTGGATGGGGACCATCTTTAGGATTCCTTCACTTTCCAAGATGTCACCATTTGGGTCTCTTAAACACCGTTTAGTTGGTTGTCGTTGAAGGTCGGGGAATGTTCTGGATACGTAATTACTAGCAAGAACATTAATTCCCACGACAGGGTCGTAAAAGGCAAAGGCCCTTTCTCCCCTAATTCGACAATCTATTATGCTAGGTACTTTATCTATGCGAGGGATGTTTTCTGATACTTCGGCTTCCATTGTCCATTCATGACTCATGACAGCTGAAAGTTCCAAAAGACGCTCTCGGCTATAGATTCCATCAGAGGACTCAGGAAGTGGTTTGTCGGATGGGAGAGCTTGAACGGAGTAGTTCATAGCATTTCGTAATCCTCAAACACATCATCCTCTATCTCGCCCAAAAATTCCGGAAGAATTTCTCTCCAGATGTGGACGGAATAGGCTCCGCTAAGTCCAGCGAGCTAGACTCGGGCTCTTCTTGTTGTTCTACGGTCAAAACTTGGGTTTCTACGACTTCTTCCTCAGGGATTTCATCGGAAACTCCAGTATAAGGAGTATTCTCGAGAATTCTATCAAGAACCTCCTTTCCACCTCATGGAGAAAGATGAAGAAACGCTCCACCTGACGAATGATCAAGGTGAAGAGCGCTCTCTTTCTCTAAACCGACATAAAAATGCTGAAGGAGCACTGGATCGGGTATGGCTAAATCGGGTCCTGAATTGATTAAACCAATAAAACGGTCCCAAGCCTCCCCTAATGTCTCCTTATCATTTTGTCTAAAGGTCAACACTTCTACTCGTAGTCGTACCACTCGGTGGACAGGGAAATACGTCAAGATAAACTTGGTCCGTAAAGTTCCCCAGTCTCCTCTGGCACTTCCCACGGTTCGAGCATGCCATGTTTTAGCTGCTCCCGTCAAAGTGAACGGAAACAGCTTCCACTTGACAGTGTCAGGTGAAATGCCCGAAATGTTCAAGCATGCACAGACTTGCTCAAACTCACGTAGATGTGTGTAGGGATTTTCTGATCCCGTAAACATGCTCTCCTGAACTTTGTTAATAAAGTCAGGGCGCAATTCGTAACTATCGGCATATATAGGTTGTGATGATAAATGTGGCTCTAATCGCGAACTCTTAGGAGCTGCGAATTGTAAGATAGATTGATTCTCCATGCGGAGAGGGTAAAGATGATCCTAACTCTAGTCTCAAAAATCAGCTACCGTTCCCCGGCAACGGCGCCAGAAAAGCTTGTTGACACCTCGGGTGGCACGCAGAAGAAACCGCAAGCGCACGGTGTCAGTTGTAGCTTTTCACCTCAGAGTATTCCGGGGTATCGAATCCACGAGGAACGCGAAGTGATTTTGAGAAAACTAGGGGGATAAGGATATCTAGGATAGATGAAGGGAACGGGCACTATCTACTGGGGTAGATCCTAGTTCTATTAGACTTCTAGTGATTTAAGTTCTTTACTAGTGTACTGTGGGCGTACTAGCCTTTACCACTGACTTAGGTTGAACGCTAGCACAACGAGCCCTACTGTTAAACTAGACCAACTACGTGGTGGAATTCAAGGCGCACAGGGCTGTCACCACCTGCTTGCTACCACAGCTATCCGGGGGCCTAGCCGTATTCACTGGCAATATATAGCCTAAGTACCACACTTAATATATATTACTACTACTAGCCCTGTACTAGAACTAGAGCACTTGAAACTAATATCAAGCAATGAAACAAACACACAAGTATGAAAGTAAATACTTGAAGATAAAATAAGATACTAAGTTACCAAAGTTGAAGCGCAGAGCAGAGAGAAGCAGAGGTCTCCGACAACTCCGGAACTCTCCAGACTTCTACTCTTCTCCTCTCCAGCTCCTCTTCTAGTGAGGCACTCACACTCTCTCTAATCTCTCTAGCATAGCAAGTGTGCTAATCTAACCAAATGGTGAGGAATGATGTGAGGCTCCCCGAATGAGAGCTCAAGGGGCCTATTTATAGTGCTAGGAAGCTAGGGGGTACTTATAGAGTGAAGGGGAGGTCGGTTAGGGTTTAGGGGGTGGCGCCCGCCACCAAACCCTGGCGCCTGCCACCTCTCTGCGTCCATTGCAACCGCCATTCATCCAACGGTCTTCATTTGCTCTCCTAAGTCGGTTTGAGGGTCGGTTAGGGTTTAGACACGTGTCCAAAGCCCACTATCCAGGTGATACTCTTCTTAGCCCTTGGATCAAACCGTCTTAGTGTGCAATGGCCAGGATTTGAGCTTGAGGTGACTCCCACGGATCGATGACGTGGCTTGGGCCACTTTTGGCACGAGTGACCTGGCGGCCGCCAATAATAGGTGGCGGCCGCCACCTTGCTCAGGCCCAAATGGGCCAGAGTGGCTTGGCCTTGCTCCTGGTACTTCTGTTTGGCCCAAATTCCATCATTTCCTGCATTAAGATAAGAAACTATGCACATGTGAATAGGAATTAGTTATAAACCAAATCTTCTACCTTTTATGTTGTTTTACCTTGGTTTTGGGTGAAATGTTGATGGTGAAATGATGCTTTAAGCACCATCAACAAATCATCGCCTTCATGGTCCTCCAAAATAAGGCACAATCATACTTGCACACATCAATACAACCATAACCAAAGCCAAGCTTCTGAAGTAGAGCTTTCATTTCTTTATAGGACTTAGGAAGACCGGGCACATTTCTTCAAAGATCCGAAAGCAACTCAAGCATAGCATCGAATCCAGATGTTGTTTTCCGGTTGTACACTTTGATATGCAGTAGCTTGATAATAAAAGATAGCCTAGACTCCTCAGTGCAACCTGGATAAAGTTCACGCTTTGCCTCTTCCATGATTTGTTTGTATAAGTCGCCACCAAAGCCATGGCTGGTTGTGTCACGCAAATCTTGAATCAACCCCTGAACTCCCCTTGCACCATCATCTAAGACACCATCTTCAGCTTGTCCTTCCTCATGAAGTGGTGCCTGGTACATATCCTCTGGTACATCATAAAGTTCTCCATCTTGTCCAGCAACATTATTATATTCCTCTCCATCTTGTTCATCTTGTCCAAGAACGACATTATATTCCTCTCCATCTTCTGCATCTTGGCCACGAACATTATATTCCTCTCCATGGTAAACCCACCTAGTATAGCGCTTAGACATTCCATTGATTTCGATATCCTCGTGTACATCATCTTGACTTTTCTCTTTCTGATTCAAGCATTTCGGCGAGGGCACTTGATCTTCTCATCTGCATTATATCTATCTCTGACATGTTCCAGAATCTCTCAACACCATCCATAAACTCCGGCGAAAACGGTTCACTACTATAAATCCAGCTCCTATCCATGTTAGCCTTCTGCAATAAACTTCTATCCAGCTTCTGAAACACAGATTGAGAGGACGATACTGTGAGCTATAGTTCCATTCAGAGTAGAGTAGCTAGCAGGTAGAGATATTGGTCTAGAAAAAAACCTTTTTAGGAAGTCACTGATGGACATCGATGGAGCATAGTGATGGATGCCTGCTCGATGGGGTGGCCACGCGAGCTTGTTGGTGATGGGGTGGCCTGCCAGTCACCAACATCGAGCCCTGGCCACCTCTGCTAGATCTGTTAGGATGAAGGTGGGATGGCCACGTGAGCCTGCTGGTGGCGGTGGGGCGAGGGAGCTCGGTGGGACGAGCAACCACCTAGGCTCGCTGGAGAGGCAACAGTTGTGCGGTGGCCGGCCGATGGGTGTGGCCTCGACGCAAAGGAGCAGGTGGGATGAGGGTGGCTGTCGATGGAGCAGTTGAGGTCGAGGGAGCAAGGATGTAGGGCTCTCCGATGAGGGAGTGATGGCTGTGGTGGCTGGTCGGTGAGGATGTAGGGCTCTCCGGTGAGGGAGTAGCTCGTGTGGCCGACGAGTGAGGAGCTGGCCACGGGCCCTGCGAGAGTGCTAAGTGCTGGCCAGAAATGCTAAGTGCTGGCCACGAGTGAGGATGTGAGTGAGGGGTTTTTCAATGACAAATGGGCCCAGCAGCTAGTTGGCCACATCATCAGTTCGAGTTCGTGTTCTAATCAACATTTTTTTCTTTTAAATCTTAGCAAAATATTGTAACTAGTTATCTCACACATACTTAGTCGGAATGGGATGATTTTTTCCTAAAATTTTCTAAAATTATGATCTATCAATATATTGTATTGGTTTTGGATTTTTTTCCATTCATAGAAAGTTTGAACGAATCTATTTTTTATTTCAAAAAGTACCAATTTTGGACCACACTTTGGGACCCAAAATGATTTCAAACAAAAAACTCATGAATACAAAGGTTGTTTTACTCATTCATATGTACATTTGATATTTAGGGCTTTTGTGCATCCAAGAAAGTGATTGTAACTTTGTTCTCAAAGTTTACTCATTCATCTCATAGTTGAGGAGATTATAAGAGGATGAGTAGACTTTGAGAACAAAGTTTATCATCACTTTCTCGGATGCACAAAAGCCCTAAATATCAAATGTAGATATGAATGAGTAGATCAATCTTTGTATTCATCACTTTGTCATTTCAAATTATTAGTACCTTAATTTTTTAGTTCTAGTTTAAAAATTATGAAATTCAAAAATTTGAACTCTCAAACATTGTCAAATGAAAAATGACAATATAAAGAAGGTAGATCTCGATGTGTGCAACAACTTTGTTTCTTACCCAATTCAATTTGAAATCATCTGCTACCCCAAAAAATGTGTTACAAATCCTAATACTACTAATTGTATCACTGACATCGAGGGGCCCATGCGCCAGAAACAAATTTCAGTACCAAAACCAGCCCCTCTCCCGCAAAGGCCACTGCCACCGATAGATGGGCCCAACACTACCCCCCGCCCTACCTTATCCTCTTCTCCCGCGCCAGCCGCATCTGCCCTCTTGAAACCACACCTGCAGTTCCCTTCCTCTTGAAACCCTAGACCTAGCCGCATCTGCCGCCGCATCCACCCACCCTGCCACCGCCCCTCCCCACTGCTGCATCCACCATCTCGCCGCTGCACCTCCACACCGCCGGATCCACCAATCTCGCCGGAATGGTATCCTCCTGCCTCCCTGGAACTTAGTCGGAGGGAGGCGCCACCACCAAGCCGGAGGGAGCTGCCACCACCAAGCCAGAGGGAGGCGCCACCACCAATACGAAGGCTGGCACCACCACCAACATGGAGGCCAGAGCCGTAGCTCAGGACGCCGGCATCCTGGCCTCACTCAGCTGCTCCCTGCTAGAGCCATAACGCAAGACGAAGGCATCCCGGGGTCTCTCCTCAGCAGCGCCCCGACGCCATTCTCTCTCAGCTCTGCTTCCACCAACTCCAAAGGTACTATGTTTCCTCGTCATCCTCCTCAACCCTCTGGCAGTACTAACCTAGACATGCTCGTTGCGATTGGTTCATCTAGAACCCAAGTTGTGGGCCTAGCTACAGCAGCTGGTTAGTGCGAGAATCTCTCTTGCCTAGTTTGGTGTTGATCTAGAGCAGTTGAGTATCTAGTTTCAGTTACGTCACTAGATAAGAGGTAGCCTTATGTATTTGAGTGCCTGGTGGACTTCATTTGCTACAAGAAATTGTGTAGGGCCTTGCATTTATGTTTACTAGTAATGCATGATTGTGTGATTCATCTCTTCCACAATTTGATAGTAGTAATGCATGATTTGCTACATCATCTATTTATGGTCATATATTGTTCCTTTTTAGACCATTTATCTGTTATTTTCCATACTTTGTACCATGTAAAACAATACTAATATGTTAGTTTTTCCTTCTACTTATTTACAGAAACTGAAACCAGTTTCTGCTCTTCCTGCATTTGCTCATACTAAGTAATAGAAGAATGACAAAAACAAAGTATGAGCAGGATAGGATGAGAGAGTAAAGAATATTCAGGAACATTTTCTCTCTCTTGGTATTCCTATGTTAGCTCTGGAGGTTAGCGATGTTTTCGTGAAAAAGGAAAAGGTCTCACGGAAGAGACTAGTATCTGACAAACCAGATTCTGACATCGATTATGATCCATCATCTGACATAGATAAGCTCTTTGACAGTGACGATGATTCTGATGACCTCAATAATGATGGGGTCACCAATGAGGTGAGATGCATTAGTTGACCAATTAACAAGTTTCTAACCTGCTTACTTCAAACATGTACTTCATTGTACTCATCTATTATATCTCACAGTTCTGTCTTATATAACTTATAACATTCATTTGTTGTCTTGGCAGGTAGCAGAGATGGTTCCAGGAACTCGCCCTCAGAAGAAGAAAAAGGCGGGGGCAATGGCTGGCACCCAGCCACCACCGCTAACGCCATCAAGAATAGCTAGAGCCCAAGCAGCCATGTCTTCCCCAATAGGTCGTCCACCAACTAGAGAGAGACAACCCTTGCCTCCTAAGAATCCTTAAAAGGCCATCCCTAAACATAGTTCTGGCGTTCGCAGTGCCACCGAACTGCAAGCCCAACTCAGTAGAAGTGTTAGCAAGACTCATACCACTCAAACTACTACCACAGTGCCTAGTAATCCACAAAATAGCAGAACCAACCATACCATGTCTGTGCCAATTACAACTAGTCCAGCCATGTCTGCCTCTATTACAAGCACAGTGCATAGTCCTACTAAACTCACCAAGGCATCTGCAGCCTGGTCTGTGCCTGGTGGAAACCCTATACTCAACAGTCCTAGAACCAACCGTATCATTTCAGCCACATCACCGCCTGATGCAGCCAATAAGCATACTACTCCTACATCTACTCGGGAACCTACTCCCACAACTAGTGTCACCCAACCAACGCCTAGTGACACCTCGCCAGGTGGACTAAGATCTAGGCAAAGCAATGACACATAAATGAGTCCGCTGACCTTCTTGATCCTGCAAATTTAGAGGGCCATCTAATTGAAGGACAAGAAGAAGAAGATGGCTTGGTTCTAGGTAAACACATTGTCTAAGCATTATTTCCTCCATTACATATCTACATTTGTTACTGCTATATGAACACACTTTTATTATTGTTTGCCAATGCAGTGCGCCGCAAGGAAGTCTAAAAGAAAACCATTGGTTCTGGCTTAGAGAGGCTTATGAAGAAAGGGAACAAGCTGCCTATCCGAGTGGCTGAAGGGAAGAGGAGACCTGATATCCCACTTCAGGCTGCAAAGCTTGCATCAGAAACTGGTGTTGCCCTTAGGGACCAACTACCTATCTACACCTCTTGGAAGCTTTATGAAAAAAGATGAGGGGCCTTCACAAGTACAGAAAGTGCTTGACAAAGTGGCAGTGAGAAAGCTATTTGAATATGAGTACTTTCTTCCATTAGTCTACTCCCATGCATAAAATTGTGTCTAATAACTCATTTGTGTGGTTGTAGACAAGGTTGGATATGGAAGTTGACGAAGAGGGACCAAGCAAATCTGCATGCACAGATATAGTTAAGAGGGGAGTATGACAGCAGAGGTACAACCTTAAAAGGAAGTACTTCGACCCATCACTGACATTAGAATAGATGTTGGTCAAACCCCTTCCACCTAAGATGAAGAAAGCGGAGTGGACCAAGCTAGTAGAGTACTGGTGTGACCCAAAGAATCAGGTCAATGCCATGCATTATCTGTGTTTGTTAATATGCAATTTAAACTATGTCCATGTAAATGAAAACATTGTATTGCATTTGTGGTGCAGGAGAAATGTGAAAAGAATAAAGTTAACCGGGGGCTAGTGCAGCTTCACCAAAGGATTGGATCTAGGTCCTACATTGCCCATCGATATAGTCTAGTACGTAAACTATTTATTTTGTATAATTAACTTCAAAAATGGGACATTTGTAGCATAGTAGTTACCAAGTGCTTCTGAAATGTGAAGTTACCACATGCTCCAATTATTTCTGTGTTGTCCTCTGCTTTTCAAGCAAAACTGAGTTGTGCCCTATGCTTTGTTCAGATGATCCTATTGTTGCTTGCTGCTTGCATTTGTAGGATGGTCCTCCTATTTTTGTGAAAATTATTACATGCATGTGTTATAGTAAATGATGGATTTGTGGTGATGTAATGCATACATAGTGTGGAATCCTGCTGTTCACATGTACAAATAATGCCATGTTTGTCCACCTCTCACTTTACCTTCTTAGAAATCATTGTTTGTTTACATGCTGCAGAGGGGAAGTACAACAACATGGAGCCGGATCCTGTTGATTTCTTTGGAGAATGTATGAACAGTCCACAAAATGGTCGTACTCCGATTGCAGATGAATTATATGTAAGTTCAAAATTATTGCATAAATGGACTACTCAAATTCAAGCATGTTGAACCCTGTTGTATGGTATTATTTTGAAGTGTAATCATTTTATGTAGGCACAAATGCTTGCAGAGAAGGCAAGAGAACCATAAGAAGGAGAACCAGCAAAGTCTCCATCCAAGATTGTTGCTGATAGTATCAGCCAGATCAGCCGTTCCTCGACCTTCCTTCCAAACATTGGTGTCACCAAAGCGCAGAAGGTTGCCCGATTCACAACAACTGCAGTAGAAGCCCGCCTGCAAGCTCAATTTGAGGCAACACTCCAAGCGGAAAGAGAGGAAGCTGCTAGGAAGCAGGAAGAGTTGCAAGCACAGCTTCGAGCTCAGCAAGCCTCTCTTGACGAAAACCAATCTTTGTTACGCCAGACCCAAGAAGAGATGAAGGGGATGAATATCAAGTTTGAAGAGAACAATGCACTACTGCGAGCTATGCTGAAACTTTAGAGAGATTGATGAAGGTAATATAGTATGCTAAAACAGTCGTCTCAACATGTCTCATGCCCCATACAAAACATGACATAGTTTAACTGTCATGTAATATAGTATGACACCACTGGTCGTCACAACATGTCACCTGGAGTCTCCAGCGACATCGAAAACAAGACGAAAGTCAAATATCACAAATTAATATATGACATTCACGGTCGTCACAAAAGGCTACTAATCAGCACCTTCTACCGCCATTTTATGACGGCTCATGATATTATGTGACGCGTTGACCGAGGTTATGTGACGATTAGGTTCGTCACTAAAAGTAACATTCTGTGACGATTGTCAAGTGATCGTCATAAATATTTTATGACGGTTGTTTGTAAGTTCGTCATAATACTTTTTATGACGGTCCTTTTGTGATGACCCGCATGACGACCCTATTTTCGTCATAAAGTACTTTTTATGACAATATTTGTTCTTTATATGACAGTTTCTGTTCGTCACACAATCCAGGAATTCTTGTAGTCCCAAGGGGGGTGAATTGGGCTTTTCTAAAACTTTTCGCAATAATTATGTAAGGAAAATGGACCTCGGACCATTTAACTTTGGATTTTGGTGTTTGATGAACAACATAACCAAATTGGACTAATGCATTTGCATGTGTTTGTTTTGTAGTCCAATAGGGTGCAAATGTGACTTGGACAAAGGCTATGTGGTGATCCGATGATCAACACCTCAAGCAAGACATTAGAAGCTCAGTAGAAGACCCCCAAGATCAAGCAATGTCCAAGACACAAGAGTGGAACCAAGACGGCGCAAGAAATCACAAAGAAACGAAGAAACAGGGACATCGGAAGCTACATCGGACGCTGCCTGCCCAGGCATCGGACGCGCCGATGGCAAACCCTAGCTCATGTCAGCGCCAGCAGGAGCGTCAGACGCTGAAGAACAAGGCATCGGACGCGACTGTGACACTGTGCAATCCTGCACAGCGAACATCGGACTCACCGCTGCGAACATCGGACGCACCGCTGCGAACATCGGAGGCTCCGTTGTTAACATCGGACGCTACAGACCCTGCGTCCGATGACCATGCAGAGAGGTTCCAGAGAGGCTCTGTGGGCATCGGACGCATCTGATGGTCAGGCATCGGACGCTAACTAGCTGTTGCAACACAGTGCCAGGTCAGCATCCAGCCATTAAAGGAGCATCGGACGCTCCGATGGTCGCGACTGCAGCGTCCGATGTTGCGCAGTCAGACCACCTTTGGTGCCCAACGGCTCTATTTGATTGGGGCTCTATATATAACCCCATGACCGGCCAAAAACATATGGTTGGAGCTCAAGGAAGTATACCAAGTGCATAGACACATATTTAGTTGCTCTAGCCACCAAAGTGCTCAAGTGATATACTCGGTGATTAGTGTATGTGCTTTGCGAAGTGCTTAAGCTAGTTAGACCACCGCTTTGCGCTTGCTCTAGGTGTTAGGCCTAGTGTTTAGTGAGGTTGAAAACCTCTTGACTACCGGTGCTTGCGCGCACCGTTGTTGTACATCGGCGGGGCTTGTAGTCTTGCGAGATCACACCAACCGCGTTTGTGGTGTGGCCGCCTCCGTGTACCAAAGGGAACAAGACCCGCGGCGCTTCGGCCGGAAACTTGATAGTGAAGACGGCGGAGAGCATCCGGGAGAGGCTTTGCCACGAGTGGCTTAACCGGAGACCCACTTGAGAGTGGGCAAGGCCCGGAGCTATCCACGGAGTTATCCGACCAGGAGCTTGGCCCTTGCGAGGGATTCCTTGCGAGGGGCTCCAACAAGGACTAGGGGGAAGCTTGCGCGCTTCTCGATACCTCAGTAAAAATACCGGAGTCGTCGACGGGAGTTTGTATCTCTACCACACTATTTAGCTTCCGCATTTATATTGTTACCTTGTTCATGTGCTTTACCTTTCCTAGCTCACTCTTGCTAGTTGACAGGTTTGGAAACTAGGTAGCATAACTCCTTTTTGCGGTAGAGATAGCAAACACACATAGCAAAACCTTAGTTGCACATTAGATAGTTTACTTTCTTGCATAGGTTTTGACTAGGTGGAAATTAGAGGCTATAGTTTAGAGTAGAAGTTTTTAAGTTGCCTAATTCACCCCCCCCCTCTTAGGTGTCACGGTCCTTTCAATTGGTATCAGAGCCAGTTGGCTCTCTTGTGGACTCTTGGCTTAATCGCCTTCGAGCCGACGCCCCTAAGAGAGGTTGGGATGGATACCTCTAGGCCTCCACACTTTGACGGCACTAACTTTCCCTACTATAGTGCTAGAATGGCTTGCTTTTTAGAAGCCGTTGATCTAGGTGTTTGGAGAGTCACCCGCGACGGGATGAAACCCATTAAGAATCCCGAGAAGCCTACCGCGGGTGATGAAAAAGAAATTCATCTTAATGCTAGAGCTAAAAATTGCTTGTTTGAGTCTATTAGCATGGATGTCTTTAACCAAGTTTTACTTTGCAAACATCTCATGAAATTTGGTTAAAGCTACATGAGCTCCATGATGGTACAAGTAATGTACGTGAGCAAAAACATCACCTAACAAAAACAAGTTATGATTCCTTTAAAATGAAGGATAATGAGCTTGTTCGTGATATGTATTCTGGTTTGAATCTAATTATCAATGAGCTCCATTCTATAGGAATTACAAAGCTAGGTGATGCGGATATTGTGAGGAAGATCATCTCCGTTCTTCCAAAGAACAAATATGCAAACATCATCACCATCCTCCACAACATGGAGGACTTGAGCACCATGACCCCGGCCATTGTCATTCACAAATTGGTGGCATTTGAGATGTCACGCAAGATGGGTCAAGAAGAAGCCACTTCATCATGCAAAGACATTGCTCTCTCATGTGAGCACAAAAAGATGAAGGGCAAAAAGCAAGTTGAGACAAGCTCAAGCTCCTCAAGTGAAGAAGAGGATGATGAAGATGAAGAATCAAGTGATGATGATCAAGCCTCCACCTCATCCGACTCCTCCTTAGATGAAGAAGAAACAATCAAGCTCATGAAAGGAGTGAAGAGGATGATCCGTAAGCTCAATGTCAAGGGTGTGCCCATCACCATAGAAGATTGCCTCTTCACCAATCAAAGAAGAGAGCAAAGAAAAAAGGGTTGCTATAGATGTGGCAAGAAAGGGCACTTTGTGGAAGATTGTCCAAAACAAAATCCCACACCCAATGACAAGAAAAAGAAGGGATGCAAGGCCAAAGCTCTCACCACCATCAAGACATGGGATGATTCATCAAGTGATGATGAAGCCCGTCACAAGAGACATGGCCGCAAGTACTCATCATCAAGCTCCTCACGTATGTGCCTTATGGCACGAGGTAACACAAGCCCTATCTCTAGTGATAGTGATAGAGATAGTGATAGTGATGATGAGCTACCTTCTTACAATCAACTTGTGCAAGATAATCTTAAATATGCTAAAGCTTGTACTAGCCAACAAAAGAAGATTAATATCTTAAAAGAAAAATTAGATAGTTCTCAACAAGCCTACAATGCTATGCTAGATCAATATGAAACTTTTTCAATCTTAAATGTTGAGCTATCTAATAAAATTGAGAAACTTGAGGCTAGTATAAGCACATATGATAGCACAAGTAATGATGAGCAACTTGCTAAGAAAAATGAAAAACTAAAAGCAAAGTTAGCTAGCACACAAGATGCTTACAAAAGTTTGCTTGCCAAAATGGAAATTATGTGCAAACATTGTGATGAGCTAACTAATAAAGTTGCTAATCTTGAAACCATCGGAGCAAACCCCACCGAGGCACCTAAAATTAGAAACTCTATCTTTGATATGCCTAAAAAGGATGTCTCCACTTCTTGCATTGATTTACTTGATTTAGACTCACCCATGTGCAAACAAGCTTGTGTTGAGAATGTCATTGTAGAAACATGTACACAAAAAGTTGCAATGGAGAATGAGATACTAAAGCAAGAAGTGGCTCGCCTCACCAAGGACTTGACTCATGCAAAAGGCAAGGTGAAGCAAACCCGAACTCATCAAGATAACACCAACAAGGGAGTGAAGAAGCTTTATGAGGAGCAAACCGTGGTTTGTTACCTTTGCCACAAGGAAGGCCACAAGTCCTATGAGTGCAAGGTGAAGCATGGGGGAGAAAAGAAGAAAGAGAAAAACAAAAAGCAAACAAGCAAGCTCTCCAACACCTACACCAACAAGGTGAACAAGAAGGCCACCACACCCTATCTCTTGAAGAAGAAGAAGAATGACAAGGTGGTGGCCATCAAGGTGAACAAGCAAGCCAACAATGGATCCAAACGCATTTGGGTGCCTAAGGACATTATCACAACCATGAGGAGCACCAAAAAGGTTTGGGTGCCGAAAGGGAAGTGAGTAGTCAAATGGACATCGGGGAATTTGGAGACTTGGCAAAGTTTTGGGTGCATATCATGGAGTGCATCACATTGGATCATGTCATTGCCAAGTATGTTAGTGGGTACTATGGACCCAAGTTCCCCCTCCCATGTTAGGTAACTAGATTTAAATTCTTGCAATTACTTTCATTTGGTATAATGTCTTGCAATTACTTTTAGCATCTAGTTCCTTCATTGCCTATGTTTGCATTGGTATATTCATATCTTTTGTCATGCAAATTAGGCTTATCATATGGTAGTTTTGCTCGGTATCACTCATATTCTTAGAGCAATTCTACATGGTTTTAATTGGTTAGAAGCACGACACATAGCTTCTTTTACTTTGTATTTATCTTATATGTGCCACAGTCCAAATTATAGATAAACTACCCCAATTACCATCTTCAATTGATGTCACATTTCTTGTAATATCAATATGGAAAATGGTAGTTTGACCTTACAAGTCAATGTGCATGTCTCCTACAAGTATTTCAAACTTGTATGCACACTTTTAGGGGGAGTCTAGTCTATAATTTGGAAGCTTTGAGACTAACACTACTTTCAAGATTATCATGTGTGTAGTAGTCTCATTGCAAGTAAAATGGAGTTCTCGGAGACAAGCATCATGTGTGGTAATAATCCAATTGGCATCTACATGTGGTATTCCTACCGATATCATTATGTTGATCTCAATTTGATATTTTTATATGCTTTCTCCATACATTATATAGATTAAACTCCTTTGTGCTTTAATTTGTCGGTTATGCATATGCTTTTGCCTTACATCATATGTATGCATATACTTAGGGGGAGTTTTAGCTTATATAATGTGTCCTCTCTTGAGCTTTAATGTCTTCCTTTTCGGTGTTTGATTCCAAAGGGGTAGAATGTGTAGGGACCAAAATCAAAATCAAGCCCAAACTGAAACAAACAAAATAACCAAAATCAAATTTTAAAAAATTCTATGGTTATTTTCATGGGAATGGTTGAAAAAAAGAGGAAGTGATTTATGGAGTTAGGGGGAGTCTTAAATCCATAAAGTCACAAAGAGGGACTCTATGGCAAGGGCAAGATATGCTAGAATAAATATGTTTGTTTTTGATATCTTTTTAACATCATATGATCTTGCCTTTGCATTGCATCCTAGCAAGTAGATTGCATTTTAAATTTTGTATCTTTTATTTGCTTGTTTTGGTCGTGTTGTCATCAATCACCAAAAAGGGGGAGATTGTAAGGAAAATGGACCTCGGACCATTTAACTTCGGATTTTGGTGTTTGATGAACAACATAACCAAATTGGACTAATGCATTTGCAAGTGTTTGTTTTGTAGTCCAATAGGGTGCAAATGTGACTTGGACAAAGGCTACGTGGTGATCCGATGATCAACACCTCAAACAAGACATTAGAAGCTCAGTAGAAGACCCCCAAGATCAAGCAATGTCCAAGACACAAGAATGGAACCAAGACGGCGCAAGAAATCGCAAAGAAACGAAGAAACAGGGACAGCAGAAGCTGCATCGGACGCTGCCTGCCCAGGCATCGGACGCACCGATGGCAAACCCTAGCTCATGTTAGCGCCAGCAGGAGCATCGGACGCTGAAGAACAAGGCATCGGACGCGACTGTGACACTGTGCAATCCTGCACAGCGAACATTGGACGCACCGCTGCGAACATCGGAGGCTCCGTTGTTAACATCGGACGCTACAGACCCTGCGTCCGATGACCATGCAGAGAGGTTCTAGAGAGGCTCTGTGGGCATCGGACGCATCCGATGGTCAGGCATCGGACGCTAACTAGCCGTTGCAACACAGTGCCAGGCCGGCATCCAGCCGTTAAAGGAGCATCGGACGCTCCGATGGTCGAGACTGCAGCGTCCGATGCTGCGCAGTCAGACCACCTTTGGTGCCCAACGGCTCTATTTGATTGGGGCTCTATATATACCCCCATGGCCGGCCAAAAACATATGGTTGGAGCTCAAGGAAGTATACCAAGTGCATAGACATATATTTAGTTGCTCTAGCCACCAAAGTGCTCAAGTGATATACTCGGTGATTAGTGTATGTGCTTTGCGAAGTGCTTAAGCTAGTTAGACCACCGCTTTGTGCTTGCTCTATGTGTTAGGCCTAGTGTTTAGTGAGGTTGAAAACCTCTTGACTACTGGTGCTTGCGCGCACCGTTGTTGTACATCGGTGGGGCTTGTAGTCTTGTGAGATCACACCAACCGCGTTTGTGGTGTGGCCGCCTCCGTGTACCAAAGGAAACAAGGCCCGCGGCGCTTCGGCCGGAAACTTGATAGTGAAGACGGCGGAGAGCCTCCGGGAGAGGCTTTGCCACGAGTGGCTTAACCGGAGACCCACTTGAGAGTGGGGAAGGCCCGGAGCTATCCACGGAGTTATCCGACCGGGAGCTTGGCCCTTGCGAGGGATTCCTTGCAAGGGGCTCCAACGAGGACTAGGGGGAAGCTTGCGCGCTTCTCGATACCTCGGTAAAAATACCGGAGTCGTCGACGAGAGTTTGTATCTCTACCACACTATTTAGCTTCGGCATTTATATTGTTACCTTGTTCATGTGCTTTACCTTTCTTAGCTCACTCTTGCTAGTTGATAGGTTTGGAAACTAGTAGCATAACTCCTTTTTGCAGTAGATATAGCAAACACACATAGCAAAACCTTAGTTGCACATTAGATAGTTTACTTTCTTGCATAGGTTTTGACTAGGTGGAAATTAGAGGCCATAGTTTAGAGTAGAAGTTTTTAAGTTGCCTAATTCACCCCCCCCCTCTTAGGCGTCACGGTCCTTTCAAATTAAATCCTAACAAGCCCAATTAACCCCTTGTGCCTAGAAGGTGTTTCTATAAACTCAACCGCACAAAAGACCAACTCTATGTCATGTCTACTCTACCAAGGCAATTCAAATATAGATGAACAACAAGTAAATTGCGGAATTGAATTGCTCAAAGTTAAATGAGTAAGTAAAGAGAGTAGGGATGACACGACGATCTTTTTCCCGAGGTATCGAGGTGTCGGCACACCCCCCTAGTCCTCGTTGGAGCACCCACGCAAGGGTATAGCTCCCCCTTGATCCGCGCAAGGATCAAGTGCTCACTATGAGCTGATTCTTTGCCACTCTGGCCTGGTGAATCGCTCACTACCGGTCACAAGCCTCCTTAGGTCATCCACAAGCCTCTGGATGATCACCAAGCTTCACGATCACCACCAAGCCATCTAGGTGATGCCGATCACCAAGAGTAACAAGCTAGAACTCTCACTTGACCCAGACAAGGCCAAAGAGATGGATGGATGCACACTTGCTACTCAATTCTCACTAGGAGGTCACTAATTCTCTCAATTAGCATTTCTCTCAACCTCACTAGGGCTCTTGCTCTTTCTCACACTCACAATGTGTTTCTCAGCAGAGGAAAGTGGCAAGAACACTATAACGGAGGAGAGGGAAGAGTATAAATACTCCCCCAACCGGCCATCCAATAGAGCACTGCAAAGCAGGATTTTCGGGGGCATCGGACGCTCCGATGCCTGGCATCAGACGCTCCGATGCCTGGCATCGGACGCTCCGATGCCCTCGACTCAACGGTCAACTGTACCTCTTGTTAGACTGTTTAAAGGAGCATCAAACGCTGGGCAGCGTCCGATGCCCTTGCACCGAACGCATCCGATGCAAATCTGACATCTTTGGAACCTCTCTGCATGACCAGCGTCCGATGCACCCTCAAGTTCACTCCCAAGTGAACAGTGGCATGGGCGTGTCCGATGTGGCACCATCGGAGCGTTCGATGCCACGCATCAGACAAACCCTAGTCTGGTGAGCATCGGACGCGCGTCCGATGCCCTTTTCAAGGGCAAAACCAACTCGGATCGCGATGCGGCCTTAATGACTTTTCATCCTCTCGACATAAGGGCTCTCTCTCAGCTACCTAGGGCTATGAAATAACATGTGTGCACCACACCTACCTCAATAGACTCATCTAGGTCAAGCTACTGATTCACGCTCCCCTTTATAGTACGACCAAAGGAAAAACAAAGACCTAAGACTACCTAAATGTCCTCCAACACCATATGACACTTAGCCTAGTCTATCACCATCTTCGTCGTCCGTCCTTTGAAAACCAAAACGATTTCCATCGCTAGGGGACATGAACTCCATATGCCCATATCGTTGCCATTATCGTGATCTAACTCATCCCTGTTTCTGCAAAACACACGTTAGTCACAGTAATCTTGTGTTTCATCCAATCACCGAAACCCACTAGGTGCCAAGATGCGTTCAAAGGTCTAGGATATGCCCGACATGATCTGGATGATCTTGATACACCGTTCATAGTGGAGGAGATTAGGATAGTAATTAAGGAGATATCATCGGAAAAATCGCCAGGTTCGGATGGTTTTATAGGGATCTTCTACAAGAAGTGCTAGAGTATCATAAAAGAAGACCTGTTACAGGCTATCATGAGTTTTTACACGCACAGAACAACAAAGCTAAGTCTAATTAATGAAGCTAACATTGTGCTCTTACCTATGAATCAGATCGTTGCAACAATATCAGATTATAGGCCCATAAGTCTAATCAATAGTGTGGCAAAAATAATCACCAAGCTACATGCTAATCGTCTAGCTCCGCACATGAACTCTCTAGTTTCAAATGCCCAGAATGCCTTCATAAAAAAGAGATGTATACATGACAACTTTTTATATGCACAAAGAGTCATTCAGCTACTTCATAGGAAAAAGAAACCAGCGCTTTTCATCAAGCTAGATATATCCAAAGCTTTTGACTCCATTGGGTGGACCTTCCTCTTAGATGTTATGGAGGCGCTGGGTTTCAGTACAAAATGGAGAGATTGGGTTGCAGCATTGCTGGGCACGGCTGCATCGAGAGTGTTATTTAATGGCCAACCAACTCAACCAATCAAACACGCAAGAGGTCTGAGACAGGGAGACCCGCTGTCACCATTGCTCTTCATCTTAGCAATTGACCCTCTACAGCGGATCATAGAGGTGGCAGCCCAAAAAGGAATTCTTAAACCAGTCCTGCCAAAGGAAGCAAACCTGCGATGTTCCCTGTACGCGGATGATGCGGCGAATTTTGCCAACCCTTCTTCTTTGGAAATAGATCGCCTACAGAAGCTTCTTAGGTTCTTTGGAGATTGCTCAGGTTGAGGCATTGGACCTCTAGGCCTAGCAACTCTCCTCTGAACATTCGGCACATGTACATCATGGAAAGGATGGTACATGTCCGTGTTGTTCATCTCCTTTGCACGACTGTTGACACTGGTTATCTATCAAAATTAAAGCATAAATAAATATGAAAAGGGCATGAATTCAATCACCAACAAAGGTTTAGGGTTTTAATTGACAATATTCCACAAGTTTTGGTGAATTGGGATTCTGCAGGGACTAAACCAGGAAACCAGCGCTGATTGCTTCCCCTAGAAGGAAACCGACGCGAGATAACACAACCAGCACGTCAGGAATATTCTAGAAGACTCCAGAGGACACAAGAAGACACCAGGAGGTCGACCACCATGAGAGGATGACAGGTGGGACCGACCGGTCCAACCATGAGACCGGTCGGTCTCCCCCCGGGCCCGCTGGCTTCCGTCTTCTGTAAGCTTCCTCCACCGACCTCTAGGATGCATCTTAGCCGTACCTTAAGTCAGTTTGATCTAACGATCGCGGTTGATCCCTCAGGGCTATATAAGCAGCCCCAGACCCCCCTCTCCAGGCATCTCCATCTTCATTATTCATCTCCACATCAGAAACTAGGGTTTCAATTAGAAGTAGAGGTCCCTCTAGATGAATCTCTTCTAGTTCATCTAGAATTAGATCTAGTTCATCTAGTCGTAATCAAGAGCCAGCTATCAAGTAGAAGACTAGTTACCCCTCTAGTTAGGTTTAGAACCTAGTCTTATACTAGAACTAGAAGAGAGAGAGAGAGAGAGGAAGAGATCAAGAAGGAGCTCCAGCCTGTCGGATCAACTTCTTCATCTTGTACCTAGCCTTCAAAGCATGAGTTCTCCTCATTAATAATGAAGCCTTAAATAAAATTAAATGCATGGTTGGCAAATACTTAATCTAAGGTCTAGGTAGTTGGGATATGACATGTGATGATCTGAGCTGCTATTATCTTGTTCTAAACAACACTAAAGTTTCAGAGATTTCTAAATATAAAGATGACTAATGATTGCATTGAGTTAAATTAAGCTTTGTGACCCTGTGAGATATTATCATACTATTGAATCAAGATCACTTACACATTTTGTCCATCTTTCGCATAAATGCTCATAATTATCTGTTGCTACCCCCTCAGAAGTATGTTGGAAGCATGTGGCTATAAAAAAAAGAAAAAAAGAAAAAAAAAGAGATCTGAGGAAATAAAAAGGGACAAGTGTCCGAAACCTCAAAAAGATAGATTCCGAGGAAATAAAAAGGGACAAGTGTCCAAAACCTCAAAAAGATAGATCCCGAGGAAATAAAAAGGGACAAGTGTCCGGAACCTCGAAGAAAAAAAATGTCAGAAAAAAATGGGCACGTGCCCGACAGTAGAATTAGCCTGATAGCCATATGTCTCTGATAGACAGAAGAGAGTGAATATATTCAAAAGAGCATCCGACTCCATTTTTCATACACATGCACTTCCTGATTCAATGGCTGGTTGACTTTCTCTTTGGATCCATTGTTTAATTTGACAACACATGTATTGAAGCTTTTGAAAATCAATTAAAACTCTGGGATAAAGGTGAAGTGAAAGAACTAGAGACGTAGTGCTTGATTTGATCGTTCAATCTTTCAATTACTCAAGATCTAAGGTAAGAGTAATAAGCCCCATGAAGAATAACATAATATATTTTGGAGAATTTTTGTTTAACAGCAGGTATACTTGTTGGAAGTGAAGATATTATAGCAACTCCAGGTCCATTGTTAAGTTTTGGTTTTGCTAAGGGGATAGCAAAAGGTAAGCTTGGGGGAATTGTTGACACTGGTTATCTATCAAAATTAAAGCATAAATAAATATGAAAAGGGCATGAATTCAATCACCAACAAAGGTTTAGGGTTTTAATTGACAATATTCCACGAGTTTGGGTGAATTGGGATTCTACAGGGACTAAACCAGGAAACCAGTGTTGATTGCTTCCCCTAGAAGGAAACCGACGCGAGATAACGCAACCGACACGTCAGGAATATTCTAGAAGACTCCAGAGGACACCAGAAGACACCAGGAGGTTGGGCACCGCGGGACCCTGCCAGGTGGGACTGACCGGTCCCACCAGGAGACCGACCGGTCTCCCCCCGGGCCCGCTGGCTTCCGTCTTCTGCAAGCTTCCTCCACTGCCTCTAGGATGCATCTTAGTCGTACCTTAAATCGGTTTGATCTAACGGCCGCGGTTGATCCCTCAGGGATATATAAGCAGCCCCAAACCCCCCTCTCCAGGCATCTCCATCTTCATTATTCATCTCCACATCAGAAACTAGGGTTTCAATTAGAAGTAGTGGTCCCTCTAGATGAATCTCTTCTAGTTCATCTAGAATTAGATCTAGTTCATCTAGTTGTAATCAAGAGCCAGCTATCAAGTAGAAGACTAGTTACCCCTCTAGTTAGGTTTAGAACCTAGTCTTATACTAGAACTAGAAGAGAGAGAGAGAGAGGAAGAGATCAAGAAGGAGCTCCGGCCTGTCGGATCAACTTCTTCATCTTGTACCTGCGGATTCAAGTTCATCTTCAACTTGCTTCAGCGATTGTTTCGGTAATCAACGTCTATATTTAAGTTTGAGTTATTGTTCTTATTATTCTTAAGGTTTATGACTCTCTTTTGAGTACTTTAATTCTAAGTTGCTCTAGAGTTAGAGTAGTTGGATAGTGTAAGCGTGGTGCTTAGACTTGATAGCTCATAAATGCCTCCTATAACGCCGGTAGTAGTGGTTGTTCGCAAGGGTGACTCTTATAGCCTTGTTGATTCTTCTATAGTCCACTTACCCGTGTGTAGGCTCGGTAGGATTATACATTTGCATAAAAGGCTCATACTCTGTTTTTGACCTTTTGTGGCAACTTCCCCACTAAGAATAATATAAACATATCACTCTTAAATTGGAATTAGACAGCCTTAATGATCCCCTCTATACTTCTAGATTCTCCGTCCTTGTTAGCTACTCAGGGGATAGACTTTAAGACTTAACACTATCCGTTCCTTTGGGTTCGATATTAAAATTGGGTTACTCCAGTGAAGTGCTACATCGGTAGATCTTATCTGTGCGCTTGCGGATAAAGTAGAGTGTGCGTTAATTTAGACCAACAAGCATTTCTGGCGCCGTTGCCGGGGATAGAGTTTAT
The DNA here is from genome assembly GCA_009763385.1 of Coix lacryma-jobi var. lacryma-jobi. Lineage (NCBI taxonomy): Eukaryota > Viridiplantae > Streptophyta > Magnoliopsida > Poales > Poaceae > Coix > Coix lacryma-jobi. Next base: position 59,273,454 of record CM019830.1, on the reverse strand, counting down.
CTCTACTCTTGGTAGCGACGTTAGTAAGTGTCAACAAGCATTTCTGGCGCCGTTGCCGGGGATAGAGTTTATCTCTACTCTTGGTAGCGACGTTAGTAAGTGTCAACAAGCATTTCTGGCGCCGTTGCCGGGGAACGGAAGATCATCTTAAGTCTTAGTTTAACCTTGTAATCATACTTTTATCTTTTCCTTTTTTGTCCTAGTCTTTTCATTATTTTTGTTTTCATTCTTATGAATGTTGTTTTTGAATTCAACTCTTATCTGTTACTACCCCATGAGAACAAGCTATAGAATCCTTATACCCCATCATAATACCTAGTTATGAGCTATGCCTACCTTTCTGCTGCACTGTCCTTGTAATGAGCATAGAAATATGACTATGAAAATATTCCTTCGGGTATTCTTGTCACTAACCTTTCCAGGTCTGGAGCAGAAAAGAACGAAGGAACAACAAACACAAGGTATATCCCATCAATCATCATACAACATTGAATTGCATTCATCCAATCTTGATTTGTGCAAAATCCAAGCTTGGGGAATAGGCTTTCTAAGAATATTTCTTGCCATGTTGTTATGTTGGTTGTCCCTACCTTTAGGATATGCTCATATACTAATTATACTCTTTCATCACCATCTGAATAAATCTCTAAATGCTTTCATGTTATCTTTATTTGCTATAGTATATACTTTGGTTTTGAAGTATTATCATACACCTTTTAAATTAGGCATGGAGCTTAGTTTAACTGTTTTCATGAATTAAAGTAAGACATGGTGTCTGGTTTGATTCTTGAGCTAAAAGGTGTGCTGATTTTACCTCTAAAGGCTTTTAAATTAAGTATGGTGCTTAGGTTAAAATGCCTTCCTAGATCAAATTAGACGTGGTGTCTAGGTTGATTTCTAAACTGATAGTATGTTATAGTAGATTTTGGATATTTTGTTGGACTAACCCCTGCAGGGAAACTTTCAATATCAATTTGGAAAAGTCCAGAGATGAACTCACACTGGAGATGAAGAGACACATGAACTTCAACAACTATGCACAATGAAGACTCAGCTCATTCATCATGGATGAAAGAACTGTGAGTATCGAAGTTTATTTATTTTGTCTTCTACTGCAAGATATCTTTTGCCTTGAATCATGTTAAAATGCAGCCAACTCATAAAATACTAGTCTATGCTAAAATAATCCTAAAAACATATTTTTATTAGCATAGATGCAAAATATATAAGTTGTGGATAATAACCCATGCTTCAAATTCTTGTAATCCTTCGGGTATATGTCCACTAACATTAGCAGGAGAGATTTTGTTCATCCATGGTTTGGTCTAAACATTGAAGATCCAAAACCCAAACCATAGACACACAAACCTACTCTCAGATCACAAATGGTGCTAGCCTAGCTTTGAGTCTTGCTTGGGCGCTGATGACAAACAGGATGCAACTTACCTCGTATGAGACAACCTATACCTGCAACCAATATTCCCAAGACATCAAGACAAGAAGTGGGAAGTTATCCTCTTTTCTAATCAAGAGCTAGCTTGGGAGACAAGATGGTACCACTACAACAATAGCAAGATCTACAAGTCAAACACATAAACATGTTGTCGGGAGTCCATCTACATCACAAGCCAGCCTAGGAGAGACAATTCCGTTGTCTAGATGTGTTTCACGATCAAAGGGGGGAAGGAGAAATTCAGCTTCAAGACATATCGATCTCCTACTCACCACTTTGATCAGTACAAACCACTAGATGTTGTCCTAGTCGAGGAGAAGAATATGATCCACCACTCATTCTTGGAAGATCGTTCTTGAACACCATCAATGTTATCATCTTTGCCGGACCTGGAGAAGTCAACTCTTGGATCTTTTGTTGATTCTTCAACAACTACATCACTTATGAGCAGCCAAAAAGTACCAAGAGAAGACACCGAAGGGAGAACCAACTGCCAAGAATTGAGGAGGGCATCATGAAGGATGAAGCCACTGCACCACAAGAGTTAGAAGATGGAGAGATAGTACCTGAGCCAGCAAATCAAGAAGAACAGCCGATAAGATGTCCATCATCTAGACACTGTTGAGAGGACAAATCTCAGTTGTGACATTACAAGACAAAGACTCTCATGGAGGCACTCGAGTAGCAGCTGTAAATTCAAGTCTCTTGCCAACCCAATGATTAAAGGAAAACAAGAAAGGTTGACAAGAATGCGGAACTGTCCCTACATCCTCATAATACAGAATTAATACAAGAAAGAGAGAGGATCCTAGTGAGCATACTCGAGGAACAATGCGCCTTCACTGATAAGTCGACACATAGAGAAGGAAGGTCGATACCTATAAAGATGATTCCACTGTGATCTTCCTCCTCTCAATCACACTGTGAGACAAACAAGAGAAGACAAGCCAGCTAGACAAGAGAAGCTTCCACAAGGAGGTTCGACACATCACTCTTCAATGAGAAAGTATCATTTCAAGGTAAGTAACCATCACTTTAAAAGCTTCATCTTGATTCTAGTATGAACATAAATAAAGAACAAAGCATGTTGCACCTCACTTGATCCAACCCAATCAACTCAACATGTTTAGTCCTTTGATCTTTGTTCCTAGCTTTACTCTCTTGAATCTCACTGTCTTAACTAAATGAGCTAAAATGTTGTGCATCTGACCTTTGGAAGATGATCTCAATTATGAAAAGATCGACACTCTATGCATAGATTATCCTTCCTTGGGTTAAGTAATTTGATCTGTTAAATATTTTAAGATGCGACTTTTATGCTCATCCTCTGATCCTATCACTCATGTTAAGATTGAATATAACACATAAACAAAAAGTTTATCTTGTGCGATGTGCCTAAGGTTAGACAGGAATAAACAAAACTTTTGGTTATGTTGGTGTTTTTCCACCAACAGAGCCCATGCACTTGATCTATACCTTGTCTTTATGAGCAGGACACACTCTTGAGCAAACATGGAGAAGTTTATCACTCCCAAATTCTATAGGGTGAAGGTCCTAGATCTACAAGAACATACACACTGAGCAAGGTGCTGCCAGCTTCCATAATTAACGCTTCACTTCAGACTGTTGGGTGAACGAAGAACAAGAGTGACACCATATCAAGAGGCATAATCAAGAAGGAATGATGGAAGACATTGTAGTCAGAATTAGAGGTCATAAAGTCCCCACGGACTTCTTGATCCTCGACATGGGAGAAGACAATGATGTCCACCTCATCCTAGGAAGATCATTCCTCTGCGCTACAAGTGCAATCATCTACAAGAGGAAATCCATTTTCACTTTCCTGGAGAAAAGGCACGATGCAACTTCATCAATTACATACCCAATGAAGCACCCAAGAAGAATAGAAGTGAAAGACGCCGCTCTCAACGCCAAAGAAGACAAGCTAGTAAGAATAGAGAGGCCAATCATGACAAAGAAGCTATCGCCACTATCCTAGAAAAGAAAGAACAAGAAACCTCAAGACAGTGAACCACAGGAAGTGAAGACTCAGACCAAGAAAATATGGGAGAAAATGTCTGCACCTAAGAGGTACAATCAATAACAACTTTCCAAACGTCTGGCCTACCTTGGGAGGTCTAAACCAAGGGAAGGTCCGGTTCGTCGGACCTAAATATCCGAACCTTCGCCAAAAGGTAAAAATCGGTAGTTATCCTCATATTTATTTTCCTGCATATTTCTCATATTTAATTCTTAGTTATTTATTGCATCATCATATTTAATCATTGCATCATCATATTTAATTCACAAACATTTTAATTTCTGCATTGCATTAGAAAAGAAAATAAAAATATTGCATTTGTTACACTACATCATAAACCATGAAGCCCCATGTGACTAATTCTATGGTGCGTAAAAACCCACAGGAATGTTCACCGTGGTGGCATAAAAAATATAATAATAATAATAATAATAAATAAAAATAAATATGCATACATTCATCCTGTTGCATTTTCTCTTGCATCATAAAAATATAAAAACATAAAAATATTGAGAAATAATATTGAGAAAGAGATCTTACTGAAATTCTAGACAGCTAAGGCTTGAGTGGCCAACCGCTAATGCTTAATCTGTTCCACAAGTTTTGTTGTCTATTTGAGTTTCACAGGATTTAAAAGGCCAAGAAAAGCTGACAAGCAAGTGAATGCTCCATCCACTGTTGGAGCACTGTCTCAACAAACATCAACATCAATCAAAGCTCTAATCGAGGAAGGACATATCGCTGCCAGTCCGCTACATTGCAAGATCGAACGACTATGTCAACATTCAGCTTGGGGGAAGGCATCCCCATGTATCCATGTAAGTATCTTTATCCTCTTAAGTTTTTCATTCCATAAACAAATTCAAAACACCAAAAATATGTGAGCACATGAAGGTTCACTCTTAAAAATAAAAACACCAAAAATATGTGAGCACATGAAGGCTCACCCTTAAAAAGAAAAGAACAAAAATATGTGTGCACATGAAGGCTCACCATTAATTAAAAAAGAGTCAAAAATATCTGGGCACATGAAGGCTCAACGCTATTAAGGGAACCAGCTTGGGGGAGACGCACCCCCGTTATCTTCGCGATTCAGGAATGTCTTTATAATTACTACTATTATTATTATTAGCTTTTATATCTTAAACTGTGTTAGATTAAATAAATAAAATAATGTCTAGTTTGTTTTAAGAAGTTGATGACTAAAGAAGAACCCTCTCTCTAATCTTTTGCATGGAAATGATGAATAGTTGCTCTATCTAATTTCTTTCAAGTACCTAGCCTTCAAAGCATGAGTTCTCCTCATTAATAATGAAGCCTTAAATAAAATTAAATGCATGGTTGGCAAATACTTAATCTAAGGTCTAGGTAGTTGGGATATGACATGTGATGATCTGAGCTGCTATTATCTTGTTCTAAACAACACTAAAGTTTCAGAGATTTCTAAATATAAAGATGACTAATGATTGCATTGAGTTAAATTAAGCTTTGTGACCCTGTGAGATATTATCATACTATTGAATCAAGATCACTTACACATTTTGTCCATCTTTCGCATAAATGCTCATAATTATCTGTTGCTACCCTCTCAGAAGTATGTTGGAAGCATGTGGCTATAAAAAAAAGAAAAAAAAGAAAAAAAAAAGAGATCCGAGGAAATAAAAAGGGACAAGTGTCCGAAACCTCAAAAAGATAGATTCCGAGGAAATAAAAAGGGACAAGTGTCCAAAACCTCAAAAAGATAGATCTCGAGGAAATAAAAAGGGACAAGTGTCCGGAACCTCGAAGAAAAAAAAATGTCAGAAAAAAATGGGCACGTGCCCGACAGTAGAATTAGCCTGATAGCCATATGTCTCTGATAGACAGAAGAGAGTGAATATATTCAAAAGAGCATCCGACTCCATTTTTCATACACATGCACTTCTTGATTCAATGGCTGGTTGACTTTCTCTTTGGATCCATTGTTTAATTTGACAACACATGTATTGAAGCTTTTGAAAATTAATTAAAACTCTGGGATAAAGGTGAAGTGAAAGAACTAGAGACATAGTGCTTGATTTGATCGTTCAATCTTTCAATTACTCAAGATCTAAGGTAAGAGTAATAAGCCCCATGAAGAATAACATAATATATTTTGGAGAATTTTTGTTTAACAGCAGGTATACTTTTTGGAAGTGAAGATATTATAGCAACTCATGATCCATTGTTAAGTTTTGGTTTTGCTAAGGGACTAGCAAAAGGTAAGCTTGGGGGAATTGTTGACACTGGTTATCTATCAAAATTAAAGCATAAATAAATATGAAAAGGGCATGAATTCAATCACCAACAAAGGTTTAGGGTTTTAATTGACAATATTCCACGAGTTTTGGTGAATTAGGATTCTACAGGGACTAAACCAGGAAACCAGCGCTGATTGCTTCCCCTAGAAGGAAACCGACGCGAAATAACGCAACCGACACGTCAGGAATATTCTAGAAGACTCCAGAGGACACCAGAAGACACCAGGAGGTTGGGCACCGCGGGACCCTGCCAGGTGGGACCGACCGGTCTCACCAGGAGACCGACCGGTCTCCCCCCGGGCTCGCTGGCTTCCGTCTTCTGCAAGCTTCCTCCACCGCCTCTAGGATGCATCTTAGCCGTACCTTAAGTCGGTTTGATCTAACGGCTGCGGTTGATCCCTCAGGGCTATATAAGTAGCCCCAGACCCACCTCTCTAGGCATCTCCATCTTCATTATTCATCTCCACATCAGAAACTAGCGTTTCAATTAGAAGTTGAGGTCCCTCTAGATGAATCTCTTCTAGTTCATCTAGAATTAGATCTAGTTCATCTAGTTATAATCAGGAGCCAGATATCAAGTAGAAGACTAGATACCCCTCTAGTTAGGTTTAGAACCTAGTCTTATACTAGAACTAGAAGAGAGAGAGAGAGAGAGGAAGAGATCAAGAAGGAGCTCCGGCCTGTCGGATCAACTTCTTCATCTTGTACCTGCGGATTCAAGTTCATCTTCAACTTGCTTCAGCGATTGTTTCGGTAATCAACGTCTATATTTAAGTTTGAGTTATTGTTCTTATTATTCTTAAGGTTTATGACTCTCTTTTGAGTACTTTAATTCTAAGTTGCTCTAGAGTTAGAGTAGTTGGATAGTGTAAGCGTGGTGCTTAGACTTGATAGCTCATAAATGCCTCCTATAACGCCGGTAGTAGTGGTTGTTCGCAAGGGTGACTCTTATAGCCTTGTTGATTCTTCTATAGTCCACTTATCCGTGTGTAGGCTCGGTAGGATTATACATTTGCATAAAAGACTCATACTCTATTTGTGACCTTTTATGGCAACTTCCCCACTAAGAATAATATAAACATATCACTCTTAAATTGGAATTAGACAGCCTTAATGATCCCCTCTATACTTCTAGATTCTCCGTCCTTGTTAGCTACTCAGGGGATAGACTTTAAGACTTAACACTATCCGTTCCTTTGGGTTCGATATTAAAATTGGGTTACTCCAGTGAAGTGCTACATTGGTAGATCTTATCTGTGCGCTTGCGGATAAAGTAGAGTGTGCGTTAATTTAGACCAACAAGCATTTCTGGCGCCGTTGCCGGGGATAGAGTTTATCTCTACTCTTGGTAGCGACGTTAGTAAGTGTCAACAAGCATTTCTGGCGCCGTTGCCGGGGATAGAGTTTATCTCTACTCTTGGTAGCGACGTTAGTAAGTGTCAACAAGCATTTCTGGCGCCGTTGCCGGGGAACGGAAGATCATCTTAAGTCTTAGTTTAACCTTGTAATCATACTTTTTTCTTTTCCTTTTTTGTCCTAGTCTTTTCATTATTTTTGTTTTCATTCTTATGAATGTTGTTTTTGAATTCAACTCTTATCTGTTACTACCCCATGAGAACAAGCTATAGAATCCTTATACCCCATCATAATACCTAGTTATGAGCTATGCCTACCTTTCTGCTGCACTGTCCTTGTAATGAGCATAGAAATATGACTATGAAAATATTCCTTCGGGTATTCTTGTCACTAACCTTTCCAGGTCTGGAGCAGAAAAGAACGAAGGAACAACAAACACAAGGTATATCCCATCAATCATCATACAACATTGAATTGCATTCATCCAATCTTGATTTGTGCAAAATCCAAGCTTGGGGAATAGGCTTTCTAAGAATATTTCTTGTCATGTTGCTATGTTGGTTGTCCCTACCTTTAGGATATGCTCATATACTAATTATACTCTTTCATCACCATCTGAATAAATCTCTAAATGCTTTCATGTTATCTTTATTTGCTATAGTATATACTTTGGTTTTGAAGTATTATCATACACCTTTTAAATTAGGCATGGAGCTTAGTTTAACTGTTTTCATGAATTAAAGTAAGACATGGTGTCTGGTTTGATTCTTGAGCTAAAAGGTGTGCTGATTTTACCTCTAAAGGCTTTTAAATTAAGTATGGTGCTTAGGTTAAAATGCCTTCCTAGATCAAATTAGACGTGGTGTCTAGGTTGATTTCTAAACTGATAGTATGTTATAGTAGATTTTGGATATTTTGTTGGACTAACCCCTGTAGGGAAACTTTCAATATCAATTTGGAAAAGTCTGGAGATGAACTCACACTGGAGATGAAGAGACACATGAACTTCAACAACTTTGCACAATGAAGACTCAGCTCATTCATCATGGATGAAAGAACTGTGAGTATCGAAGTTTATTTATTTTGTCTTCTACTGCAAGATATCTTTTGCCTTGAATCATGTTAAAATGCAGCCAACTCATAAAATACTAGTCTATGCTAAAATAATCCTAAAAACATATTTTTATTAGCATAGATGCAAAATATATAAGTTGTGGATAATAACCCATGCTTCAAATTCTTGTAATCCTTCGGGTATATGTCCACTAACATTAGCAGGAGAGATTTTGTTCATCCATGGTTTGGTCTAAACATTGAAGATCCAAAACCCAAACCATAGACACACAAACCTACTCTCAGATCACAAATGGTGCTAGCCTAGCTTTGAGTCTTGCTTGGGCGCTGATGACAAACAGGATGCAACTTACCTCGTATGAGACAACCTATACCTGCAACCAATATTCCCAAGACATCAAGACAAGAAGTGGGAAGTTATCCTCTTTTCTAATCAAGAGCTAGCTTGGGAGACAAGATGGTACCACTACAACAATAGCAAGATCTACAAGTCAAACACATAAACATGTTGTCGGGAGTCCATCTACATCACAAGCCAGCCTAGGAGAGACAATTCTGTTGTCTAGATGTGTTTCACGATCAAAGGGGGGAAGGAGAAATTCAGCTTCAAGACATATCGATCTCCTACTCACCACTTTGATCAGTACAAACCACTAGATGTTGTCCTAGTCGAGGAGAAGAATATGATCCACCACTCATTCTTGGAAGATCGTTCTTGAACACCATCAATGTTATCATCTTTGCCGGACCTGGAGAAGTCAACTCTTGGATCTTTTGTTGATTCTTCAACAACTACATCACTTATGAGCAGCCAAAAAGTACCAAGAGAAGACACCGAAGGGAGAACCAACTGCCAAGAATTGAGGAGGGCATCATGAAGGATGAAGCCACTGCACCACAAGAGTTAGAAGATGGAGAGATAGTACCTGAGCCAGCAAATCAAGAAGAACAGCCGATAAGATGTCCATCATCTAGACACTGTTGAGAGGACAAATCTCAGTTGTGACATTACAAGACAAAGACTCTCATGGAGGCACTCGAGTAGCAGCTGTAAATTCAAGTCTCTTGCCAACCCAATGATTAAAGGAAAACAAGAAAGGTTGACAAGAATGCGGAACTGTCCCTACATCCTCATAATACAGAATTAATACAAGAAAGAGAGAGGATCCTAGTGAGCATACTCGAGGAACAATGCGCCTTCACTGATAAGTCGACACATAGAGAAGGAAGGTCGATACCTATAAAGATGATTCCACTGTGATCTTCCTCCTCTCAATCACACTGTGAGACAAACAAGAGAAGACAAGCCAGCTAGACAAGAGAAGCTTCCACAAGGAGGTTCGACACATCACTCTTCAATGAGAAAGTATCATTTCAAGGTAAGTAACCATCACTTTAAAAGCTTCTTCTTGATTCTAGTATGAACATAAATAAAGAACAAAGCATGTTGCACCTCACTTGATCCAACCCAATCAACTCAACATGTTTAGTCCTTTGATCTTTGTTCCTAGCTTTACTCTCTTGAATCTCACTGTCTTAACTAAATGAGCTAAAATGTTGTGCATCTGACCTTTGGAAGATGATCTCAATTATGAAAAGATCGACACTCTATGCATAGATTATCCTTCCTTGGGTTAAGTAATTTGATCTGTTAAATATTTTAAGATGCGACTTTTATGCTCATCCTCTGATCCTATCACTCATGTTAAGATTGAATATAACACATAAACAAAAAGTTTATCTTGTGCGATGTGCCTAAGGTTAGACAGGAATAAACAAAACTTTTGGTTATGTTGGTGTTTTTCCACCAACAGAGCCCATGCACTTGATCTATACCTTGTCTTTATGAGCAGGACACACTCTTGAGCAAACATGGAGAAGTTTATCACTCCCAAATTCTATAGGGTGAAGGTCCTAGATCTACAAGAACATACACACTGAGCAAGGTGCTGCCAGCTTCCATAATTAACGCTTCACTTCAGACTGTTGGGTGAACGAAGAACAAGAGTGACACCATATCAAGAGGCATAATCAAGAAGGAATGATGGAAGACATTGTAGTCAGAATTAGAGGTCATAAAGTCCCCACGGACTTCTTGATCCTCGACATGGGAGAAGACAATGATGTCCACCTCATCCTAGGAAGATCATTCCTCTGCGCTACAAGTGCAATCATCTACAAGAGGAAATCCATTTTCACTTTCCTGGAGAAAAGGCACGATGCAACTTCATCAATTACATACCCAATGAAGCACCCAAGAAGAATAGAAGTGAAAGACGCCGCTCTCAACGCCAAAGAAGACAAGCTAGTAAGAATAGAGAGGCCAATCATGACAAAGAAGCTATCGCCACTATCCTAGAAAAGAAAGAACAAGAGAAACCTCAAGACAGTGAACCACAGGAAGTGAAGACTCAGACCAAGAAAATATGGGAGAAAATGTCTGCACCTAAGAGGTACAATCAATAACAACTTTCCAAACGTCTAGCCTACCTTGGGAGGTCTAAACCAAGGGAAGGTCCGGTTCGTCGGACCTAAATATCCGAACCTTCGCCAAAAGGTAAAAATCGGTAGTTATCCTCATATTTATTTTCCTGCATATTTCTCATATTTAATTCTTAGTTATTTATTGCATCATCATATTTAATCATTGCATCATCATATTTAATTTACAAACATTTTAATTTCTGCATTGCATTAGAAAAGAAAATAAAAATATTGCATTTGTTACACTACATCATAAACCATGAAGCCCCATGTGACTAATTCTATGGTGTGTAAAAACCCACAGGAATGTTCACCGTGGTGGCATAAAAAATATAATAATAATAATAATAATAAATAAAAATAAATATGCATACATTCATCCTGTTGCATTTTCTCTTGCATCATAAAAATATAAAAACATAAAAATATTGAGAAATAATATTGAGAAAGAGATCTTACTGAAATTCTAGACAGCTAAGGCTTGAGTGGCCAACCGCTAATGCTTAATCTGTTCCACAAGTTTTGTTGTCTATTTGAGTTTCACAGAATTTAAAAGGCCAAGAAAAGCTGACAAGCAAGTGAATGCTCCATCCACTGTTGGAGCACTGTCTCAACAAACATCAACATCAATCAAAGCTCTAATCGAGGAAGGACATATCGCTGCCAGTCCGCTACATTGCAAGATCGAACGACTATGTCAACATTCAGCTTGGGGGAAGGCATCCCCATGTATCCATGTAAGTATCTTTATCCTCTTAAGTTTTTCATTCCATAAACAAATTCAAAACACCAAAAATATGTGAGCACATGAAGGTTCACTCTTAAAAATAAAAACACCAAAAATATGTGAGCACATGAAGGCTCACCCTTAAAAAGAAAAGAACAAAAATATGTGTGCACATGAAGGCTCACCATTAATTAAAAAAGAGTCAAAAATATCTGGGCACATGAAGGCTCAACGCTATTAAGGGAACCAGCTTGGGGGAGACGCACCCCCGTTATCTTCGCGATTCAGGAATGTCTTTATAATTACTACTATTATTATTATTATTAGCTTTTATATCTTAAACTGTGTTAGATTAAATAAATAAAATAATGTCTAGTTTGTTTTAAGAAGTTGATGACTAAAGAAGAACCCTCTCTCTAATCTTTTGCATGGAAATGATGAATAGTTGCTCTATCTAATTTCTTTCAAGTACCTAGCCTTCAAAGCATGAGTTCTCCTCATTAATAATGAAGCCTTAAATAAAATTAAATGCATGGTTGGCAAATACTTAATCTAAGGTCTAGGTAGTTGGGATATGACATGTGATGATCTGAGCTGCTATTATCTTGTTCTAAACAACACTAAAGTTTCAGAGATTTCTAAATATAAAGATGACTAATGATTGCATTGAGTTAAATTAAGCTTTGTGACCCTGTGAGATATTATCATACTATTGAATCAAGATCACTTACACATTTTGTCCATCTTTCGCATAAATGCTCATAATTATCTGTTGCTACCCTCTCAGAAGTATGTTGGAAGCATGTGGCTATAAAAAAAAGAAAAAAAGAAAAAAAATGAGATCCGAGGAAATAAAAAGGGACAAGTGTCCGAAACCTCAAAAAGATAGATTCCGAGGAAATAAAAAGGGACAAGTGTCCAAAACCTCAAAAAGATAGATCCCGAGGAAATAAAAAGGGACAAGTGTCCGGAACCTCGAAGAAAAAAAAATGTCAGAAAAAAATGGGCACGTGCCCGACAGTAGAATTAGCCTGATAGCCATATGTCTCTGATAGACAGAAGAGAGTGAATATATTCAAAAGAGCATCCGACTCCATTTTTCATACACATGCACTTCTTGATTCAATGGCTGGTTGACTTTCTCTTTGGATCCATTGTTTAATTTGACAACACATGTATTGAAGCTTTTGAAAATTAATTAAAACTCTGGGATAAAGGTGAAGTGAAAGAACTAGAGACATAGTGCTTGATTTGATCGTTCAATCTTTCAATTACTCAAGATCTAAGGTAAGAGTAATAAGCCCCATGAAGAATAACATAATATATTTTGGAGAATTTTTGTTTAACAGCAGGTATACTTGTTGGAAGTAAAGATATTATAGCAACTCCTGATCCATTGTTAAGTTTTTGTTTTGCTAAGGGACTAGCAAAAGGTAAGCTTGGGGGAATTGTTGACACTGGTTATGTATCAAAATTAAAGCATAAATAAATATGAAAAGGGCATGAATTCAATCACCAACAAAGGTTTAGGGTTTTAATTGACAATATTCCACGAGTTTTGGTGAATTGGGATTCTACAGGGACTAAACCAGGAAACCAGCGCTGATTGCTTCCCCTAGAAGGAAACCGACGCGAGATAACGCAACCGACACGTCAGGAATATTCTAGAAGACTTCAGAGGACACCAGAAGACACCAGGAGGTTGGGCACCGCGGGACCCTGCCAGGTGGGACCGACCGGTCCCACCAGGAGACCGACCGGTCTCCCCCCGGGCCCACTGGCTTCCGTCTTCTGCAAGCTTCCTCCACCGCCTCTAGGATGCATCTTAGCCGTACCTTAAGTCGGTTTGATCTAACGGCCGCGGTTGATCCCTCACGGCTATATAAGTAGCCCCAAACCCCCCTCTCCAGGCATCTCCATCTTCATTATTCATCTCCACATCAGAAACTAGGGTTTCAATTAGAAGTAGAGGTCCCTCTAGATGAATCTCTTCTAGTTCATCTAGAATTAGATCTAGTTCATCTAGTTGTAATCAAGAGCCAGCTATCTAGTAGAAGACTAGTTACCCCTCTAGTTAGGTTTAGAACCTAGTCTTATACTAGAACTAGAAGAGAGAGAGAGAGGAAGAGATCAAGAAGGAGCTCCGGCCTGTCAGATCAACTTCTTCATCTTGTACCTGCGGATTCAAGTTCATCTTCAACTTGCTTCAGCGATTGTTTCGGTAATCAACGTCTATATTTAAGTTTGAGTTATTGTTCTTATTATTCTTAAGGTTTATGACTCTCTTTTGAGTACTTTAATTCTAAGTTGCTCTAGAGTTAGAGTAGTTGGATAGTGTAAGCGTGGTGCTTAGACTTGATAGCTCATAAATGCCTCCTATAACGCCGGTAGTAGTGGTTGTTCGCAAGGGTGACTCTTATAGCCTTGTTGATTCTTCTATAGTCCACTTACCCGTGTGTAGGCTCGGTAGGATTATACATTTGCATAAAAGACTCATACTCTGTTTGTGACCTTTTATGGCAACTTCCCCACTAAGAATAATATAAACATATCACTCTTAAATTGGAATTAGACAGCCTTAATGATCCCCTCTATACTTCTAGATTCTCCGTCCTTGTTAGCTACTCAGGGGATAGACTTTAAGACTTAACACTATCCGTTCCTTTGGGTTCGATATTAAAACTGGGTTACTCCGGTGAAGTGCTACATCGGTAGATCTTATATGTGCGCTTGCGGATAAAGTAGAGTGTGCGTTAATTTAGACCAACAAGCATTTCTGGCGCCGTTGTCAGGGATAGAGTTTATCTCTACTCTTGGTAGCGACGTTAGTAAGTGTCAACAAGCATTTCTGGCGCCGTTGCCGGGGATAGAGTTTATCTCTACTCTTGGTAGCGACGTTAGTAAGTGTCAACAACGGCGCTCCTCTCTCTTGCGCCGAAAGCAAAACTCCCTCAAGTGTCCATCTCTCCCACAGTGCTCAGAATGGTACCTCACCGCTCTCATAAGGGGGTTGTTGGTACTCATAGTTGTGGGTGTGGATCACTTGGTTCTTCAGTGGCATAAGCTCCTCTTGGATAGGTGGCATGGTGTCAAGCTTGTTTTTTAGGTGGTTGGGATTAGGAGACCATGTCTGTTTCTTTGGTGGAGCTCTTGGACGTTCCACAAACACTCCATCCCTAGTGTTAGGTTTGAGAGGCTCTTTGGGTGGAATCTTGGTCAGCTTGGGAGTAGTGGTGGAGTTGGGCTTCTCACTCGGATTAAGACCACTCGACTCTCCAATCTTACCAAACGATGAAGCGCACTCAACACCCTGAGCAAAACCAACACCGGGACCTCCAGTAGCATGTTTGAATTGAGATATCATCATCCCAAGCTGCGGCTCACCACTAGACACCCATGACAAGATGGTCCGAAGGTATGTGTTTTCCTCCTCGGTTTGCATCTTGTCATGCTTCACGTTGGCTATCTCCATCTCCAAGCCCTCACACAGAACACACCTAGCCACACAAGTGCTACCCGAGCTAGCCTCTTCAAGAGACACAATCTTGGCATTCTTCTCTGCCAACTCGGATTGCAAGCCTACATAAGACTTGCACGCACCCAACAACGAAGATCTAGATCTAAGCTCATCCACCTCTCCAACCAAAGCAACATACTTCCCCCTCAAAGTGAGAAGGCCAGTCATGTGCTTGGTGCACATCTCGCACTCATCCTCCTCAGAAACAACAACGGTGGACTTGACAGATTCAAGCTCCCTCACCGTGTCCTCACATTTCTGCCTAAACTCCTTCCGCTCTCTAGCAGCACGCCTAAGCAGCTCATCTTGACTAAGAAGGGCGGCAGTAAGTTTCTCGACCTCAGCAGAAAGCTCATCGGGGGTCTGAGATACCTGGGAGGTGTCATCGTCGTCGTCGTCGTTCCGAGGGATCTCCTCCAGCTCGCTGTCGACCTCCTTGCCGAGGGCCATGGTGCAAAAACCCTCATTGTCGGCGAAGAAGCAGAGGTCGTTCAGCTTATCCTCGATCCTCTTCTTCTTCTCGGACTCGTCGTCGCTTGAGGAAGCGGAGTCGTCATCTAAGTCGTCGATGTCGCTGAGCGTGGCGAAGAACGCACGCTGCTCAGCCTGGGCCTTCTCCAAGTATTTCGTCTTGATGTACTCCTTGTTGAAGCCGCCCTTCCGCTTGTGCTTCACGGGGACGTACTTCTCCTTGCGCTTGCCGGAGTCATACGTGTGCCCATGATACGCCTTGCCGAAGACTTACTTGTTCTTCTTCGGGCAATTGGCGATGAAGTGGTTGGGGTCGCCGCAATCGAAACAACCCGAGCGTCCTCCTCCGCGGCGACGGTTCATGCGGTTGTTGTGGAACTGCGAGAACCGGTTGGCGAGCAGAGCCAACTCGTCATCCCCCATGAACTCCAGCTGCTCCTCTGTGACAGACAGAAGAGAAGAAAGTGCAAGTCCACCAGAGGGGTTAGCAGAAGAGCCAGAAAGCAAAGCCATCGATGGGCCAGAAGGATTTTCATAAGAAGCCCTTGCCATGACATCAATCTCACTGGACTTGAGCTTACTGAAGAGCTCGTCGCACGTGAGAGTCTCATAGTTAGGCGATTCGATGATCGCCTAAACCTTGGAATTCCACACCGACCGATCGAGAGTATGCAAAAGCTTCAAAGCCCTCTCATGATCATCGAAAGGCAACAGCTCCTTGTTAGCCCTCATCCTGTTGACAATCACCTGAAAGCGAGCGAATAAGCTCTCTATGCTCTCGCCAGGCATATGTCAAAAGTTCTCGTACTCTCACTTGTGCAACTCATAGAGACGGGTTTTGACTTGAGTGGTTCCCTCATGGAAACGCATGAGGGTAGCCCAAATCTCCCGAGCCGTAGCGAGGTGAGAAACGCGATCAAACTCAGTCATGCTCAGGCATGAGAAAAGAGCGTTACGGGCTCGGCTATTGGCATCGTGCTCATCGATCTGATGCTGAGTAGCACGAGCAGCCAAGACCACGTAATCAGCTGAGTTGCAAATCTCCCAGACAGAAGAACCCAAACTCTAAAGATAGGCCGACATGCGTATCTTCCAATACGCATAGTTCGTCCCATCAAAAAACGGCGGTTTGCCCATGCTGCGATCCATGTCGCCTTCTGTGGATCTGGAACCAGCTAAGGCGGAAGATCCTTAACCCGCTCTGATACCAATTGAAGGACCGAAGATGATAATGCAAGACGACCAGTGGGGAGGTGAATGGGAGCTTCAATTTCTTTTCAGAATCTTCTAACCTTTGTCCCAAGAATCAACCCCAAGAGCAAGACAAAGGCTTGCAAGTATCCACGACCCTAGATGTAGGGTGGATGCTTCCAAGAAGCACAACGGGATACTACACAACCTAATAAATCCAACGCAAAATACGGAAACCAAATCCGAAGTCGAACGAGCAAACTACGAACGAAACAGTGCTGAAGTCACAGCATCGGACGCTGGCCTACGTCCGATGCAAAATGAACAAGTATGGGACCTTACTGCATGGTCATCGAACGCTGGCTACAGTGAAGCCCTAGCGTCCGATGCTCACCCCTCAGACGCGTCCGATGGCAACAGAGCGTCCGATGGTCAGCGTCCGATGGTCCTTCAAAAACGCTGTCAGGTGACACGTGGCGACTGAGCGTCCGATGTGACAAACTCAGCGTCTGATGCCCCCCGACCCGAGCGTCCGATGCCCCCGAAACTGCATTGTTCTTCCGCGGATTCAACCCGATCTCCTCTGAATCAAAAGCTCAAAGGCTTAGACTTGCTATGAGGAGTTCCGAGGAGGTTAGTGAGCTACTCCTAAGAGATCATGGCTCGAACCTAACACCAAATCGGTGAATCGAAAGAATTCGGGGCAAAATGGTGAAAGTCGATCCAAACACGAAAACCGATCGATGTACTTACTCGTGAGGTTTGAGTTAAATTCCTTTGGTCATAGTAAAGAACAAGTTGATTCAAACGGTTTTGCAAACGGAGCAACGTGTAGAGAGATCGATTAACGAGAAAATCATGGAGAAAAGAAGAACGCGAAGAACAAGTTCAAAACGCGAATCAAGACCACGAATTGCCAGCCGAAATTCATCCCCACGAGGAGACAACGAGGTTATGTTCTCATTTCCTCAAAAAGCAAATACACAGAGGTATTGATCACCGTCTCTGCAGATCTCAGTAGCTACAGCAGGGAATGGGAAGTAGGAAACCCTAGAGTGAAAATAGCAATGGCTGAGATAGTCTGGAGGGAGGGGCAGCATCTCCTTATATAGCCTAATACAATTATTCCCCTTCTATCCCTACTACTAATGAGCGAGCAGGCTAACCCTAAGGGTATTCCTGACCAACTCGAAGTTGATGGTGATCCGACGGCCACGCCCGCACAACTGGTAGCTTCGCTCGACGCGACCTCACCAATTGCCACCACGTGCCGCCACTGCTCCGCTCGTCCTTTTCACGGACCTTGCCCCCGGTTTTGAGGCTGAAACCGGGAAACCTATCTTCACGACCAACCCCCAGTTTTGAGGCCCAAACCGGGAAACCCGCCGTCCATCGCCTGAGTTTTGTGGCCCAAACACAGAAACCCGCCAGCACCTAGGTTTTGATGCCCAAACCTGGAAACCGTCCTCAGCCCGAGTTTTCTGGACCAAACTCGGAAACCGGCCGCACCCAGGTTTTGAGGCCCAAACCTGGAAACCGTCCACTCGGTGGTTTTTCTGTGGCTCAACCACTAAACCGAGCCATAGAGGCGATGCACCGCCCGTGCACCCCGTCCACGCGCAAGTCTCCGCTCGTCGCTGTCCCAGGCTGTCAGCCACCATAGCTGATCCTCAGGCCACCAGTCCCTCAGTCCAAGCCTCACGTCCGTCCTTCACCACTCCCGGTCCATCGGCACGACACGTCTCTACTTGACCTTCACCTTGCCTTCGATCACTGTATCCGTGCTCAACACCTCCACAACTCAAGCCAAAGAACATGTGCATCATCCCAGTTGACAATCACTCATCACTCAAGATCCGGCATACACCCATGTATCCGCAAATTAAGAAGCTTATGTTGGTTCAAGCGTGACCAGAAGAATTCGTGTGAACCAGCATAATGGGCTTCGAAGACGTGTCAAACTCGGCCGAGGTTCAAGTCCGAGTCGTTTTTATTGTTGCCTATTATGTAACCTAGTCGTGTTAGAACAGGAGTCAACCGGGTTATAAATAGTTAGAAACCCGAATTTTGTAAAAGAACCCAATCAATCAACACATCGGCCACCGGCCAAAACCCTAGGAGTAGGAGTAACGTAGATTTCGGTGAGACCTTCAATCAGGCAGGGCTACATCGGCTTCGACCGACCTCCGGTTTGCTTGTAAGTTTTCACCAATGGCTCGTGTCATTGTGCAATAAGGCTATATTTGGCATCGACCAAACTCTTGTTAAGCTATGACCTGGCTAGTTATTGGTCTAAGTTCGCCTTTCGTAAGACTGTCTTGACTCTGATCAATCTCTTACTTTAGTCGATCTTGACTAGTTATCGGCTCTATTGGTTTGGCAAGCTAATAGATTCATTAAGTTATCGATGTTGTTTTATGTTTTAATTTGTTTCTTTATATTTTAAACAACATCTTGCCCAATCAAGATTGACAAAGTGTCTTAAACTCAAAAGATGCCTAGTTTTGGCTATGTTGAGATCCTTCATGCCTGCAACAGAGAAAATAGCTGATTCCAGCTTCTCATCGTCTATTTTGTCAATCTTGGTTGTTACGTGTTGTGCGTTCGAGATATCTGATAAAACTATGATCCCGATCTATGAACAAGTAGATTCAATCTTGCATGTTTATTATGGCTATATTTTCGAACCCCACTGATATACATGGTAGATTAGATTTGCTCGATCTTAAGTCGAGTCATGGTTTTAACGGATAGATCTTGTTCGTGCCTCATAGACCCTGTATCGGCTAAAATAGTCGATCCAGTTATGCTCTCTTCATAATGTGTGCATTTAAACTGTCTGGAATCAATGTATTTACTTGTTGCACCGGACGTGGTCTAGTTTGATCATCATTATGGTTGTATGGAGACACCCCACTGTTGATGTTTATACTATTTTATCGATCTATTTGTTATTATGGATACATGGAAACACCCCACTGTTAACAGATAGAACTACTTGTGCAATTAGTCGATACGTTGTTTTCACGCTATTTGAATGTACACATAGATCTTTACTCTGTTAACACGTTTAGGCTCATCGGTTGTTTGTCTATCTTGAATGCTTCTTTGCATATATCATAGCCGTTTTGTTTAATATCTTCTTTCAATGCTTTCATGCAATTTCTTAGGAGTTGACTTTGTAGTCAATGTCCTATCAACAATGGCTATATCAGAGCCGCACAATCTGGAACTGTCTGGCACCAAACCGGCAGGTTCCATAATTTGATAACGTTTTCTTCTACTTGTCAATTGCAGGTCAAATTGACTGGCACTCCCGAAGTCGATCCCACTAAGATTCGGCACCTTCATCTGCTGAAGGTTTAGGAGGTCAGGACCTCGCTCCGTACGCCCTCTGAGGACCGCGCGTTCGAGTGTGTTGGCGTGATCGACTGAAATTTTACGTCAACACATTCTTTTGGCACGCTTGGTGGGACACAATCGTCTGATTATGACAATCAGTAATGATGATGTGCTAAATGTGACGATGGAGGATCTCCTAGATGAGGTCCAACGCTTAATAGAACAGACTGTTGAGCAATATCGGGGTATGTGTTTGGTGAGCTTCAGTAAGACTAGAGACAAAAAGGTTATTCAGAAGACTCATCTTCCAAGGGTGATTCTGGAAGGGCATGAGGATCCAATGATCCAGATACAACACAATGCTATGCGAGAAGTGATCAGCAAAGCCATGTCTACCACGGAGACAGGCTAGGAATAGTTTTTACACTGACCGTTCTTTTGAGCAGCCGGCCCAACACTGGTATTCTCCTTACTTCACTAACCCCAGTGTTGGACCGTATGCTCACCCTATGTCTTATTATTGATGTAGGTAAGACGGTTGGAGGACATTTGGTTGGTGGATTCTGGTTGCTCGAGGCACATGACCGGAAATGCCAAGTGGTTCTCCAGCCTTAGCCCGGTCGCCGGAAAGGAGTACATAACCTTCGGCGATAATAGTAAAGGTAAGGTATTGTCTCGTGGGACGGTGTGGGTTAATGAGCACTTTGTGTTGCGCGATGTTGCTCTTGTTTCTAACCTGCATTTTAACCTTCTTTCTGTTTCGCAACTTTTTGATGATGACTATGAGATTCGTTTTAAACCGAACCTTAGTCGCATCTTAGATCCTCAGGGCGATCTTGTATGTCTGATTTCGCCCTTTGGGAAAGTCTTTTGCGCAAATTTCTCGGAGTCGTTTGGTTCTTCTCGTTGTCTTTTGGCTAGTCCTTCTTCCTCCGATCTTTGGAAGTGGCATAGGAGGCTCGGTCATTTAAGCTTCGACTTGCTTGCAAGACTTAGCTCACTTGGCCTAATCCGAGGATTGCCCAAGCTTTCGATGGAGAAGGATCTAGTTTGCCATTCTTGCAGACATGGGAAGATGGTTGCCGCTCCCCACCATCCAGTGACTAAGGTCATGACCTCGCACCCCGGAGAGCTTTTACACATGGACCTTGTTGGTCCGGCTCGGGTGAGCTCGGTTGGTGGCAAGTGGTATGTTTTGGTTGTTGTTGACGACTTTTCGAGATATTCGTGGGTCTTCTTTTTGACTGAGAAGACTGAGACTTTCTCCTTCGCTCGCAATCTGATTTTGCGTCTTCAGAACGAGTTCCCTTTGAACTCGATGCGAGCTATTAGAAGTGATAATGGTTCCGAATTCAAAAATTCGGATTTTGAGAAGTTTTGTAACCGCCTTGGCTTGGAGCATCAGTTTTCTTCCCCCTACACACCGCCCCAAAATGGTGTTGTAGAGAGGAAGAATCGGACCCTTGTTGAGATGGCCAGGACGATGCTTGATGAGCATAGGACTCCTAGGCGCTATTGGGCCGAAGCTATGAACACTGCATGCTATATTTCCAATCGCATTTTTCTGAGAGCTTTCTTGAAAAAGACTTCTTATGAGTTGCGTTTTGGCAAACTGCCCAAGGTGAGTTATTTTCGAGTTTTTGGTTGCCATTGTTTTATACTCAAAAAGGGCAACTTGGACAAATTTGAATCTCGTTCTTCTGACGGTGTGTTTTTGGGTTATGGCACTCACACTCGAGCTTATCGTGTACTTAACCTTGACACTAACCGAGTCATGGAGACATCCGATGTCACCTTCAATGAGACCATGGTTTGTCCTTCTTCTCGTTTTGAGCGTGCAGGTGATCATGAGGTTGGTGAGCCTCTTTTTGATGACGAGGACGAGGGTGCTGAAGGTATGGATGATCCAGCACCCCCTCCACCTGCCGCGCCGCAAAGAGCGGCCTCGACGACGACTCACGGCCCCGACACCTCTTCTTCCTGGGGGCCGTGGGATCCGCCACCCCGAGCGGTACCATTTGTACCCGGGGAGGCACCAGCTGCTGTTGAGGGGGAGGCTACTTCAGCTCGAGAGGCGCCACGACACATCCAGCGCCAGCACCCACCTCAGCAGATGATCGGCAACATCGACGAACGAGTCACTCGGTCCAGGTCACAGCAAATCTCGCACTTCGCTCATTCTGCTTTTGTTGCTCATTTTGAGCCCCGAGATGTTGGACACGCTTTGACGGATCCGGATTGGGTCAATGTCATGCATGAGGAGTTAGAGAACTTTGAGCGAAATCGGGTTTGGGTTCTAGTCCCACCTCCACCTGACTGTAAGCCTATTGGGACAAAATGGGTATTTAAAAACAAGCAAGGAGAGGATGGCCATGTTGTGAGAAACAAGGCCCGACTAGTAGCGAAAGGCTATAGTCAGAAGGAAGGGATAGATTATGAGGAGACCTTCGCTCCTGTAGCACGTTTGGAGGCTATTAGGATACTTTTGGCTTATGCTGCATCCAGGGGTTTCAAACTTTTTCAAATGGATGTCAAGAGTGCCTTTTTAAATGGCTACATAGAGGAGGAGGTTTATGTTGAGCAACCCCCCGGTTTTGAAAATCCCCAGTTTCCAAACCATGTTTTTGAACTTCATAAAGCTTTATATGGTTTGAAACAAGCCCCTAGAGCCTGGTATGATAGGTTGAAAACCTTTTTGCTTGCTAAGGGTTTTAAAATGGGATGTGTAGATAAAACGCTCTTTCTCCTCCGGCAAGGCAAAGACACGCTCTTGGTCCAGATTTACGTGGATGATATCATTTTCGGTGGTTCTTCTCATGCTCTGGTTGCCAAGTTTGCAGATACTATGAGCAGGGAGTTCGAGATGAGCATGATGGGCGAGCTGACATTCTTTCTCGGGTTGCAAATCAAGCAATCCCGAGAGGGGACATTTGTGCACCAGGGCAAGTACACCAAGGACTTGCTGAAGCGGTTCGATATGGGTGAGGCCAAGCCTCTTCCAACACCCATGTCGACGACGACTGCCCTGGATGCAGATGTGGATGGAGAAGCAGTGGACCAGAAGGAGTACCGCAGCATGATCGGGTCGCTCCTCTACCTGACGGCGACACGCCCGGACATCCAGTTCGCGGTGTGTCTGTGTGCGCGCTTTCAGGCGTCGCCGCGCACCTCTCACCGTCAGGCGGTGAAGCGGATTTTCAGGTACCTTCGTTTCACGCCTGAGTTTGGGATTTGGTATTCTGCTTCCTCCACCCTCTCGCTTTGCGGTTATTCCGATGCCGATTTTGCTGGTTGTCACATTGAGCGCAAGTCCACTTCTGGGACTTGCCAATTTATTGGATCTTCTCTTGTATCGTGGTCTTCTCGCAAGCAGTCTAGTGTCGCCCAGTCTACCACGGAGGCTGAGTATGTTGCTGCGGCTAGCTGCTGTTCCCAGTTACTCTGGATGATGGCCACTTTGCGTGATTTTGGTTTGAGCTTTTCTCGCGTGCCTTTGCTTTGTGACAGCACGAGTGCCATTAGCGTTGCTAAGAACCCCGTGCTTCACTCGAAGACCAAACACATTGATGTGCCCTTTCATTTTCTGCGAGACCACCAGGAGAAGGGTGATATCGACCTTCGCCATGTCAATACTCATCATCAACTGGCTGATATTTTCACCAAGCCTTTAGACGAATCAACTTTTAATCGGTTGAGGGGTGAGCTTGGTGTGTGTTTCCCCTTTTAGATGGGGGAAACATTTTGGATCTTGTATATTTGACTGACTCTTTTGTCTTTCTTTTCTTTTGCATTTTAGCATACGCATTTACATTCTGAGCTTCATGTTTATAATCACTAGAATGTAACTATGCTCTATTTAGTATGCTCCGATGCTTATATGGATGCTTGTAGCTTATGCTCTTCCTGATCACTAGTACATGTTATGAGCTGAGCTATTTTGGAATGGTGAATTTACTTAATAACTTACAATCTGAAAATGTTCACCATTGAGATATGCAACTAGCATGTGTAGGATATGTTGAGATCACTCGTGCTTTTCATATATGCTAGGTTGCTATGTCTCTAGTTATGAGTCATTCACTTGCTTGGTCTGTTCATATCGTGTATAAAATTTGAACCAAGTTTTAGTGAATTGAAAACATCGAGATGGGATTGCTTGTCAACACCTCATGGTATCGAGACTGTTTCTCATTGCACTTTGAGTTAAACTTGAGCCGTGTAGTGTATGACCGAAACCGTAGCTTCAAGCTTCTGATTGCTTCGGCATAGGCTTCGCTCGGTTGAAAAGTTAGGCAAAGACAAGCTTTCAACCTCTCGCAATCACATGCTAAATAATTGCACTTGTGAAATCTTCACCGCTGCAACTCCAATATAAAAATGAAATCACAAGTATATGCTTCATTCCTATGCATGATGATTGAACTTTGCTAGGGGTAGTTCACCTTGTATACATGTTTAGCACTTGTCTGGATTCCTATCTATACATGTGTAGTGCTATTCTGATGGTGACTATCTTTTTGGCTAAAAACTGCTCACTTGCTCATATGCTTCATATTTCGTATGTGTGATCAGTTTGAGCCTTCGCTATTTGAGTGCTTAGTTGTGCCATTGGAGCTATACCGATTAGAGCATTTTTGCACTCTTTTGATTATATGCCTGAAGCTGCTAACTTGCATTTCTGACTTCATATGCATTTTAGAAGGGGGAGTTTTGTTGGCTCAAGGGAAGAGTTTGTGCTTGATAAGTGCATTTTCAACTAAGGGGGAGAGTTTTTGCAAATCATATGTCTCCTGGCGTTCAATTAAGGGGGAGTTTTTGCTAAGGGGGAGATTTTCAGATCTCTATGCTCTTCTCTTGTTGGACCTAAGGGGGAGTCCCGGGTTGCTTGCACTTGTCGAGGGGAGTTTGCTAGTTGTGTTGAGCCGTTGCCTCTATCTTGAGGGACTAGCAAACATTTTCCTCATTTGGCATCGAGTTTGATTTCGATTGGTTCGAAGACTTTTCGATTGTTTTTCAATTGGTTCGGAGTGGTTTTCGTGCTAGTTGTGTTGAGCCTCTGTGCCTCTATCTTGAGGGACTAGCACTTTGCCATTTTTTAGCTCCGATTTTCAATTGGTTTTCTGCTAGCGGTGTTGAGCCTGTTCTACCTCTTCTTGAGGGCTAGCTTTGCTTTGCTTGGTCGCGTCGAGCCGTTGCCCATGTCTTTGGGGACCAAGTTCTCGCTTTTTCCACTTGACCTTCTTCGGCTTTGCTATGCTTTTGGGTCATTTGGTTGAGTTCTCTTCCTCTCCTTCCTCCTACCTTCTTCTTTCATTTTATGATTTGTGTGTGTAGTTGACAATGCACTCATCAAAGGGGAGATTGCGGATACATGGGTGTATGCCGAGTCTCTGAGTGATGAGTGATTGTCAACGGGTTTGATGCGCATGTTCTTTGGCCTGTGTTGTGCAGGTGTCGAGCACGGAGACAGTGATCGAGGGCAAGGTGAAGGTCAAGTTGAGACGTGTCGTGCCGACGGACTGGGTGCGATGAAGGATGGGCGTGCCGTGCGGCGGACGTGCCATGCCGATGTATCGAGCAGTGAAGGGCGGACGTGAGGCTTGGACTGAGGGACCGGAGTGCCTGAGGATCAGCTGTGGTGGCTGGCAGCCTGGGACAACGACGAGCGGAGACTTGCGGGGCACGGTGTTGCTCGGGTCGAGGACCTGGGGACACGTGTCGGTGGACGGGGTGCACGGGCGGTGCATCCCCTCTACAGCTCTGGTTTGTTGGTTGAGCCAGAGAAAAACCAACGGGTGGACGGTTTCCGAGTTTGGGCCTCAAAACTCGGGTGCTCGGTTTCTAGGTTGAGCCACAAAACCTGGGCACGGATGGTTTCCGAGTTTGGCCACAAAACTCGGGTGATGGGCCGGTTTCCGAGTTTGGGCCTCAAAACTCGGGCGCTGCGGGTTTCTGAGTTTGGGCCACAAAACTCAGGCTGGAGGCTGGTTTCCCGGTTTGGGCCTCAAAACCGGGGGTTGCTGGAAAAGGCTGGTTTCCCGGTTTGGGCCACAAAACCGGGGGTGCAGAGCGAGGGCGGCACGTGGCGGCGATCCAGAGGTTGCGTCGAGGCAACGCTTCGGTTCGAGCGGGCGTGGCCGTCGGATCTACCTACCACCGCGGGTTGGACCAGAATAGCCTTAGGGTTTAGCTGGTTCGCTCTGTAATTAGTTTAGAGAGGGGTAGAGTAGGAAATAGGCTTAGTCTAGAGTAGTATAAGTAGTCCAGGGGAGACACCCTCCTCCCCATCTCAGTTATTTTCAGTTTTAGCCATCTCATTTGCTTCCTGCACTTAGGGTTTCCTGCTCTCCCATCCCCTGCTGTAGCTGAGATCCGTAGAGAGACTTGCAACTCTGTGTACTGTTGATTTTGAGGAAAGGAGGCCGTAACCTCCTTGTCGTAGCGTGTGTTTGCGCTTCGGCTTGCAATTCGTGGGTGTGATTTGTGTTTTGTTCGTGTTCTTCGCGGAATCCTTTTTCCCCACGATTTTCCCATCGCTTGATCTCTTTGCTCGGTTCATCTTTTGCAATTCTGTTTGAACTGGTTTGTTCTAGATCGTGAGGCATTTCTTTCCACCGAAGGAATCATCCTCAAACCCC
This sequence comes from Coix lacryma-jobi var. lacryma-jobi, assembly GCA_009763385.1. Taxonomy (NCBI): domain Eukaryota; kingdom Viridiplantae; phylum Streptophyta; class Magnoliopsida; order Poales; family Poaceae; genus Coix; species Coix lacryma-jobi. Next base: position 59,246,881 of record CM019830.1, on the reverse strand, counting down.
ACGGTCTAGGAGATCGATCGATTTTTAGTTTCGGGTCAAGTTTTCTTCCTTCCCCGAAATTCTTCGATTCACCGTTTTGGAGATAGGTTCGAGCCATGATCTCATAAAGATAGCTCACTATACTCCTTGTGACTCATCTCACCAAGTTTGATCCCTAGAGGAATTGCTTTGGGTGAGATAGAGGCAAATCGGTGGACGAACGGGGCTGCTGCAAGTCGACCGGACGCTCAGTCGGGGTGACCGGACGCTCGGTTCGTGAGTCCGGTCGATGAACAGCACGTAGCCATGTTCTTCACTTTGACCGGACGCTCCGTTCACGTTTTGACCGGACGCATCGCTTTCACTGTTCATCGTGCTTGTTCGTTTCTGACCGGACGCACTGCTCTCGACCGGACGCTCCGTACTCGTGAGTCCGGTCGCGAACAGTAAGGTTCCAGAGCCGATTTTTGTTGACCGGACGCGTCCGGTCCCTGCTGACCGGACGCTGGCCAGAGTCCGGTCGATCCAGTTCGACGCGTTTTCGTCCGCAGTTTGTTCGTTCGTCTTTCGATTCGTGATTCGTTTGTGGCGTTGGATTCCTAACTGCGTGCTCTACAGAATTTGGGCTTCCCGCTTTACAAAATAGCCTGAATCCCCCTCGCGTTGCTCGGGGGAGGTTGAGGTTACCCAAAACCCATCCCGTCACTAGTTGACTTGCGTGAACTTGGGTGAGGAAGTTTTTGTGGTGCCTCGCTGTGATCCCTGGGATCATCCACCCTCTTCCAAGGGTCGTGGGCATCACGTTTTTGGTAGTAGCTCTTGGGGATTGATATTGGGACACTTGGCCAAAGTTTCGTGAGAAATTTTATTGGCTCCCATTCACCCCCCCCCTCTGGTCGCCTTGCTTTTGCATTCTCGGTCCTTCATCATGGCAATGCCTTCGGGGGGCAGAACATCGGCCATCAGGGGCCGGTGAATCAAATTGATCAACTGATTAGTCGGGTAACTGATTTGGTTCAAAAGCAATTTGGCTTAACGCCAAAATCTACAATGACTGGCTACAAAAGTCCATATCCAGAGTGGTTTGATCAGGTTGTTCTTCCTCCAAGATATAGAATCCCTAATTTTACCAAATTCATAGGAACTGAGTCAGTAACAACCATGGAACATGTAACCCAGTTTCTAGTCCAGCTTGAAGAGATTGGTGATGAATCAGCACTTCAAGTCAGAATGTTCCCTTTATCTCTATCTGGCTCGGCTTTTTCATGGTTTTCATCTCTGCCACCCAATTCCATTCAAAGCTGGGAAGATTTGGAAGACAAGTTTCATAAATACTTTGACTCTGGAATATTGGAAAAGGGCCTAGTAGACTTAATCGATACAAGGCAAGGAAATAATGAGACTGGATGCCAGTACCTTCAGAGATTTAGAGAGATAAAGAATCAATGCTATTCCTTATCACTATCGGATCCAGAGGTGGTTAGCATTGCAATTCAGGGGTTAATACCTGCCATTAGAGAAAAAATTGGTTTTGGTTGTAACAATATGGCTGATTTAGCTAAAAAGGTGGCAAATATTGATGCTCAAAATCGGTACAATCAAGTCTTTAAACCCAAGAAAGCCTACAATGCAGAGAGTCATTTCTTCCTGCAAGATGAAAGCAATGATTCAAGTGATGAAAGTGAGGATGAAGTCGCTGCTATAGACTAGGCTTGGAAGAACAACGAGTACATACCATGGGAAAAGGCTAAGAGTGCCGAGAAAGATGTAAAATATAGCTTTGACATCACCAAGGCCGACAAGATATTTGACTATTTGCTAGAGAAGGGTCAAATCAAGTTGATTGGGAATCACAGTATTCCATCGGCTAAGGAGCTTAAAAATAAAAGGTACTGCAAATTTCATAATTCTGGTACCCATACTACTAACGATTGCCGAGTTTTCAGAGATATGATCCAGAGGCCTATCGTTAAAGGAAGGATTGGCCTAGAAAAGGCCAAAGGCATGAGCATTAATGGTCATCCTTTTTCACAAAACATGGTGGCTTCTGCACCTCGGAGTGAGATCAGAGTATTGACTTCTGACAAAGCCAAGGCAGCTGCGACGGTTGATCCAAAGAAACAACTAACAACCAGTGAATATCAGGAGATGAAAGGAAAGAAGAATACTGATCAACGTGATCAACCTGAGACTTCAAAGGCTGGTGAAGCAAGAACACGTCCGACTGTCAGAATCCTATTGAACAAATGGCAACTTCAGAAGGAAAGGAGTCAAATGCAAAAGGAAAGGGATGAGCAAGAATACCAAGAGTGGCTCAAAGAGAAAGAATATAGGAGGTCTCGTGAAGAAGAAAGACGTATCAAAGACGAGAAAAAGAATTATTGGGACTGTCCTTTATTCAGACATTGTTGGAATGAAGGACTGAAGCTTCCTACTCTTTGTAATTGCCCAGAATGCAGTAATCAGTATTGGGAGTATAGACAGTCGAGAGACAACCGCCGATCTGTACATGAAAGATTGAGATTTGAAAAGACAGATCGGCGTGTAAAAAATGAAAGTGTTCATAATCGGCTTGGATTGAGATTAGCCGATCGTGACCATCCTTGGCAAGAGGGACAATGGTGTCCTGGTGGTTTGACCAGAAGCCAGAAGCGACGGGTTCAAAGATTAAGAAATGATGAAATACAGAAGAAGAAACCCAAAGTATGCCATGTGAAATAAGTAGCCGATAAAGGTGAGTCATCGGCTAATATCGCTGCTTTGTTCATGCTACCTGCTGAGTTTAGATCCTCTGATCATGAAGAAGAGTCTGATGATGAAGAAGCAATTGCTCAGTGGATCTATCAAGCAGAAGAGGCCACATTTCAAAAACCCGAGACACATTCCCTTTTACAAGCTTTGTATTTGAAAGGGTTTGTTGATGGAAGGCCTCTAAACATGATGTTAGTTGATGGAGGGGCAGTTGTTAATTTGATGTCATATGCCACCTTTAGAAAGCTTGGCAAGACTACAGAAGACTTAACTCAGACTGATATGAGGTTGACCGACTTTGCTGGCAACATATCGGCCACTAAAGGTGTTGTATGTGTCTAATTGACGATTGGCAGCAAGAATATGTTGGCTACCTTCTTTGTGGTCGATGCAAAAGGATCCTACAGTGTGCTTCTTAGAAGGGATTGGATCCACACCAATTATTGTGTTCCATCCACCATGCATCAGAATGTGATTCAGTGGATTGGCTACACTGTAGAAGTGGTACCAGCCGATTCAACTGTTTGTGTTGCTTACTCAGACCCTGATGTTTGGAACTTTGATAACATGGAATGCTTTTCTGGGAAGATTCTTGAAGAAGACTCTCTTTGCTCCTGAAAAGGTAGATATGTATAAGTAATCACAAATGAAAGGTTATTTGAAAAGAGATAGTGTTATTTGAAGTACCTAGTCAGATGGAATAATCTGAAGCTCAAGAGCAGCCGATGAAGACTCAGGAAGGGCATCTGAAAGAGATTTTTATCAGGTTTTAAGATCACCTATTGAAAAATAAAGTGAATCGGCTAAAAGTTATACCTAGTTGAGGGAGCTCTTGATTAGTGTTAGGGAAAGGGAGCGTTTCAGATTCAACATTTTGAATATCAACCTGCTCCTGAGGTAGCTTGACATTCTGAGTATCAATATGCTCTTGGAAATCAAAAGACAGAAAGAGTTACACACTTGGTGATGATAACAAGGAGAGGCAGATTTTTACTACCTCTGTATTGGCATTTTTTATCAAGGATTGGCTGCTGTCGGAGGTGTCTCTTTTCTTCTTTTTGGATACAACCTTAGCAGTTGGCTTGTCAGTTTTCTGTTTTTTTGGAGGAGCCAACTTTCTTTATGAAAGTGCTAAGGGTCTGATCATCTGGGATATTAGAGACTTTCCTTTTCATCAAGGTCTTGATGGTAGGAGCATCACAGCCAATCCTTAGATTTGGACACCATATGTTGTAATCTATTTTTGGGGGATTCAAGGTGACCAAATCCTACAAACATTTGACATATGACATCAGAAGAAAATAGGTGGTAAGAATATAGAATTTGAGAACAAATTAAATCATACCTCGTCAGTTGCTTGGAAGTCTGAGTCCAACTGCAGGCAGTAAGTGGCCACAACTTCATTAAAGAGGTGGGTGCTCCACTGTTGCCACCAGTCTTGGAAAGAGACTGAAGAGAAGGGTCTGCAATTCCATTCCAAACGGATTGCTCTAGTTGAAGTATTCCGTTATACTCTAAGGCAGAGTCTACTGCTTCCCTTGGTCTGAGCTTGTCGGCAAAATAAAGAGATGGGGGCACTTGACCGAAACCTATTTTCCTGACTGCCATGACAGGATGATAGAATTCATAAGACATGGGAGGTTTTTCCCTACCATGCCTGATTTCAGTTGGCAGAAGGCAAGGCTTCATTATTTGGCACAAGATCTCCAGACCCTCATCATCACTTTCTCTGTGGAACCTGAAGGTGTATGGATTCTCAAAGTCTACAATGTCTGGATATTGAAACCAATCAAAGATGGCCGCAGGGAATCCCTTGTAGAAGATCTTGAAGAAGAAGCTGACTAATTCATCGATAAATATCATAGCAGCAGCTTCTCCAAATGAGGTGCATCTTCTCACTTTGGCATCATGGCCAGTAACTTTTCTAGGCTGTCTGGGTATAATTTAGGAAAAGATAAGGTCCTCAAGTCTGGAGTTATCAACCTGTGGAGATGAAGGTTAAGCCAGAGTTGAAGCAGCCACCAGGGACCTGTTATTGATGGGATATCTTCATTTTCCATCAAGCTTTGAACTACTTTATTCAACATGCTATACAGAGCACCTAGAAGGTACATTCCCAAGGGAATGTCTGAAGTCACAGGCAATTTTTCTGCCAAAGCCAAGAAATTAGAGGTTGGGCCACAACTCTACCCACAGAATAGATACTTCTCCAGCCACATATTTAGAAAGGTGATGTGCTCCCGTTCTGAGACACTAGATTGGGAAGTATTAAAGTTGGTAATGTAGCTGGACCAACCACCTATCGTTCCAAGCTTGATGGAGGGCTTGATTTGAAGGCTATAAGGGTTAATTGATCCAATGATGTTTAAGCCGGTCAGCATGTGCACATCGGCTAAATTTGGGGTCATGGGACCCTGCTTGAACATGAAGGTATTGAAGGTACCGAACCAAAAGTAGCAGGCAACCTTCAGCATTTGCTCATTTTTCTTCATATCAGCTAAAAACAGAGTGATACACTGATCTAAGCTGCGGAGGATCCAATCTGACTTCTTTTTTGCCTCTACCTTGATCAGCCAGTCTCTCCAACCTGGAATGATCGATGGCCAGTTCCTGAAGGGAGTTTTGCCCCAATGCTTGGAAGCAAAATTTGAATTTTTGAAGGGGATCCTCTGAGTTTCAGCAGTGATGATTTCGGTGGGGTCAAGATTGCCTACCGGACCGAGAAAAAAGTCATTTGGACTATCCTGAATTGGGATGAGGATTTGGTCGTGAAGCGCCTGGAAATTCAAATATGAGGGAAAATATGAGAGTAGAGAATCATCGGAAGTGGGATGATAGGAGACCCAAAATTTACCTCAGGAATAGAATCTCGAGTCGCCATTTGACCTGCAGAAGCACCAAATTTAAGCTCTCGAAGGATTTTTGCTTGAATCGAGTGGTGGCGGACTTCTTTGAAGGTTAGGGTTTGAGAGTAGCCCTGGGAGAAAGCAATAATAGTTGGGAAGAAGACTCGGCCGATCGGCTAAGAGAAAAGTTAGTCGATCGGACCCCAAAGAAAGGAGTGACCTTTTTGGAATAAAATAAATTTCATCCCAAAATTGGGGGGCATGTGTTTACACCAGATTTTGGACCAAAAAGATTATTATTTTGTAAGCACAAACGGCTGGTTCATTAAGGAAGGAATCGGCCAGAAAAAAATAAGAAGCTTATGTTGGTTCAAGCGTGACCAGAAGAATTCGTGTGAACCAGCATAATGGGCTTCGAAGACGTGTTGAACTCGGCCGAGGTTTAAGTCCGGGTCATTTTTATTTTTGCCTATTATGTAACTTAGTCGTGTTAGAACAGGAGTCAACCGAGTTATAAATAGTTAGAAACCCGAATTTATTTGTAAAAGAACTCAATCAATCAACACATCGGCCACCGGCCAAAACCCTAGGAGTAGGAGTAATGTAGATCTCGGCGAGACCTTCAATCAGGCAGGGCTGCATCGGCTTCGACCGACCTCCGGTTTGCTTGTAAGTTTTCACCAATGGCTCGTGTCATTGTGCAATAAGGCTGTATTTGGCATCGACTAAACTCTTGTTAAGCTATGACATGGCTAGTTATCGGTCTAAGTTCGCCTTTCGTAAGACTGTCTTGACTCTGATCAATCTCTTACTTTAGTCGATCTTGACTAGTTATCAACTCTATTGGTTTGGCAAGCTAATAGATTCATTAAGTTATCGATGTTGTTTTATGTTTTAATTTGTTTCTTTACATTTTAAACAACATCTGGCTCAATCAAGATTGACAAAGTGTCTTAAACTCAAAAGATGACTAGTTTCGGCTATGTTGAGATCCTTCGTGCCCGCAACAGAGAAAATAGGCGATTCAAGCTTCTCATCGACTATTTTGTCAATCTTGGTTGTTACGTGTTGTGCGTTCGAGATATCTGAGAAAACTATGATCCCGATCTAAGAACAAGTAGATTCAATCTTGCATGTTTATTATGGCTATATTTTCGAACCCCACTGATATACATGGTAGATTAGATTTGCTCGATCTTAAGTCGAGTCATGGTTTTAACGGATAGATCTTGTTCGTGCCTCATGGACCCTGTATCGGCTAAAATAGTCGATCCAGTTATGCTCTCTTCATAATGTGTGCTTTTAAGCTATCTGAAACCAATTTATTTACTTGTTGCACCGGACGTGGTCTAGTTTGATCATCATTATGGCTGTATGGAGACACTCCACTGTTGATGTTTAGACTATTTTATCGATCTATTTGTTATTATGGATGCATGGAAACACCCCACTGTTAACAGATAGAACTGCCTATGCAATTAGTCGATACGTTGTTTTCACGCTGTTTGAATGTGCACATAGATCTTTACTCTGTTAACACGTTTAAGCTCATTGGTTGTTTGTCTATCTTGAATGCTTCTTTGCATATATCATAGTCGTTTTGTTTTATATCTTATTTCAATGCTTTCATACAATTTCTTAGGAGTTGACTTTATAGTCAATGTCCTATACAATGGTTATATCAGAGCCGCACAATCTGGAACTGTCTGGCACCAAACCGGCAGGTTCTATAATTTGATAACGTTTTCTTCTCCTTGTCAATTGCAGGTCAAATTGACTCGCACGCCCGAAGTCGATCCCGCTAAGATTCGGCACCACCATCTGCTGAAGGTTCAGGAGGTCAGGACCTCGCTCCGTACGCCCTCTGAGGACCGCGCGTTCGAGTGTGTTGGCATGACCGACCGAAATTTTACGTCAATAGTATCATAAATATTTATTTTTTAAATATATATTTTGCTAAATATTTTTCTGAGAGAGCGAAAGCGATATATTTTAGAACGAGTGGAGTAGGTAACTTGGCCTGTAGGAACGGAGAATCAGATATATTCTAAATTAGGGGAAATTTGCTGGGGGACACTAAAAGTGGTGCGCATTTGCTGAAACACACTTTTTCATGTACCACTCACCACTAAAACAGTTGCCATTTGTAAACCATAAGGCCAATGGCTATGAAATTTTAACAGCAACAAGATAGGATAGTTATCTACAAATCATCTAATACTCACTTCCATAGAAAATGTCGTTAAGGCATCGTAATGGCACCACCAGCAAATCATGTCTGTTAAGGTTGCTGGTGGACAACGTTACGAGGCTTTAACGACATTTTCTATGGAAGTGAGTATTAGATGATTTGTAGATAACTATCCTATCTTGTTGCTGTTAAAATTTCATAGCCATTGGCCTTACGGTTTATAAATGGCAACAGTTTTAGTGGTGAGCCTTACATGAAAAAGTGTGTTCCAGCAAATGTGCGCCACTTTTTGTGTCCCAGCACATTTTGCCTCTAAATTATTAGTCATTCTAATTTTTTTAAAAAAATTAAAGTATCTTAAGTTTGATTAAAATTATAGTAAGTTTGATCAAAATTATAGAAGACTTAAAGATTTATGATATCAAATTAATATATTATGAAATGTTATTACCAAAGAATCTAATTGTTGACACTCAAAAGTGTCACAGGTAAAAGTAAGTTTAGAAGAGGTATTCGGCCTGTAATATTAGAGTCAAATTTGTCTTCTTTTATTTCATATTTGACGGATCGGATGTTCTAAGTCAAATGGGCCTGATCATTTTGGACTTCCGACCAGTCAATGTTTGTGTCCGACCAGGTGGCGCTGGTCGGAGGTCTTATGGTTATGATGAAGGTTAAGTCCGGTGATGATTCGTTGATCAGTATGGGCTGATAAAGCCCATTAAGACTGATTTACACCAATCTGGTCGATCTAAGGAATCGGTGAGATTAGGGTTACCTTGTTGCGTCCGGATTGGATTCTATATATTGATAGAGTCCGGATAGGTATCTGAAGATGTTTCCTATTGGGATAAGACCAACCTCCTCTCTATATATAAGAGGATCATGGCCGATTGAGGCATCCAACTCTAATCGATCAAAACCAATCTACTATCCATTTTACCCTTTTTCCCTTCTACCTTGCTGTTCGGTGCGTCTCCCGGCGAGACTCGACGGCGTTCTAGGCGGTCTTGCTGGTCCTAGAGCAACCTCTACGTGCTTCTCCCCGACGGGTCTTCCCGGGAGGAGTTCTAGAGTTATCAACACAAGAGCTCAAAACCCTAGATCAACCTAAACCGGTCTCTAGATTGGTTTTCGTCGGTTTAGCCAGGATTCCTGCTGTCTCAGGTTGAATCGCAACCTCTCCTGGCGTTCTAGCCCTGCTGGTGTTTGATTCGGATCACTTCCGACGTCAACACTAATAATACTTAGCTCATGTTATAAATATTATTATTATATTATATAAATTAATTTAATCATATTTAAGATATATTGATTTTTTAAAATTCTTCAAATAACTTATAAAAGAAATTTTGACTCTTCAACATTTTTGAAATGACCTCTAATTCGAGACGAAGTGAGAACTCCGTGTATGTACATACTAGCTAGACACTTGAGCTAAAGTAACGCGTTGTTTCTCCTACTATAGCCACTATCAGCAAATGAAATGCATATCCATCGTACTCCGATCTTGATTGACATCATATACATGAACGAACGATCGATACAAATCATTTAAATTTGGTACACGTGCTGGCGCGCACCCAGCGGGTAAAGTACATCCTCGGATGCGTGCTTATCCTCTCGGTGGCATCCCGTCGCTCTCAGGAACCAAATAAAACCCATCCGCGCGCTAGCTTGCTCCGCGTTTTGGGAAATGGCTTTGTGTGGACAGGCAAAATCATTAAAAATGATAATGGATGACTTTATCGTCACGTTCCTCTCGTTGAGACGATCAAGAAACATATATGCATCATTCTTTTGGAGTCCGAACAAAGAAAAGGAATTTTGGGACTGATGCAAAAGAACAAGCCTACATGAGATTATTCTAGATCCGGTCATGACAGATTTTTCAGAATAACACACTACTGGAAATGGCTTCTTTGTCGAGTGTCCGTAGGTTTGCCGAGTGCATTCTATCGGCCACTCGGCAAACAACTTCTTCACCGAGTGTCAGGGAGAACCCACTCGGCGAAAAAATTAACACTCGGAAAACTTGAGCTCCTTTGCACTTGGATTACTTGGTTGCACTTGTTCACTTGGTGATAGACTTGGATTGATTGGTGATACTTGTGGCTCATATGTCATATATTGTGATATATTGTTGTGAATGATACTTGTGGATATTAATATGATATTATTGATATATCTGTGATATATTGTGACTTGTTTGAGTGGATGCAAAAAACAATTAAAATATGAATTTTTTGGTCGCTTTTACTTTGTGTTATACTTGGCAAGTGTGGGCTTTGCCAAGTGCCATGGTAAAAACACTCAGCAAAGTGACATCGATGTGCACCTAGGAACATGCTTTGTCGAGTGCTATGGCAAAGACACTCGGCAAAGCCTTTGAGTTTGCCGAGTGTAGGTGTCACGACACTCGACAAAGAGTGAGAGTTTGCCGAGTGTCATGGCAAAGGCACTCGGAAAACTCGAAGGCTTTGTCGAGTACCTTTCCATCCTAGCACTCGATAAAGAAGTTGTCATCTTTTCTCGCCATCCACTGATCTTTTTTTGCCGAGTGTTTTTCTGGCACTTGGCAAAGTCTTTGCTGAGTGCCCGACAAAAAACACTCAACAAAGAATTGTTTGCCGTCACTGACTTTGTTATGTGCGCAATGCCGTAGATGGCACTCGGCAAACCCTTTGCCGAGTGTTTCTTGTGCTTTGTCGAGTGTCGCGGGTACTCGACAAAGCGGCAGAACCTAGTAGTGATAGGTCAAGTCGAATTTTTGAATTGGCCAGACCAGTTAGTCGTGCGAAACAGCAAAGAACCTTTTAGGCCTGTTTTGACAGAGCAGTCCTAATTTAAGTTGTATTTATGAAGCGCTTTGCAAGGAATTTTAACCCCTCATGGAATAAGACCACCCCCTTCTTATTATAATTATAGAAGGTCACAGTCAATCAAGGTGGCCAACACACACAACAATTATAATAAAAATCAATCTACTCCTTATCTTTCCTTGCTCTAATCTCTTTCAACTTCTATGTTTTGGCTATCTTTTGATTTGGCAACCAAAGATGGTGCTCTAGGATTATTGATCAACCTAGGGCAACCTGGAACGTCCTTGTCACAACGAAATCCCTCTCGGAAGAGAGCTTTAATGTCTTCTTTGCTAGTTTGATAAATTCTGAAACCAGCCAGACCAGTTTCCCCTGTTGGTTGGGCCAGCCAAGCCAAATCTGCTCTAGGCCAGTTTTTCATACCTGCTGAGATGTTTTTCTCTATGAGGTGCAAATTGGCTTGAAATTTGTTGCAATGAGCTAGGGGTCGATTTGGATAATTGAAGAGCTCCCTTTGTGGATTGTTTATGTAATACACAAGTGCTAAAGTTGATGAAAGGATTTGGCAATTGGCATGAAAATGTAATATTGGCCAGTTTTGAATTGACTCACTAGTCACTACCTAATGCTTGCATTGAGGTGCTTTATTGTCTACTCGAAGTTTGCCACTTTCATACATCCTATTGTCCAGCTATGGTTTATTTGGGACTTCATTCAATACATATAGATGAAACGCTAATTCAACGTTGGGGGCTGAAGTAAGTGGCTATGTTCTGTTTTGAGAAAAAAAAAATAAAGACTGGACGATGTTGGTTCTACTAAACTCGGTTCTAGGAACAATATATGGATTGACTTTGGTTGGTGGCGATTTGGTCGCTTAATGCCTATGCAAGGACATCACTTTGATTCTTTGAATAATTTTATAGCAACAAACGGAAGATATTAGTGAAGGCGGAAAGCAGAATTTGTCACCTCAAAGCCGAAATGAGTTTCGGGACCAATAGAGTTATATTGCCCTTGGAAGTGAAGGCATGGCTAATACAACGGAGATGATCACCATGATAAGTCAATTTTGGTTCTAGAAATGTTTTTTAACATGCAAACTTTACTAAAAAAAATAGGAGGCATATGTGTTAATAACCAAAATTGTCAAAAGATATATAATAGACATCATTGTGTTTCTCTTATCGAGACAAATAAGAAACCTATATATATAGATCATCTCGTTCAGAGTCCGGATAAAGAAAAAAGAATTTTAAGACTGACACAGACCAATAGGCCTAGCTAGATTCCAGAATGTTTAAAGGGGTCCTGAATTTTAGGCCATGTTTAGTTCCCTCCATTTTGCAAAATTTTTCATCACATCAACCATCACATCAATACTTGGACGCATGCATGAAGCATTAAATGTAGGTAAAAAAATAATTAATTGTACTTTTAGTATGTACATGTCGAGACGAATCTTTTGAGCCTAGTTAGTCCATGTTTGGACAAAGTTTGTCAAATAACAATGAAAGTGCTACAGGATTTTTTTTTGCAAAATTTCCTAACTAAACACACCCTTAAATAGTTTAGCTCCAGGGCCTCATATCCATAGTCCTGGCACGGTACCAAAACCGTCGCATCAGCTTCTCTGTTGATAACTGTAGCAATATGTTTTCTATATTTTTTTATATAATTAATAGCCTACTAAATCATCAAATGTGTTGATGTGTCCTAATATTAAATATAAATGAAATCTGGATGAAGCCACGAACTGAAACCGGCCCTTCCTCGGATCTCGGTCATAGACTGTCGCTAGCTGGTTCCGGTGGCAATTGTATGCAATTTCAAGGAAGCATGCCGGAGAGTCGCCGGCACGTGCGATCGCGAGCTAGGTGTGTGTGTGTGTGGACCGCGGTGATGGTCCATGATGGAAGAGGGCACGCAAGGTGCTGATCGATGAGAGGTGAGAGCTCGATTAATATAATCCTCGTTGCCTTATAGCAGACTTAATTAGCAGAGGAAGTAAAGATGGGTAGTCTCGAATAATTCTCAAATCGTCCCTGTACTCGAAGAGCGAGATCAGCAGATCACACCCACACGCATAGTGTTAAGATAGAATCATTGAATAGGCCCCGATCGATCCTTTTCGTTGCCGACGCAGCTAATATATACTACGATCAGGTTGCCCGGACCTATGGCCCGACAATGAACTGCCTGCACATGAATCATATCATGCTGACACGCTAGCCACGCATCCATTGCTACTAGTGTGGATTTGTGGAACCAACGACAGCCAAAATGGTCAAGCTCACGCAGTAGCATAGCAGATATTTTTGCTCTAGTGAGATATTCGAAAGCCTATATGTGTGTGTGTGGGCGCACGCGCTATTATACACTAAATTGTTGTACTGAACAGAATTTAGTAAACATGTATCAATTTTATTCAGTATTTCTTGATACTGGATGTAGTACTGACTGATACGAAACAATGTTTAGTACTACTCAGTATTTTTTCTAGTTAAATTTGCCTAATCGTGTAGAATAATATATATACACTATATATATATATATTAAATTTTTTCTACTCTTAGTTTATAGTGTATATTGTTGGAACTGCACGTGCTCAACCCTCGCACGCGTGCTGGTGTGAGGCGAGGGAAGCCAATTGTCTGAATAGTAAGCGAGGGTAGAAAATAATAAGCAGTAAACTGTTTTCCTTCCAAAAAAATCCTCATTTTACACTGTTCATCCCTTGGTATTTATAGGGCATACCAAGGGTCACCGTCTAATTTAGACAAGGGTATATGAAAGATTCCCCGCAGACTAAGCGGCGGAGGGGTAAAAACGTACAAACACAGGATGCGCCAAAAAACCCTAACTCTTGCTTTTCCTACCCGCCGCCGTCGGTGCCACGCGCACCTTCGCAAGGGCGGGGAAAATAGCCATGCGCCCGGGAGACCTTCGTTTCCGGGGCAAAAACTGAGCTTCGCTTGCCGAGTGCCGAGTCTCCGTGCTCCCACGGTCTCTTTCTCTGTAGACAAAGATTGGAGGCCGACCTGAGGGTCGAGTGTCAGCGGGCAGCGGCGAAGGTCGTGCCTACAGCGAAGGTTTTTGAAATCTGTCGAAGCATGCGAGGGTGGTTTCCCGGCACAGTTCGCGGGACGTAGCTGCCGAGGGTCTCTTCCCCCAACATATATAGGATAATTATTTCCTACGTCCTCGGAGTAGTTACTGGAAAGTAGGAAATAATTATCATATATATATATATAGAATATCTATATATATAAAAAAAAAGATCAGTCTCAATGAAAGTTTTATGAGTTTTATTTGAATTAAATAGTTTGTTACAAAGGTATTTTTGAGGAAATAGTGATGTATTTAAGAAGAGTTTTATTTAGATCTAACTCTTTTGACACTATTACCAACTCTCTTTGAGTCACGAAATTAAATGCATATGAAACTATAGAATGAAACCCTCGCTATAAATGGAAAGTTTCATTCAAGTTTTATTCCATTTTATATGTTATGACAGTCTTATAAATAGGTTAATGAAACTTTTCGCTGAGACTGACCTAAGTAGCACATGATACTCTATCCAGCCGGTCTAAGACGGGTGAAAGTAGCAGCGGTTCGTTACTTGCAAGCAGGCAAGGAGGCTAAGGTAGCAAACGTGAGATGACGATCTATAATCCATAAAATTGGGGTGTGTCTACCTGTTCTAGTGTTTTCACACTCGATCCAATCCTGTTCATATCTTCCTCCTCTTACTCTCACCGTCCTGACGTGGACATCGTAGGGTCACTGGTAGAGAGAACAGATCTTCGGTCGGTCTCGATGCCAAATTTAGCTTTAGTCCCGGATTAATTTGGGTCCGGAACTAAAGAGACCTTTAGTCTCGGTTGGTGGCTTCAACCAGGACTAAGGCCCATTTACAACAACATACATTTGCAGGAGGGACTTTTAGTCCCGGTTTGTGTTACCGACCACCTTTAGTCCCGGTTGGTGTTAACAACCCGGACTAAAGGTCCTCCAACCTTTAGTCCCGGTTGATAATACCAACCGGGACTAAAGGGTGACCTTTTAGTCCCGGTTGGTGTTACCAACCCGGACTAATACTACTACACAAATGATCTTTCGAGACACTGGCTTGAATTAACCGAGGCGAGCGTCCAATGCCTGCCTCGGTTAATATTTACCGAGGCGGGCATCTTGTGTCGGCCTCCGTTAATTCATTAACCGAGGTGGTTGCCTTCAATTAGTCAACTATTTTCCGAGGCGGTCGTTTTAAGTGCTCGCCTCGGTAAATCCATTAACCGAGACGAGCATTTTAAGGTGTCCGCCTAAATGGCTGGAACAGAAAATAATTTATAATTCTTTCATATGAATGCGGATGAAGACAAACTTTATACTAAATTGTAGCCCTTATGAGATCTACAACTATGTAGTTGAAAAGTTTTTGAATTGAAACTGTTGAGAGTCCCAAAATATGGTTATAAGGGCATAGATTTTGAAATTTGAAATTTAAACTTATCAAACGATCTCATATGTTGACATGGTCTACACAAAAGTTATAGTTCTCAATAGAATCTACAACTCTGTAGTTGAATTTTTTTAATTTGAAGTTATTTAGAGTCCCAAAAATATGTTCGAAGGTTATAGATTTTGAAATTTAAAATTTAAAATTCCTAAACGATCTCAAATATTCACATAGTTAATATCAAAGTTGTACTAACTGACCTAAGCTATATCTTTGATATTGACAAGTTTTTATTTTAAAATTATCTAGAGTCTCAAATATGTGTTTGAAATTCACATATTTTGAGACTCAACTTTTTGAATTTTTCAAACTATCTCTGATGGAGATACATTCTATACCAAAGTTATAATACTTAACAAGATTTAAAACTTGGTAGTTATAAGTTTTTTCATTTGAGTTCATTTAGTAGTCCAAATATTCAACTTAAGATTACAAAATATTAATATAAAACAATAACGTATTATATATATATAGACATGAATAAGTGTGAGGTGTAGTGGTAAAGATATGGTAGTGTGAAGCGTGAGGTTTTGAGTTTGATTCCTAGAAATTATAGTTTTTTTGGTTTTTTATTTTCTAAAGACCATTAACCGAGATAGGCATCTTACACGTATCCACCTCCGTTAATCATTAATCGAGGCGGGCACCTTATAAACGCCCGCCTCGGTTAATCGATTAACCGAGACGGGAAAAGTGTCCGCCTCGGCTAATCCTTATCACCGAGGCGGTTTGGAATGCCCGCCTCGGAAAAGTTTTTCTGTAGTAGTGTAAAGGTCTTTCACCCGGGACTAAAGGTCCCTCATGAATCTATTCAAAAGGAGAGTGTACAGGACTTTGTCACATGTAGTACACAATTGAGTTGGTAAGAAGTTTATGTGCGAGGGAGGTACTGAGTTTGAATCTCACACACTGCAAGAGAGGTCTCCCTAAAATTTCATTTATTTTTTCGTCTGAGCATGGGTTTTAGCCCCGGATTCTTAGTCCCGGTTGGGAAACTGTGACTAAAGCGTCTTTCCAACCGGGACTAAAGGGCATGCCTCAACCAGTGGGTTCGCAAGGGCTTCGACGTGCTAGGGCCGATCGTAGCGCACCTGAGGTCTAGCCCAGCGAACCCTAGTACATCTGTGGCGGTCGTCTTTTCCCTCTTCTTCTTTCATCGGAGCTCTGTCATGGTCACGCTCGTTGGCGACGCCATGATGCTCCCGCCTCTTCCTGTCTTCCTCGCTCAGTTGCCTCCACCACCGCCACGGCCTTAAGCCACCTGGTCACCGTCCCCACCATCTGGCTGACACCTTGACATGAGCGTGTCGAGCACCAATAATGCTCGAGTGCCAGAGCAACTCCAACGGTTTTGCAAATGGACTTTGCATTCTTATTTTGGGAAAAAAAAGTCTACAAAATTCCTGTCCAACGGTTTGGCAAATGGGCTTTGAATTTTTGTTAACTTGGCAAAATTCTAAGATGGATTGACATATATGCAAGCTCGTGATCGGCTTGACATTCCATCTCGTGTACTACTCCCGCGCGCGCTCTTCCCTTCCGCGCCGCCGGGTTTCCTTTTTTAGGTTTTGGCAAGTCAATTTTGCCAAACCGTTGAAGATAACTTTTTTTCTCCTCTCCATATTGATTTGAGAGTTGACAAATTTCATGTTTTGGCAAATAAAAAATGCAAAACTGTTGGAGTTGTTCTTAGATTAAAATACCGCGCGGAAATCGTGGTTAGCCATCTAACTATACAACATTGTATTCATAGATCAATCGTAAAATTAAAGATGTATTGTGCACTTGTGCTCTCGTCCGTTCCGGTCCTTCGGGACTTGCTGTTGGAGAAGCAAACAACGTAACCGTGCTGTCGGTGACCATATCGATCGACAGGCACCCTGCACATGCGCTTCTGCCATTTGTGTCCCGGCTGGCCGGATGTCGCTTGCGTTGCGTCCGGCCGGGCCGGCGCACGCCGCCGCTTTCCGACCGGTCGTGAGTCGTGACTCGTGACTAGGCTTTAGCTTAGCGCGGCAAGTTTCCAAATCAGATGAGGTCCAGGCTGCGTTGCTAGCTGGTTCCCCAGTGACAAGGGCTTCGCGGGCAGCAAATGGCACAACATGATGGATTACATTTGATCTGCTGGTTCTCTAAATCCTGTCAGAGACTTGTGACTTATGAGAGTAGCTAGCGCGGTGGTTCGTTGCCGGCTAGGGGGCAAGGTAGCAAATAAACGTGAGATTGCCGGAGTAGTGTCAGAGTCGCCGGCTCGTGCGATGGCCTCTGTGACGAAGCAAGGAACCAAGCGAGCCGTGATGAGATGGATAATACTATATAATCCGAACCTTTCACTTTCATTGCTCTAAATAGTCAAACGATCGACGGACGCGCACGAGACTAGCAAATCTCATCAGCTCTAGTTAATAAAGCAGATCTCCCGTGATCCCTTTCTGGCCCAAGACGTAGAGTAATTGTTAGTTAATCTCCCCTCCCGCCGTGATGACATACTCGTCGTACGCAATACTAAAGTGGATCGCTGCTGGCTCTGTGTTCGACATAACTTATTTTAACTGTGGATAGTTTGTAAGGCTAATTTAATTATTTGTTAAGTAAGAAAAACATTGTTCCATAATTGAAAAATAGAGATGATTATAGGCGAATGTCTCGGAGATCACACAGGTTATGTGTGACAGAGTGTAGGTCCAGGGGCCTGAATAACGTCTTCCGGAGATGATACGTGGTTGTATGATGTGAAGAGCTGAGTTCAACGTGTGACGGGGAAGATTGTTAGGTTTAGTTTTAACATAAAAATTGATATTGGAGGAGCACAACATATAAGGCTGGACAACATCATAGTTATAGTCTTTTGGATTGAGTTAAGACTAACCTTGATAATTTGTGAACTCTAGTGAACTTGGGTCTCAGGGGCACCGGCTCGTGGATATAATGAGTTGGACCGAATTTCGTTGCGCACTCTAACACTCTTCTTCCACTGATGACATGCTCGTCCTAAGAAATACAATAAAGTGGATCTCCGTTGGTTTTGTTTCACCTAACTTATTATGACTACGACTGATTTGTAGGTGTAGACATCGGAAGTGATCCGAATCTCACACCAGCAGGGCTAGTTGCAGATCAACCTGAGACAACAAGGGATCTAGCTAAACTGGAGAAACCGATCTAGAGACCGGTTTTTGACCAATCTAGGGTTTGATTCCTTGTGTTGATAACTCTAGAACTCCTCCCGGGAAGACCCGTCGGGGAGAAGCACGTAGAGGTTGCTCTAGGACCAGCAAGACCGCCTAGAATACCGCCGAATCTCGCCGGGAGATGCGTCAAACATCAGGATAGAGGGGAAAAGGGGTAAAAGGGTATAGTAGATTGATTTTGAACGATTAAGGTTGGATCCTCAATCGGCCATGATCCTCTCATATATATAAAGTGGGTTGGTCTTATCCCAATAGGAAACATCTCCATATCGTGATCTCCAAGTTTTCTATCTGGACTCCATGAAGATATGGAATTCAAGAGTCCAATCCGGACTAGAAAAGGTAAACTCGTTTCAACCGATCCTCAAACCGACTAAACCGGTTTAATGAGCTTTAACGTAGTAGATAATAGTCCAAACCAACTAAATCGATTAACAGACCTTTATAGAGAAAAGATCTTTAAATCGATACCTTAATGACCACGAATTGGCGTTCATCAACATCCCAATGCTTCCGACCAGTGTTACCTGGTCGAAAGTCTCGTAACTGGTCGGAATATACTTATAGCAATAAGTGAATCAAGCAACGAGACCAATTCTGCTTAGAACATCCGACCTTATAAATACAAATTACTTGAAGATGAATTCGGCTTCAAATATTGTGACCCGAATGCGTCTTCTAGCCTTATTATGTGCTTATGACACTTTTGAGTGTCAACATATGCCCTCCTGTTTTTAGGTGATCTTTAGTAGAACCTAAAAACAAACCAAACAACAACGATGTCCAACTCATTAGTTATTCAATAACTAAGGATTAATATGCATATTGGTCATTTTTTTGTTCTAAGGGCGATACATGTATCAGCCATTGCTTGGAAGGCACTCAGGCTTCTTGCCAAAGACTCAGAAAATATTTTTTCAAATACCTTCCGTTTATTGCTCTTGGGAGACCTTCACCTTGTAACGTCTCTAGCATGTATGCATTCCCGAATATCACTTTGATCACTTTATAAGGACCTTCCCAACTCGGCGACCACTTGCCAAACTTAGTGCTCTTCGACCCAAGCGGAAGTACAGTCTTCCATACTAATTCTCCCACTTGAAACAATTTACTCTTCACCTACTTATTGTACGCTTTGGCAACTCGGACCTTGTCCCTCTCTATCTCCTTTAGAGCTCTTAATCTTTTATCGGTCACTTCATCAATGTTGTCCTTCATGGCATCATGATACATAACAGCGGATAAATCATTTTGTTTAGCAAGCCTATATGCATCTAGATTTACTTCAACAGGCAACACTGCTTCTTGACCATATACGAGCTCAAAAGGAGTAACCTTCGCGGCACCATGTCTTGATATACGATGAGCCCACAGAGCTTCAGACAAAATCTCATGCCACCTCCTCGGGTTATCCTCGATCTTCTTCTTGATAAGCTTGATCAAAGTCTTGTTACTGGACTCAACTTGGCCATTAGCTTAAGCATAGTATGGAGATGAATTGAGCATCTTTATCTTATATAATTCGGCAAAATCCCGCACTTCTTTAGAAATAAAAGATGTTCCTTGATCTGTAGTCAACGTTTGAGGGATACCGAACCTATGTATAATATACTCAGTAATAAACTCAATTACCTCCCTATGTGTCATGTTCATCAAAGGTACCGCCTCAGTCCACTTAGTGAAATAATCTGTAGCGACCAAGACGAAACGATGTCCCTTCGAAGATGGGGGATGAATTTGGCCAATGAAGTCTAGCCCCCAATCACGAAAAGGCCATGGTTTGATGACAGGATGAAGCATAGCAGCAGGTGCAAGATGTATATTTCCAAACAGTTGGCATTCTTCACAACCTTTGTAGTAATGAAAACAATCGGTCATCATAGTAGGCCAATAAAACCCAGCTCTACGCAATAACCATTTCATTTTCGGGGCCGATTGATGCGTACCACAAATACCTTCATGGACCTCTCCCATAGCTACTCTTGCTTGATCAGATCCCAAACACTTAAGTAGTAAGTCTTCGGTGGTTCTCCGGTAAAGCTCATCATTGTGCAATATATATTTGAACGCACTCCGCCGAACACTTTGATCAACTCTAGTATTTGGATTACGAAGATATTTCAACAAGGGAGTCCTCCAATCTTCTAAATCGGTATCGTTCCTATCAACAATTGACTCGGGCCGATTTATAAGTCCCATAGACGAGTCAACTGGCCTAAACGTTCCAAGATCGACCAGGTCAATCGGACGAATTGGCTGACTGCCTTTCTTGAGTATAAAAGAGTGGCAACCAAAAACTCTAAAATAACTCACTTTGGGCTGTTTTCCAAAATGCAACTCATAAGAAGTCTTTTTCAAGAAAGCTCGGAGAAAAATGCGATTGGAAATATAGCATGCAGTGTTCATAGCCTCGGCCCAATACCGCCTAAGAGTCCTATGCTCATCGAGCATCGTCCTGGCCATCTCTACAAGGGTCCGATTCTTCCTTTCTACAACACCATTTTGTGGTGGTGTGTAGGGAGAAGAAAACTGATGCTCTAAACCCAAAGAATCACAAAACTTCTCAAAATCCGAGTTTTTAAACTCAGAACCATTATCACTCCGAATAGCTTGCATCGAGTTCATATGGAACTCGTTCTGACGACGCAAAATCAGATTGCGAGCAAAAGAGAAAGTCTCAGTTTTCTCAGCTAAAAAGAAAACCCACGAATATCTCGAAAAGTCATCAACAACAACAAGCACATACCACTTCCCACCAACCGAGCTCACCCGAGTCGGACCAACAAGGTCCATATGCAGAAGCTCTCCAGGGCGCTTGGTCATAACTTAATTCACAGGATGGTGGGGAGCAACAACCATTTTCCCATGTCTACAAGAATGGCAAACAAGATCCTTCTCCATGGACAACTTGGGCAATCCTTAGATTAGGCCAAGTGAACTAAGCCTTGCAAGCAAGTCAAAGCTCAGGTGACCGAGTCTCCTATGCCACTTCCAAAGATCAGAGGAGGAAGGACCAGCCACAAGACAACGAGAAATTCCAAACGACTCCGAGAAATTCGCACGAAATACTTTCCCAAAGGGCGAAATCAAACACACAAGATTGCCCTGAGGATCTAAAATACGACTGAGATTCGGCTTAAAACATATCTCATAGTCATCATCAAAGAGTTGTGAAACAGAAATAAGGTTAAAATGCAAGTTAGAAACAAGAGCAACATCGTGCAACACAAAGTGCTCATTAACTCGCACCGACCCACGAGACAACACTTTACCATTGCTATTGTCACCGAAGGTAATAAACTCCTTTCCGGCAACAGGACTAAGACTGGAGAACCACTTGGCGTTTTCGGTCATGTGCGTCGAACACCCGGAATCCACCAACCAAATGTCCTGCAATCGTTTTACCTACATCAATAAAAAGACATAGGGTGAACATACGGTCCAACACTGGGGTTAGTGAAATAGGAAGAATACCAGTGTTATGTCGGCTGCTCAAAAGAACGGTTAGTAGCAAAACCATTCCTAGCACGCCTACGGGGAAAGCGATCACCACGTAAAGGAAAACGTGGTACGCTAAGGGAAGAGCGTCCATCGCGATACTCAAAACGCGGTGGGGGGTAACGCTCAACTACAAAGCCACTGCCACGGAGTCCATAGCCCACAACTGCAGGCTCCCGCCGGGCACGTCCTCCTCGCGGCCTAGGCCTAGGACCTTGAGGCATTGGACCTCTAGGCCTAGCAGCATGCCTTCGAATATTTGGCACATGTACATGATGGAAAGGATGGTACATGTCCGTGTTGTTCATCTCCTTTGCACGGCGTTCTTCTCTCTTGCGCCGAAAGCAAAACTCCCTCAAGTGTCCATCTCTCCCACAGTGCTCACAATGGTACCTCACCGCTCTCATAGGGGGTTGATGGTACTCACGGTAGTGAGTGTGGATCACTTTGCCCTTCTGTGGCATGAGCTCTTCTTGGATAGGTGGCATGGTGTCTAGCTTGTTCTTGAGGTGGTTTGGTTTTGGAGCCCATGTCTATTTCTTGGGTGGAGCTCTTGGAGGTTCCACAAACACTCCATCCTTGGTGTTAGGCTTGAGAGGCTCTTTGGGTGGAATCTTGGTCAGTTTGGGAGTAGTGGTGGAGTTGGGCTTCTCACTCGGATTAAGACCACTCGACTCTCCAATCTTACCGAAAGATGAAGCACACTCAACACCCTGAGCAAAACCAACACCAGGACCTCCAGCAGCTCGTTTGAATTGGGCAATCATCATCCCAAGCTGCGGCTCACCACAAGACACCCATGACAAGATGGTCCGAAGGTATGTGTTTTCTTCCTCGGTTTGCATCTTGTCATGCTTCACATTGGCTATCTCCATCTCCAAGCCCTCACACAAAACACACCTAGACACACAAGTGCTACCCGAGTTGGCCTTCTCAAGAGACACAATCTTGGTATTCTTCTCTGCCAACTCGGATTGCAAGCCTGCACAAGACTTGCACGCACCAGCAACCCTTGTCTAGCCTTCAGCTCATCCATCTCTCCAACCAAAGCAACATACTTCCCCCTCAAAGTGAGAAGGTCAATCATGTGCTTGGTGCACATCTCACACTCATCCTCCTCGGTGACAACAATGGTGGACTTGACAGATTCCAGCTCGTTCACCGTATCCTCCCACTTCTGCCTAAGCAGCTTATCTTGACTAAGAAGTGTGGCAGTAAGTTTCTCGACCTCAGCGGAAAGTTCGTCAGGGGTCTGAGATACCTGGGAGGTGTCGTCGTCGTCGTCGTTCTGAGGGATCTCCTCCAGCTGACTGTCGGCCTCCTTGCCGAGGGCCATGGTGCAAAAAACCTCATTGTCGGCGAAGAAGCAGAGGCCGTTCAGCTTGTCCTCGACCTTCTTCTTCTTCTTGGACTCGTCGTCGCTTGAAGCAGCGGAGTCGCCATCCGAGTCATCGATGTCGCTGAGCGTGGTGAAGAAAGCATGCTGCTCGGCCTGGGCTTTCTCCATGTATTTCTTCTTGATGTACTCCTTGTTGAAGCCGCCCTTCCGCTTGTGCTTGGGAGGAACATGCTTCTCCTTGTGCCAGCTGAAGTCGTACTTGTAGCCACGATCGCCCTTGCCCACCACTTGCTTCTTCTTCTTTGGGCAGTTGGTGATGAAGTGGTCTGGATCGCCACACTCGAAACACCCAGCGCGTCCTCCTCCACGATGTCGGTTCATGCGGTTGTTGTGGAACCGCGAGAACCGGTTGGCAAGGAGAGCCAACTCGTCATCTCCCATGAACTCCAGCTGCTCCTCTATGATAGAAAGAAGAGAGGAAAGTGCAAAGCCTCCAAAGGAATTAGCAGAAGAGCCAGAAAGCAAAGCCATCGACGGGCCAGAAGGATTTTCATAAGAAGCCCTCGCCATGGCATCAATCTCACTGGACTTGAGCTTACTGAAGAGCTCGTCGCATGTGAGGGTCTCATAGTTAGGCGATTCGATGATCACCTGAACCTTCGAGTCCCACACCGACCGATCAAGAGTACGCAAAAGCTTAAGAGCCCTCTCATGATCGTCAAAAAGCAACAACTCCTTGTTAGCCCTCATCCTGTTGACAATCACCTGAAAGCGAGCGAATAAACTCTCTACGCTCTCATGAGGCATATGTCGAAAGTTCTCATACTCCCGCTTGTGCGACTCATAGAGACGGGATTTGACTTGAGTGGTTCCCTCAAGGAAACGCATGAGGGTCGCCCAAATCTCACGAGCCGTGGGGAGATGAGAAACGCGATCAAACTCAGACATGCTCAAACATGAGAAAAGAGCATTACGGGCCCGGCTATTGGCATCGTGCTCATCGATCTGCAGCTGAGTCACACGAGCAACCAAGACCATGTAATCTTCCTTGTTGCAAATCTCCCAGACAGAAGCACCCATGCTCTGAAGATAGGCCGACATGCGTATCTTCCAATACGCATAGTTCATCCCATCGAAAAACGGCGGTTTGCCCACGCCGCGATCCATGTCGCCTTCTGTGGATCTGGAACCAGCTAAGGCGGAAGATCCTTAACCTGCTCCGATACCAATTGAAGGACCGAGAATGCAAAAGCAAGGCGACCAGAGGGGGGGGGGTGAATGGGAGCCTAAATAATTTCTCTCGAAACTTCGGTCTTTGTCCCAAAAATCAACCCCCAAAAGCTTTGACTGAAAACGTGATGCCCATGACCCTTGGAAGAGGGTGGATGATCCCTAAGATCACAGCGAGGCACCACCAAGCAAGAACAATCCAAAACCCAAAAGCTCCGGCACAAGTTCAACCCCAAAAACCAACCCTCGAACGTAGATGGAAGGCTACGTCGAGAAATCTCCAAATACCTATGCTAACAAGTACCAAGGATACTGTCGACGAAATATGGTTGATAGCCCACCTAGGGGTATGCCCAAGGTGGTAGATTAGAGGGCAAGGTGCGCAAGACGACGACCCAGACGTTGAAGCAAGGCAAATGTAGATGAACACAAAGTTTTATCCAGGTTCGGGCCGCTAGGTTAGCGTAATACCCTACGTCCTGCGTCGAGTTGTATTGATTGGATCTGCCTTGTGACCTGTAGGATCTGTTGTCTATGATCTATCTTCTATCTGACTTGCCCTCTCGGAGGACCCCTGCCCCTCCTTATATATTCCGAAGGGACAGAGTTACATGGTAAGTATTTGAGTTGGTACTGTATCTAAATTACAACTATCGTACGGTGCATGCCATGCGCCGTACGCCTTCATCCTGCAGGCCGGTCGACCCCTAGTGGTGAGGCCCATGTACCATCATGTGGTACCCTTGGGTCCATATCCCCACAGCTAGTCCCCGAGCCTGACAGCAGGTGACTCGGTCACGTGGTGCCAGGGTCTTGAAAATAATCAGACTTATATACATGCGCGAACGAGCGCCATGTATAAACGGTAGTCCCCAAGGCTGCTAGAAGATGAAGAATAAATCTTGTAGCAGGCTTATAAAAAAGGTAAAACCACTATGACGAAAGTAGTATGTCGTTCGAGCAGGTTGCCGAACGACGAGTCCAAGCACCGAGCAGTCCCTAGGTTAGCTGGTGATCCTCGGTGTAGCCATCGATGAACGTCGAGGAATCTGGCTAGCTGGTCGGCGATGAAGTCTGAGCGCTAGGCAATGAGCACCAAGCGATCCGACCAGCGCTGCTAATGATGTTAGCGTGAAGAACCCGAGCACCGAGGAGTCCCCAGGTCAACTGGTGAGCTCTCGGTGTAGCCGTCGATGAGCGTCGAAGAGTACGACCAACTGGTCGGCGACGAAGTCCGAGCACTAGGCGGTGAGCACCGAGCGAAGCAACCAGCTGGTCGATGACGAAGTCCGAGCGCCAGGTGGTGAGCTTCGAGCAAAGCGACCAAGTGGTCAACGAACCCGACCACCGAGGAGTCCCCAGCTCAGCTGGTGAGCTCTCGGTGTAGCCGTCAATGAGCGTCGAAGATTACGGTCAACTGGTCGGCAATGATGTCCGAGCGTCAGGTGGTGAGCACCCAGCGACCCGACCAGGTGGTCGACAATGGCGCGAAGAATCCGAGCACCGAGGAGTCCCCAGGTCAACTGGTGACCTCTCGGTGTAGCCGTCGATGAGCGTCGAGGAGTCCGGTCAGCTGGTCAGCGATGATGTCCGAGCGTCGGTCCCCGAGCGTAAAGGATTAGCTCACAGACCGAACATGGTTCCTGAAAAATAAACATGGAGAATGGTAGTACATAATGTACAAATAAAATATGGATAAAACATCAGCGGTAAAGAAACAGCATATGTTGCTCAGCGGTCAGTCAGCTGGTATGAACGCTCAGCATTAAATAAAATTCCCCGAGTAGTTTGTTTGTAACTAAGTTGCCAGCCCCGGCTAGCCGATAACTCCGGAGCATGAGGCGCGGAGCCCAGGCACGCGTAAGAGTACCAGCATCACCGAGGAGCCGCTGCCGACCACCCGTAACACAGAGCACAGAGCTGCATTCATGTGTTGAGAGGAGCCGGAGACAGGGCCGTCTTTGGAAAGCACGAGTGTAAACGTGGCTGCTCAGGAAGACACATATGTCATCCTCAGGATGGTATATATGGTGAAAAATAACGAAGAGCTGTTGTAAAGAATAATGTGACCGCGGAGGCACACGATGATATCTAGAGATATATCACGATCGAAGAAATATTTGATTGATGTGAAAGATAATACTTAGCTTGATTGTCATCCGAACAGAGTAGTCGATGAGAGGCATCGAGGACGGCGATGAGTCAACAACGAGCGGTCGGTGAGGATGGTGGTGAGACGATGATGACGACGTGATGGCTTGTCGCAGCTCGTTGGTGGCTCGTTGGTGGCTCGACGTCGGCTCGTCGATGGCTCGTCGGTGGCTCGACGATGGCTCGCTTTTGGCTTATTGGCTCGTCGATGACGTGATGGATTGCTTTTGGCTCGTAGGCTCGCGGGTGGCTCGTAGGGTCGTTGGTGCCTCGTTGGCTCGTCGATGACGTGATGGCTTGCTTTTGCCTCGTAGGGTCATTGGTGGCTCGTTGGCTTGTCGGTGGCTCGTCTTTGGCTCGACGACGACGTGATGGCTTGCTTCTGGCTCGTAGATGATCCGAGCGAGCATAGGGCACGGGTCGTCGAGCAGCTTCTCGTAATCCTCGTCATAGTTGATCAGCCGAGCCAACGATGTCTTCTTGTCGACGGTGATGGAGTTGCCTAGCCCTCGATCTTTCCTCCCGGTCGTGGTCGTCATAGCGCCGCTGATTATGGCGATCATCATTGTGACATGGTTGGAGGTCGGAGCGAGAGGTATGGGTGACGTCGTGCTTGGGAGATCAATCTCTGATCAGATCTACGAGAGCGAGAGTGTTGGTGATGCCTGTTGTGACCCGATCGATGGATTCGATCAGATCTTTATTGTCGACACGCCGTCCCCGATAGCAGGGAAGCGTGGTCGGAGCGCCGGGGAAGATGACCTCGAAGAGATGTCGAGGCTGGTCTCGCCGACGCTGAAGTGGTGGAAGCAGATCTGTTCGGCACAAGGAAAGCCTGCACCGCCTCCACGCCCCTGGCGGCGCCGTCGACGTCAGTGGTCGAGGAGAACGACCTGACGACGAACGTGAAGCCTCCAGAAGGGTCGTGGAAACGAGGAAGGAAACCATCTGAGTCGTCATGGCATCCGTACACACATGCCCCATGGTGGGCGCCGCTGTCGACGAAATATGGTCGATAGCCCACCTAGGGGTATGCCCAAGGTGGTAGATTAGAGGGGAAGGTGCGCAAGACGATGACCCAGACGTTGACACAAGGCAAATGTAGATGAACACAGAGGTTTATCCAGGTTCGGGCCGCTAGGTTAGCGTAATACCCTACGTCCTGCGTCGAGTTGTATTGATTGAAACTGGCTTGTGACCTGTAGGATCTGTTGTCTATGATCTATCTTCTATCTCACTTTCCCTCTCGGAGGACCCCTGCACCTCCTTATATATTCCGAAGGGATAGAGTTACATGGTAAGTATTTGAGTTGGTACTGTATCTAGATTACAACTGTCGTACGGTGCATGTCGTGCGCCGTACGCCTTCATCCTGCGGGCCCGTCGACCCCAGTGGTGAGGCCCATGTACCATCATGTGGTACCCTTGGGTCCATATCCCCATAGATACCTAGAGAGGTTCCTTGGTTAACTCAAGGGCCAAACGAGAAGTCCGAAAACCAAGAGGAAAAGCCAGGAGACAGATTGCACTGTCCAGGACAAGTCTGCGAAGTCCCGGACAGTCCGTGGGTACGGTCCCGGACTATCCGCGGTACTACCGGACTGTCCGCGAGGAAGGGGCGGTCTGTCTGCCGGCAAAATCCCCGAAACAGCAAGGTTGCTGAACACTTCTGCTCGACTCCCGGACTGTCCGCGAGTCCTTACGGCGGACTGTCCGCCGGTCAAAGAACAGCAAAGCAGCCGAAGAACACAACCACTGGTCTGGCCTGCCCCCGACGCCCGGACTGTCCACTGGTCAGGTGGCGGACTATCCGTGACCTTGCAGAGAGGGCGATTTCAGTCGCCTTCTCCCCAAATCTCCCCAAAATCGATCCAAGACAAAATCCCTTGATCCTAAACTTGGAGAGGATGATCATGAGGTAGTTAGGAGACTATCCCCAAGAAATCATCCGCTCAAATCAACTCAATCAACGGGAATTTGAAGGGGAAGGAGTATGAACCGAAAAAGCGCCACGAAAATTGAATCGACCCGATCTACTTGTTCATGAGAGTAGAGATAAATTCCTTCGGTGGAAATGTTCTCCTCACTATAAAGAACAAGTTGATTCAAGTGGATTTCAAAAAGACGCAGTGGAGAGGTAGATCGAGTGACGGGAAAAACGTGGAGAAACGAAGAATGCGAAGAACAAAATCAAAACGCGAATCACACCACGAATTTGCAACTGTGTGGATACCACACGCTACAACAGTGAGATTACGGTCTCACTTCCTCAAAATCTCATGAACACAGAGGTATGGTTCTCTGCGGATCTCAGTAGCTACAACAGGGATTGGGAGAGCAGGAAAACCCTAAGTGGAGAATAGCAAATGACTGATATCGGATGGGAGGTGGGTGTCTCCCTCTACTTATCCTAATTCTAGTTCCCACGCTACCCCTAACTAATTACAGAGCGAACCAGCTAAACCCTAGGGTTATTCTGGACCAACTCAAAGTAGATGCTGATCCGACGGCCACGCCCGCACAACTGCTAGCGTTGCCTCGACGCAACCTAACCGATTGCTGCCACGTGCCGCCACCGCTCTGCTCATCCTTTTCCTGGACCTCGCCCCCGGTTTTGAGGCCCAAACCGGGAAACCAGCCTTCATGATCAACCCCCGGTTTTGAGGCCCAAACCGGGAAACCAGCCGACCATCGCCTGAGTTTTGTGGCCCAAACTCAGAACCCGCCAGCGCCTAGGTTTTGAGGCCCAAACCTGGAAACCATCCTCATCCCGAGTTTTGTGGCCCAAACTCAGCAAACCCGCAGCACCCAGGTTTTGTGGCCCAAACCTGGAAACCGTCCACCGATGGTTTTTCTGTGGCTCAACCACCAAACCGAGCCGTAGAGGGCATGCACCGCCCGTGCACCCCATCCACCAACACATGTCCCCAGGTCCTCGACCCGAGCAACACTTTGCCCCGCATGTCTCCGCTCGTCGCTGTCCCAGGCTGTCAGCCACCACAGCTGATCCTCAGGCCACCGGTCCCTCAGTCCAAGCCTCACGTCCGCCCTTCACCGCTTCCGGTCCGTTGGCATGACACGTCTCTACTTGACCTTCACCTTGCCTTTGATCACTGTATCCGTGCTCGACACCTGCACAACACAAGCCAAAGAACATGCGCATCAAACCAGTTGACAATCACTCATCACTCAAGATCCGGCATACACCCATGTATCCGCATCATGTCCCCTTATTGATGGAATTCGTTCGGTTTTCAAAGGATGGACGACGAAGACGGTGATAGGCTAGTTCTAAGTGTCATTTGGTGTTGAAGGACACTTAGAGTAGCATAGGTCTTTGTTCTTATCTTTGGCCGTACTATCAAGGGGAGTTTGAATGGGTAGCTTGACGTAGGTAAGACTTTTGAGTTAGGTGTGGTGCACACTTGTTAACCAAAGCCCTAGGTAGCTTAGAAAGGTCCCTAAGATCATAAGGAATAAAGTTTGTGAAGGGAGCGTCGCAAACCAAAGTTGTTTTGGACTTCAAACTGCGACCGGACGCTGGAGCCCATGTGACCGGACGCTAGGGTGTGCGTCCGGTCAGTGTTGCTCGCTGAGGGTTGAGTCTGGTTGTGCCCGGACGCTCCCTCAGCAATGGATCATACGCACCAGGGGGGTGAGTCCGGTCCAACTCACAGAGGTTCCAGAGAAGAAAAATTGTGACCGGACGCGTCCAATCAGAGGTGATCGGACGCTCGAGAGAGTCCGATCACGACTTTGTACATGTGTCAGTGCTGGCTTATGCTAGCCGTTGGGCACTGACCGGACGCGTCCGGTCACCCCGACAAGTGCGTCCGGTTAGTGTGTAACTGGCTGGACTTACCCTTCGTGCATGTTTTGAGTTGGGGGGTATAAATATGCCTCCCCCTCATTCATGCTCTTACTCTTGCTCATTTGAATGGTTCCCAAACACATTGTGATTGCAAGTGAGTGCAAGAGGCCTAGTGAGGTTGAGAGATTTGATAATTGAGTGATCAAACACCTCATTAGTGAAGAGAGAGTAGCAACTGTGCATCCACCCATCTCATTGGCCTTGCGTTGGTCAAGTGAGAGTTCTTGCTTGTTACTCTTGGTGATCAGCATCACCTAGACGGCTTGGTGGCGATCGGAGAGCTTGGTGATCATCCGGAGGCATTGTGGATGACCCAAGCCAACTTGTGACCGGTAGTGAGCGATTCACCGGGCCGGAGTGGCGAAGAATCAGCTCATAGTGAGCACTTGATCCTTGCGCGGATCAAGGGGGAGCAATACCCTTGTGTGGGTGCTCCAACGAGGACTAGGGGGTGTGCCGACACCTCGATACCTTGGCAAAAAGATCGGCGTGCCATCTCTACTCTTTTTACTTACGCATTTACATTTGAGCAATTCAATTCCGCAATTTACTTGTTGTTCATTCATACTTGAATTGCTTTGCTAGAGTAGAAATGGCATAGAGATAGTCTTTTGTGTGGTAGAGTCTAGAGAAATACACTTCTAGGCACAAGTGGTTAATTGGGCTTGATAGATTTTAATTTGTGCTAAAGTTTTAGAAAAGCTCAATTCACCCCCCTCTTGGGCATCTTGGTCCTTTCACCATAGATAAATAGTATGTGTTACCGGGCTCAAGAAATAGTTCCACAACCAATGTCCAATCTGAGGACTAACATCAATGAAGGCTGGCGGTTAACCCGAACACCAATAGACATGGACCCAAATTGAAGGCAAACCATCTATGCATAATTATGATTTATTTAGATCAACTAGTGCTAGTTACTGGTTAGGATAAATATTAGTCTAAAAGTCTGTTTGGATCCGTTAGCTCTAAATTTAGTAGCTGAAATTGCCAGTGATCAAAACAACAGGGCTGGTAACTATTAGTTCCATTAGCAAGATTAGAGTTTCTAATAGGTGCTAATAGATTTTTTCGAACAAACCTGCTCGGTGCTGATAATTTATATACACTTTCAACTCACTATCCTTGCACCTATTAGTATGTGGATTCAAAGAGCCTCCCACTAAACATATAGCTAGCTCAAAATTAGCACCTTTTAGGCGTCCACAATGACTAGCTATTTGACTAGAGCTATTATGACGTGGACAAGAAAAAAGTCGGAGACAAAGTAGTCACTAGCGATGAACCAATAACTAGTCTATTTCGCGTAGCCCAATAATCTAAGAGATGAACATGTGGGTCCAATTAATAAAAATATATAAAATAGTCTTTGCTACTGTCTCTCACCTCCAAGTAAGCTAGCTACGTAGCTAGGACCATTGCGGACGCCCTTATTAGCTAACTAATTTTTAGTGCTAACAGATGTGTACATAGGCCATAAACCAGCGCTATTTTTTAGATAATGGAAAATTTCGGGTATTTTAGCCTTCTTCTAAAAATGAGCATCAGTCCAAATTTATTACAACATCATATCCATAATTTAAACTTATTACTAGTTCATAATAACTTAAGTTCAAACGGTAAATAAAGGACTTTCCATGCGATGCGAAGAACTCTATGACTCTCAATTTGAGCAGCTTGCAAGCATCAAGAATCTATTCCTTACCATCATCTGAACGCTGCAATAGAAAATCATAACTAGTGTGTCCCATAAAAGAAGCTGCAAAAAAAAAGTTTTAACTAATAAATTGGTTAGGCCAAACCAGCTATGGTACACCAGTTATTTGGTTAGCGGCTAGTTAAAAACTTAACTAATAAATTAGTACACTGATTATCCTCGTTTAAATAGGTTATAACTACAAATTAGCAAACTAACAATAATTAACCATATGTATCAAAACATGCCTCTATACGAGCAGTACATACACACACGTACGCGTGCTTATCCTCTTTGTCGATCTCGCCCCCGGTCGTCGCTCTCATGAACAAAAAACAAACACAGCGTGCGCGCATATATATATATATATATATATATATATATATATATATATAATATTTTTTGATTTCCAGCAAATTAGAGGCGATTCTCTGCCGGCACACAGCGTATACCAAATGCAATACGGCCGAATGCGGACACTGAGAATCATCCATCCGATCAACCTGCTAGCTCCCAGAATAACCATCCAATATGACAAATAGGGCAAGCACGGCGGCAAGGAATGAAGACATGTGATATGCCGGCCGCAAACACTTTTTTAATAATAAAATAACCAGGACGGATCTAGAATTAATAAATATTGATGTCACTAACATAAACATGTGATAAACATACGTGTTATTTTCTCCTGTGTGTATATAGTAGTTTTCCATTAAGTTTGTATGAGTTACTGCTGTCAGGTGACAACAGTACTAACATTATATCCACCTTTGGAAATAACATCTGGATTGGCCGCACACACTTTAGAATTCTTTCTCTGTCTCTAAATAGATTTCTAAACTTGTCTTAAGTTAAACTTTTAAAATTTAGTCGAATTTCTAGAACAAAAAACCGTTAAGATTTATGATATCAAATTAATACCATTAGATATACATACAATATATATTTCGTAATATGTTTATTTTAGTTATGTTATTGACGTTGTTACTCTTTCTATAAAATTAGTCAACCTTAAGATAGTTTGACTTGTACAGTTCTCAGGATTGATTTATTTGAAGATGGTGGGAGTAGTATATAACTAGCTATAGGGCCTAAACCGATCCTCCTTCCTTCCTTTGGGCTGTTGATGATCCATATCAGTTCCAACAGTACATAGGCTACCACAGCTCCCATAAACATCACATCATATACTATTTTTCTTTACTATAATTCATACGTACTATCTTTTTCTTTCCTTTTCATTTATTCATTTATTATTCTTTATTAAACTCCGTGCGCGCGCGGTTCATGGTAGGCATTCATAATAGGTGTACATACAAATACAGTCTTTCTTTTAATTTAAACTAATTTACCTAGAATCCTTTTCAATTATGTAGACTAAATTTTAAAAAGTTTTATACCTTATATTTCAGGAGTACGTACTCTTGTGCTAGATACGCATATAGGGTTCATCTACCTTCTGTATCATATCAAATTTTAACCTAGCACAATGCCAGCATGCAAGGGCCGCTTAGAGATGAGCAGCGGCCTGTCCCCAATGAAATGGGAAGTGGGGCATCAGCTCGAGGCATTGAGCTCCATGTCGACCGGGGCTAGATGCGGGAGGGGAATGAAGTTGAAAAAACAACCTTCGTTCCCCTAGCTCTATTATTTTTCTTGTGGGCTAGCCCCAATTAAAATACCCCTCCCTTGTGTGCATGGGACAAAGGGCAACACCCCGAGTGTGAACGATAGTGGTTGGGCGAAATGTGGCTATAGGACATGTGGGAAGCAATGAGATGAATGCGGATGAGAAAAGTCGTCATCGATCGACGACATGGAGTAAGGAGAGGGCGACGGAGTGGACGGAGGAACAAGCGAAGGAGGATGAGTGGCGGGATGAGTGGAGTAGGAGGGCGGTGAGATGAGTAAGGCAGTGCGCCGGGATGAGTGTGGTGGCAGAGCCAAGAAGATAGACGGCAAGATGTAGAGGACGATAAAGGAAAATAGAAAGTGAGTGAGAGGAAGGAAATAAATAAACAAAAACAAGGAATATAGAAGAAAAAAATGAGAATGATATTATAGACATTTCATCTTTTTCTACGGTTAGAAGCTATTTTATCAAACGTCTTCTAGATAATGGATTAGTGCATAATTTAGCTAAGCTTGCTATGTGTTGGGACCCACGTGATCGCCATGTGTGGGCAAGCCCCCTTCGCGGTGTTGTCGAGTTTCTGTTTTCAATGACAGGCCATAGAGCCAAGGATTGCATATAAAAAAAGAAACGGACGGCAAGATGCAGAAGAGGATAAAGGAAAATAGAAAGAGAGTGAAACGAGGCAAATAAATAAATAAACAAAAACAAGGAAAATAGAAGAAAAATGAGAATGATATTATAGACATTTTATCTTTTTCTAGAGTTAGAAGCTATTTTATCAAACGTCTTCTAGATAACTTGTTCGAAACCAAAGAAAGCTGCTCCAAAACATTATTGTTCTAGAGGGATCGTGTTTATACCTTTTTTTTTTTTGCTCCACCAGAAGACGACATATATAGGGCCAAATTAATTTTAGTTGAAGCCATAGTTCTACCCATCCAGGAGTGGTATATATGACGCAAAACGAAAAATAGTGGTTTAGAGCAAAAGTTTACAACCAAATCGACATGTCAAAAATTGTTGCATCCACAAGACACAAGCGCACCACTCAAATTTTAGTTTAGCTTGGCCTCTAATTCTACCAAAGGCATATCCTAAGTTACGCGTGGACTTGATGCGCCTACGTGGACGCTTGTGCCATTGTCATGTCCTTTTCTCGTTCTACAGATAGGTGGTGCGCATCTAAAATCGCATGCATGGTCCAGGGACCAACGACCAGAATATCCCATGCATGTTCCGAGGAATGAGCCGGCCCAGCACGGCTAGAAGCCAGAGAGATCGGAGGTCGTGGTCAGCGAACGGTGACCCTCCCATCTATCCTCCATGGACTCGCTGCGTATCTACATACCTCTTGGTTTGCTCAAAAAAAAAAAGCTACCTCTTGGTGTCCACGTCCACAATATATATGTCTTGTGCAAACCTTAAGAGCCAACAAGCTGGCTATAAGGTTTGTTATAGTCTTCTTCCAGTTGTCTGTCCTCATATAATAGTTAGCTCTTCATAATTAATACATGACCCACTACTTGTCTGTCTCACATATATAATTTTTTGGTTTTGGTACCTAAGCCGGCTGTAAGCTTATAACTCACTTCTCCTCTATTTTCTCTCTTCTCTCCTTCATCTCAGCATTTAGCCGGCTTACAACTCATTGTTATACTTGCTCTAAAAGGACATATACATAGTTAATAATTCATAAAAGAAGGACATGCACATATTCTCGTAAAAGAAGCGTACAGCTTATGTGTGCATTCTTTATATATGTTTATGAGATGTAAAACATATGACTACTTTCTAGATTTGTTATTAAGTCAAATCCATTCTAAACAGAAACACAAAACTATAGTATTTATTAGCTACATCATGAAACATATTTTGTAACTATACTTTTTCAATATATATTGTAGCTGTGTTAATATATTTTTATATAAATTCTGGTTAAATAAAGATAGAAAAAAAACATCAAACTAAATGATTTGAAATTTAGAATAGAGAAGAGTAGCTTTTTGAATTAAAGAGGGATAATGCTAGGTCGCAGAACCAAAGATCGTTGCCGTGGAGATCGAAGAACATCTCTCAAAAGGGCCAAAGGGTAGGTAGGAAGACCCTTGGGGCGTTCCCAGCCACAGGAGATACGTGCCGGCGTCGTACCTGTACAGTACGCTAGGATTATATTGGGTGACGTGGCACCACCTTGCAAGCTAAACCCAGCTCCTTTCTTATCCGATCTCTTATCCGGCCCCTAATAATTGTATAATAAAAGGACGATGGAGAAGATGCCATGCGGTAGAGACATGGTCCGTCCGGATATAGGTATATCTTCCCTTACCCAAAAATCAGGACGACCACGACTATTATTTGCCATTTGCCAATAGCTATTAGCTTCTTGATTGCTGGCGCACCTATAATTTCTGAACGTCTGTCCTCGCTCGCACACGAAGAGCAACTGACGTCGTCATAGCTCAAGACGATGACCGCAGACGAGCCACGACTCACACGAGCCACGAGCCACGACTTGTCCACAGACGATGACCGCAGCTAGAAGCTGGATACATACAAAACTACTAGTTTAGTTATCGTTAATTGATAAGATCTATTGGATTAACCTATTTGCTAAGTGTATAGCTAAAAGAGATTAGGATCATCAAGCCAATTGGTTCAACAAGACGGAGATGGTAATGACCATAAGTTTTTTTTTAAACAAGAAGTGATGACCATAAGTTGATCAAGTACTCCATATTTGAAAAATAAGAAATAGAAAAAAAGAAGCTTAACACAGAGGTATAAGCATAGGAGCTCTTTTATTTTGGTGATCGAGACACCATAGAGGGTGTAATCACATTTAGCATAGATAGCCATACTATGAAGAGAAAAAAAAACATGGTTTAATACGGTTATTAAGTGTCACTAGGTGTTGTATACTCTTCGTCCGTCCTAAAAAAAGTCGCTATGAGATACGGGTTGATCAAACTTTCTTAACTTTAACTAGGTTATAGAAAATATATGCAACATTTGTATCTTCAAATAAATTTATTATGAAAGTATATTTAAAAATATATCTGATGATATTAATTGTGTATTATAAATATTAATATTTTATAATATAGATTTGGTCAAAGTTGAAGATTGTTGACTCTTTGAAAATGAGAACGACTCTTTTTTAGAGACGGACGAAGTATCATGCATATATATTTGGGCCTAGTGTGCTAACTAATTAACCCTTAAAATGCTTTGAAAAATATTAACACACGTACACAAGTGATGAAACACTTTGTTGTTAACCTATAGAAGTAAAGATGAAAGAAGAAATTAAAAAGGAGGCGAAATTGGTGTTCGAACCCTAGGTTCTTCCTAGTCTAGACCATGGCTCTCGATCGGGAAGTAAATCCTAGGGAGACTGAGCTTCGGTAGCTTGTCCGGACCATAAACTTCAGGTCGAATGGCTTGACCTCGAGGCACCCTCCTCGGATTATGGGTCCGGACTTCAGCGAGTCCGAACCATAGAGTGTCAGTCCGGTTGCGACACATGCCATCAGACAAGCAGGTGCGGATCCACGAGGAGGGCTGGTGGGGCTGCAGCCCCATCGCGAGTCTAATTCTAAAGGAGCAACTCTTTTGTCCGGTCTAAAAAAATTGCAGTCCATCTTAGTATGAGCCCCTGCCTTGCCCTAGTCGCACAAGTTTTTCTTTTCTTTCCGCTCGCGAGCACACGTCAGTCGCGACCGCGTGCAACCTCCATGGCCTCTGTTGCTCCACATCCGGTGTTTAGGGCCGATGATACCACTTCCGCCTGGCCGCCTCCACCCTTCACCCCTCACTGGCTCGCTCGCTCCGGCGCCTGCGCTGCTCTGCCTGGCTGCCAGGCGCTAGCTGCTTGCCTAGGCCGACGCTGGCAGCTGCCTAGGAGATCAGTGAGTCAGGTCCCCGACCCTACCTGTTTCACAAGGAGATGGATAGTGTTGACTCGAAAGTTTGACAAGACGCCAACACACTCGACCACGGTCCTCAGAGACCGTACGAAGTGAGGTCTTGATCTCCTGGACCTTCAAGCAGTGGCGGTGCCGCTTCTTCGGTGAGAACGACTCTGAGGCGTGCTAGCCAACTAGACCTGTTGTTGACAAGGAGAAAGAAAACCGACGTCAAATTATGGAACCTGCCGGTTTGGTGTCAGACAATTCCAAATTGTGCAGCTCTGAGATAGCCATTGTCATAGGATTTTGACTACAAAGTCAACTCCCAAAAGAGCAGAAAATATTGACGTTGATTGAAGCAAAAGCGGCTATTGAGAATTGTAACACCCTAAAATTTTCTCCAAAACAAAATAGGTGAAAATGATTTAATAATGAATTTGTGAGCATTTAACCTAGGGTTAAATAAATTTTTGTTGAATTAAAATTATTGTGGCAACATGTTTATGCACTCATGCTGATGCACTGGATTTATTGGAGTGACTGGTTTTTGCCAAAATTTGTTTTGAATTCAAACTCTTTTGGAAATGACTTGGATTGCTTTGAAAATTTAATGAAAAGGATTTATTCCTCTCCCTCTCTCCTTTCCTGGTTTTCGGCCCTACCGCCCTGGCGGCCCAACCGCTCGGCGGCACCCGCGCGCGCTCCCTCCTCCTCCCTCTTCTCTCCGCGCGGCCCGTGGGCCGGCCTGCTCGCCGCGCCCGCGCAACCGTCGGCCCGCGCGCGCTCTCCCCTCCTCTCTCTCTGACACGCCGTCCCCACCTGTCAGCGCCTTTCTTCCCCTCCTCGCGCGCCGTCCCGAGCACAACCGCCGAGCTCCGCTTCGTCCGCGCGTCGTGCGGAGTCCGCTCCCACGACCTCGCCCTCGCCCTCGCGCTTTTAGTAGATGCGGCCGCGCCCCGCTCCTTCTTTCTCCTCTCCCACTCCCGCAGCGTCGCACAACCGAGCTCCCGAGCGTCCGTGCCGAGCACCCCGCCGCCTTGCTGTCGTCCGCCGCCGTCGATCTGCCGATTCGGCGCCGCCCGGGCCGATTCGATCCATCTCCAAGCTCCGCCGCGTCGTGGTGAAGCCTCCGAACCTCCTCCCTCTCTCTTTAGTGCTCAGTTTCGCCCTGACCGCCGTACTCCGTGAGCAGGTGCCCTGCCGGTCGCCGTGCTCCGCCGTTCGCCGCGGACCGCCTCCCCCGAGCCGCCTCCTCCTCTCCATTCCGCCTCGGTGAGACTCCCGTGCCTCCCTCTAGCTCTCCGACCGCTTGGTTTGGCCTGTGATGGACCCTATGCCCGAACCCGCGAGCTCCGTGACTTCGACCATGGCGGAGCCGCGCACGACGTCGCGGAGCGCCGTGACGCCGCGGCCAGTGCGCGCCGTCGGCCGCCCGCGCGCGCACCCGCCCCTGGTTTTAATCCGAGCCGCCCATCTCCGATCCGGCGGCCGAGGATCACCCGTACCCCTTCGGTGGCATCTTTGCTAAAGAGCCCCTGGAGAAGCCGGGAACCAACCCGCACTCCCTTTTCCACTATTCCCTGTGCCTTA
Source organism: Coix lacryma-jobi var. lacryma-jobi (assembly GCA_009763385.1). Lineage (NCBI taxonomy): Eukaryota > Viridiplantae > Streptophyta > Magnoliopsida > Poales > Poaceae > Coix > Coix lacryma-jobi. The sequence continues at coordinate 59,207,660 of CM019830.1, read as the reverse complement.
TAAAACTTGTAACCAGGCCCCTGTGTTTCGGTGAAAACGAGGCGCGGTCCAGCCGTCTGTAATTTTGATTTAAATTCAATTAAAATTTCCGATTTCAATTCAAATGCTTTTCAGTGTATTTACAGAAATGCCACTGCTTTGTTTTGCTTATAAAATCCACGTTTTAGCTCCGATTTGATCCATTCAAATTGCGTTAGCTTCGTAATTTAGTGCTCTACCCGTTTATGTTCCTGTTGGTCGGTTTTGGACAGTTTAGATGTAGGGTCCAAGTTAATCTTGTTTAGGGCTTTTTATATACTGTTTCGATCGTAGCTTTCACACCGTGACTCCGTTTTCGATGAACCAAAACTTGTTGTGATCGTATAGATGCGTACTTCTGTTTTATCAAAGTTTTATTTCAGTTTAATACTGTTTGGTGTATTGTTCTAATAATAGCTCTGTTTGCATCGTGTATGTTTGCACCTGGAATGCGTGGTGATGTTGTGTTCGAGTAGACGGTGAGTCGGTGTGGTACGACCAGGACCCCGCGTTCAGTGACCAGCAGGAGGATCAACCTTTCGACAACCAAGGCAAGTTAGCATGGGATCTCCTTGTTTACCTATACACTTTACTTTAATCACTCATTTATGCATGTGTCCAACTGAGCAACCTTAGAAAACCCACTTAGTTTTTGATCGGTGATGTTTTTGTTCCCGTGGGATATATGCATGTGGGTAGCTTTGCTAGTGCTAACTGACTTATAATTGATCCAGTCCAATGATGAATTTGTTTCTCATGATGATACATTGTTAAACGGTTAATAAAACTTGCTGTTAGCAAAAGCTGGGATTGACAGTGCTACCATGAGTGCTATATGGCTCTGGTTTTAGCTCAGTAAACTGGATCTTGTCTAATATGGCAGCGGTGACCCGAAAGGGCGAAAAAGGGGCTTGCCACTTTGGGTGTAGGGCTGCTCCTGTTTCTATGTGTATAGCTGCGATGGCCTTGTGCCATAGAAAAGGGGGGTTGCTACATCTGCCTGCCAAGGAAACCTAGCGGCCCTGACCTGTTAGACGAACCAGCGAAAGGCTTCATAGTGTGCCCTGCCGATCTACCTCGGAAGTGGATCAAGAGGTTGGCTGCCTCGGGCACAAGGGTAACACGGCTTGTGGGTAAAGATGCACCACCTCTGCAGAGTGTAAAACTGTTATAACAGCCGTGCTCACGGTCACGAGCGGCCCGGAAAACTAGCGGAACTATGAAACTTAACAATTGTTACTTTATGTTGTTGGTACATTATGATGTCATATCTTACCTTTGTTGGACAAATGGATCATGGGTTAAGGGTTAAGCACAATATTCGTTTACCTTAATGTTAAAACTTTGCCAACTTAAAAGCTACTGCAGTCAGACAGCGTCTGCCTTTTTGAGCCTCATGAACCCTATGTTAGCTTGCTAAGTACGTGGAGTACTTACGCTTGTTGTTTATCTTCTTTTTGGGCAAAATCCCGGATGGGTAACAGATGAGGGTGCTGTTGGCGACTTTCCTGAAGACTTCTAGGCTAGCTGCTCCCCCAGTCGACGTTTCCCTGTGGTTTAGTTTGTGTACCAGTTCCGCGATCTGTGTTTCAGTATGATGTAAGACTTTGTTTTGAGTACTATCGTGATGTAATAAACAATGTGATGATGCCACTCTTGTAATTTGTCTACTTATGTGTGTGATTGTTTCCTGGGCACACATGAGCATTCCGCCTCAGTTTTATCCTTAAAATTGGGGTGTGACAAATTGGTATCAGAGCTTTGTTGACTGTAGGACGCAAGCCTAGCTAGGAAATGGCCGTCTAACACCTTTTTGCTTCCTGTTCATGCTTATTTTATTAACTTGTTACTTTATTAAAATTTTATGCTCCTTATTCTTATTCTATTGCATAAAACTAATTGTTTCCGCTTATCTTATCTTGTTTTATGACGTCAGGATGCCTCGCATGAACGCCCGTGCCTACTGTGCTCTTTTCACCAGCCAGCCTGCTCCCCCTGTGGTTCACATCCCCGACAGTGACGGTTCCTCCAGCTCCTCCAACGACGTCTTCGCGGAGGATGAAGAGTTGACCGTTACTCCAGCAGTTTCTGAGGAGCTAGCAGCGCCATCCCCGCCCCCTGCAGCAGTTCCCGAGTCTCCGGCTCCGGAGGTGCCTGCTCCGGAGGTGCCAGTCCCAGTGGAGCCTGAGCCTGAGGCGCCAGCGCCTGAGGTCCCTGCTCCAGAGGCACCCGCTCCTGCAGCACCTGACGCTCCACCAGCTCCTGCGGCGCCAGCCTTCGTGCCAGTGTACCCGGTGGTACACTCTCCCGCCGCTTCGTCAGCTTCGGCACCAGCACCCCCTGCCTCCCCAGCAGCGCAGGTGGTGGAAGACCTTGGTTGGGATCGTCGCTTCATGTTTAAGAAGCCCGACGAGACAGCGTACTACCATAGTATGCTGGTTCGTCTGCTGGAGGAGTACTACCCGGACATGGAGGCTAAACTCCAATACCACTGCGGAGAGTACACCCACCCGTTGGAAGCTACATACTGGAAGTCCGACCTGATGGTTACAGGTTGGAAAGCTGCTGATCAAGCTCATGTCATAGAGTCAGCTCACAGGACTACCACCAAGCGTAGTGATGCCCTCGCGAGTATGGAGGACGCAGCGCAGGATGCCTACCTGCACTACCATGGCCTTCGCTTCCAGAGGATGAGGAATGATCGCTACCGCTACCTGCCCCAAAGTGACATGGAGGGCTCGTGGCGAACCCTGCTACCACCGGTGGAGTACCCGGTTCTGGTCTCCACTGCTCAGCACGCCTATGAGGTGCATAGGAAGGCCGACAAGGTGCAAGATGACCTGCGTGCTGCACAGAAGGTGATAAGGCGTTTGGAGCGCGAAGTGGATTACCTTCGCGGTGAGCTAGACTATGCAGCTGTCTACAAGAAGAAGTACAGAGCCAACGATGCCCCCGGTGGAGCCCAGTAGCTTTCCTACCATGATCAGTTATCTCGTGTAGACACGTTGTTTAAGTTCAGTTTGTGTTATGTGAACCTGTGGTGTTTGTGTTGCTTATGTTAGTGAACTATGTTTGTTCGGATCTTTGTCTGTGTGATGTGAAGTATGGGTTATGTCCGTGCTTCTCCAAGTTAACATCTTCTTATGTTATATAAAGTTGCTTACCTCCTTTGTCTGTGTTGCTGTTTTCTGGAGCAGCCTGTGTTTAAATCTGTGTATCTCTTAATCCGTGACCCCAAAAATTGTGAAATTTTTGTGGGAGTATCTAGACTGATGTACCTTTCAAACAAATCTGGAACCAAGTCTTTATCTGTTCGGATCTAGGAGATATGCCTGTTTAAAGTCGATGTTTCTGCGCAGTCTGACATCCAGAACAGTTTCTGATCAATGCTGTTTTCGGCCTAGAATCTGGCCGAATCTGAAAAAGTGTTCTATATGAAAGTTGTAGCTGGTTTCTTAAACTTTCCAACGATGTCTGGTTCATCCCCGTTGGATTTCTGTAGCTCGAGTTATGCCCGTTTTAGTGTGCTGCTGTTGACAAGAATGTGCACCGAAAATTTCAGCAATGTTCATTTATGTCATATATACTTTCTATGTTGGATATAAAGGTCTAACTCTTGCGCATTTGTTGGTGAGCAGATGGCAGCAAGGGGTGGACGCGGGAGAGGTCGTGGCCGTGGGCGTGGTGCTCCTATGGACCCGCCGCCGCCACCGCCGCCGGTGACCATCGAGCAGTTGATGGCCACGCAGAATCAACTTATGCATGCCATGATGAACCGCCTGGATCAGGCGCCCGCTGCCGCACCTCAACCTCTTCAAGTCAGGGACCGTCGAGGGGAGTTCCTGAAGGGCCATCCACCTGTGTTCTCTCACGCCTCTGAACCACTGGAGGCGGATGACTGGCTCCGTGCAGTGGAAAAACAGCTGAACATCGCCCAGTGCACCGATTATGAGAAGGTGCTCTACGCTTCTGGGCAACTGCAGGGAGCTGCACAGGACTGGTGGGATGCGTTCATGTTCGGCCGTCCCCAAGATGCCCCAGTTGTTACATGGCAGGAGTTCAAGGAGAACTTCCGATCCTATCACATCCCTGATGGTCTCGTAGAATTGAAGCAAGAGGAGTTCCGCTCTCTGAAGCAAGGGTCCATGTCAGTGGCGCAGTACCGCGACAAGTTTGCTCAGCTATCGCGATATGCCCCCCAAGATGTGGTCAATGACAAGGACAAACAGCGCCGTTTCCTGAATGGTCTGTATGATGGGTTGCAACTCCAGTTGATGTCCAACACCTACCCGAACTATCAGGCCCTGGTCAATAGGGCGATAGTTATTGACAACAAGAGGAAGGAAATGGAAGCAAAGAAAAGAAGCTTCCAAGGCCAGTCATCGGGGAGCAGCACTCGTCCCCGAATCAACCCACAGCAAGGTTACCCCCAGAGGAGTCAAGGCAACCAGTGGAACAGAGGACAGTACCCCCAGGGCGACCAGAACCAGCAGCGCCTTCCACATCAGCAGCAGTCAGGTGGTCAGCGCTACCAGCAGCAGCCAGGAGGTCAGAGGTACCAGCAACAGCAGAGCGGCCAAGCATCACGCCAGGGAGCACCCAACTCCGCCCCCATGAAGAATGTAGCTCAGCAGAACCCCAACGCCTGCTACCGTTGCGGGGAGCCAGGACACTACGCTCACCAGTGCCCCAAGAAACAGAACCCCCAGGCCCCACAGAACCAGGCAGGAGCTCAGAAGCAGAATGCTCGCCCACCTCACACTGGACGGGTGAATCATGTAGCTGCCGATACTGCCCTGGATGCACCGGATGTTATGATGGGTACGTTCAGCATCAACTCAATCCCAGCAACCATACTTTTTGATTCTGGTGCTTCGCATTCTTTCATTTCACAGTCGTTTGTTAGAATGCATGGTGTGCCTTTATGTGCAATGAAAGAAACAATCATAGTAAACTCACCAGGGGGTAGTATGCCTGCAAGTTTTTGGAGCCCCACCTCTAGTGTCAACCTAAGGGGGGTAGACTTTAAAGTAAAGCCTATAGTGCTAAGAACAGCAGGTATAGATCTCATCTTGGGTATGGACTGGATGAAGCAACATGGGGCTGTCATTCAGTGTCAAGAAAGGTCAGTTGTTGTAACTACACCTAAGGGAGACAGAATCTGTGTGCAAGTGGTGTTAAAAGAGCAGCCAACTGCCACGGTCAACCAGATGGATGCTAGTGGTGCAGAGCAAGATCGGGTGGTGGACGAGTTCCCTGATGTCTTTCCGGATGATCTGCCAGGTATGCCACCTGATCGCGATGTTGAGTTCATTATTGAATTACTGCCTGGAACTGCACCAATATCAAAAAGACCATATAGAATGGGGGTAAATGAATTAGAAGAACTTAAGAAACAGCTTAAGGAGTTGTTAGAGAAAGGGTATATACGTCCTAGTGCTTCTCCTTGGGGAGCACCAGTGATCTTTGTGGATAAGAAAGATGGTAGCCAGAGGATGTGTGTGGATTATAGGTCTTTAAATGAGGTTACCATTAAAAACAAATACCCTCTACCCCGGATAGACGATCTATTTGACCAACTTAGAGGAGCATGTGTGTTCTCTAAAATAGATCTCCGATCTGGGTATCACCAGTTGAAAATCCGGAACTCAGACATTCCTAAGACCGCCTTCACCACGCGGTATGGACTGTATGAGTATACAGTGATGTCTTTTGGTCTGACCAATGCCCCAGCCTACTTCATGTATCTGATGAATAAAGTGTTCATGGAATACCTAGATAAGTTTGTGGTGGTGTTCATAGATGACATTCTAGTGTTCTCTAAAACAGAGGAGGAACACGCGGAACATCTGAGGATGGTTCTGCAGAAGTTAAGAGAGCATCAGCTCTATGCCAAGAGGAGCAAGTGTGAATTTTGGCTGAAAGAAGTCTCTTTCTTAGGGCATGTTGTCTCTAACGGAGGTATATCCGTTGATCCTAGCAAGGTGCAAGATGTGTTGGATTGGAATCCGCCAACTAATGCCAGTGAAATCCGAAGTTTCCTGGGTTTGGCCGGGTATTATAGGAGGTTCATTGAAGGATTCTCCAAGCTCGCAAAGCCTATGACTGCCTTGTTAGAGAAGAACGCTAAGTTTGTGTGGTCTGATAAATGCCAAGCAAACTTTGAAGAGTTTAAGAAGAGATTGACCTCAGCACCAGTCCTAGTTCTGCCAGACTTGAATAAAAGCTTCTCCATCTATTGCGATGCATCTCGTCTGGGACTTGGATGTGTTCTAATGCAAGAAGGAAGAGTAGTGGCCTACGCATCTAGACAACTGAGGAAACACGAGGTGAACTATCCAACTCATGATTTGGAGTTAGCAGCTGTGGTCCATGCTCTGAAGATATGGAGACATTATCTGGTTGGGCATAAGTGTGACGTGTATACGGATCATAAAAGTCTGAAGTATATATTCACCCAGTCAGATCTGAACTTGAGGCAACGCCGTTGGCTAGAACTGATCAAAGACTATGACCTAGAGGTGCATTATCACCCGGGAAAGGCCAATGTCGTGGCCGATGCCTTGAGTAGAAAAACCTACGCAAACGGTCTGCAAGTGGAACGCATGTCAGCAGAGTTGAGAGCTGAAATGGCATACCTTAATCTATGTTTTGCCAACAATGTGGTGGAAATGTCAGTTGAACCTACCTTGGAGAAAGAAATCCGTGAGGGTCAGTTGAAAGATGAGAAGTTGAAAGAGATAGCAGAAAACATAGTGCTTGGAAAGGCACCAGGATTCCGGATGGATGATAATGGGACTCTTTGGTTTGGAAAGAGGATTTGTGTGCCCGATGTGAAAGCTATCCGTGATGCCATTTTGCGGGATGCACATGAATCTGCCTATTCCATTCACCCCGGTAGCACCAAAATGTACTTGGACCTGAAAGAAAAATACTGGTGGTATGGTATGAAACGAGATGTAGCAGAATATGTGGCTCTATGTGACACCTGTCAGAAGGTCAAAGCTGAACATCAAAGGCCAGCAGGACTGTTACAGCCTATGCAGATACCCGAGTGGAAATGGGAAGAAGTGGGAATGGACTTTATCACTGGATTACCCCGTACACAAAGAGGCTATGACTCTATATGGGTAATAGTCGACCGTCTCACTAAGGTCGCTCACTTCCTACCAGTTAAGACCACTTATTCTGGGGCAAGGTTAGCAGAACTGTACATGGAGAGGATTGTGTCTCTGCATGGTGTTCCAAAGAAAATAGTGTCTGACAGAGGGACACAGTTCACTTCTCACTTTTGGCATCAAGTACATCAATCCTTGGGAACTGAGCTGACTTTCAGTTCTGCATATCACCCACAGACAGATGGGCAGACTGAAAGGATAAATCAGATCTTGGAGGACATGTTGAGAGCATGTGCCCTTCAACATGGGACTAGTTGGGATAAAAGCCTGCCATATGCGGAATTCTCATACAACAACAGTCACCAGAAGAGTCTGAAAATGGCTCCTTTCGAAGCTTTGTATGGGCGAAAGTGTAGAACTCCTTTGTTCTGGAATCAGACAGGAGAAACTCAAGTGTTCGAACCGGATGTCCTTAGGAATGCTGAAGAACAAGTAAGGATGATCCGAGATAACCTAAGGATAGCTCAATCCCGACAGAAGAGTTATGCAGATACTCGCAGGAGGGACTTAGTTTTTAAAGTGGGAGACTATGTGTATTTGAAAGTGTCACCCATGAGAAGCGTAAAGAGGTTTAACATGAAAGGAAAGTTGGCACCCAGATACATAGGTCCTTTCCGGATCTTGGCCAGACGTGGAGAAGTGGCCTATCAGCTTGAGTTACCGGAGAGACTGTCAGGTGTGCATGATGTGTTCCATGTTTCACAGTTAAAGAAATGCCTGAGAGTGCCTGAAGAGCAGGTTCCCCTGGAAGAGATCAAGATAGGACAAGGTCTCACTTATGAAGAGTACCCTGTCAAGATCGTGGAAACAGCAGAAAGAGTTACCAGGAGCCGAGCTATCAAGATGTGCAAAGTTCAGTGGAACCGGTACACAGAAGAAGAGGCTACCTGGGAAAGAGAAGAAGATCTTCGGAAATCTTATCCCCAGTTGTTTGAGTAAGCTCCAGTCGAATCTCGAGGACGAGATTCATCTTAAGGGGGGTAGAGTTGTAACACCCTAAAATTTTCTCCAAAACAAAATAGGTGAAAATGATTTAATAATGAATTTGTGAGCATTTAACCTAGGGTTAAATAAATTTTTGTTGAATTAAAATTATTGTGGCAACATGTTTATGCACTCATGCTGATGCACTGGATTTATTGGAGTGACTGGTTTTTGCCAAAATTTGTTTTGAATTCAAACTCTTTTGGAAATGACTTGGATTGCTTTGAAAATTTAATGAAAAGGATTTATTCCTCTCCCTCTCTCCTTTCCTGGTTTTCGGCCCTACCGCCCTGGCGGCCCAACCGCTCGGCGGCACCCGCGCGCGCTCCCTCCTCCTCCCTCTTCTCTCCGCGCGGCCCGTGGGCCGGCCTGCTCGCCGCGCCCGCGCAACCGTCGGCCCGCGCGCGCGCTCTCCCCTCCTCTCTCTCTGACACGCCGTCCCCACCTGTCAGCGCCTTTCTTCCCCTCCTCGCGCGCCGTCCCGAGCACAACCGCCGAGCTCCGCTTCGTCCGCGCGTCGTGCGGAGTCCGCTCCCACGACCTCGCCCTCGCCCTCGCGCTTTTAGTAGATGCGGCCGCGCCCCGCTCCTTCTTTCTCCTCTCCCACTCCCGCAGCGTCGCACAACCGAGCTCCCGAGCGTCCGTGCCGAGCACCCCGCCGCCTTGCTGTCGTCCGCCGCCGTCGATCTGCCGATTCGGCGCCGCCCGGGCTGATTCGATCCATCTCCAAGCTCCGCCGCGTCGTGGTGAAGCCTCCGAACCTCCTCCCTCTCTCTTTAGTGCTCAGTTTCGCCCTGACCGCCGTACTCCGTGAGCAGGTGCCCTGCCGGTCGCCGTGCTCCGCCGTTCGCCGCGGACCGCCTCCCCCGAGCCGCCTCCTCCTCTCCATTCCGCCTCGGTGAGACTCCCGTGCCTCCCTCTAGCTCTCCGACCGCTTGGTTTGGCCTGTGATGGACCCTATGCCCGAACCCGCGAGCTCCGTGACTTCGACCATGGCGGAGCCGCGCACGACGTCGCGGAGCGCCGTGACGCCGCGGCCAGTGCGCGCCGTCGGCCGCCCGCGCGCGCACCCGCCCCTGGTTTTAATCCGAGCCGCCCATCTCCGATCCGGCGGCCGAGGATCACCCGTACCCCTTCGGTGGCATCTTTGCTAAAGAGCCCCTGGAGAAGCCGGGAACCAACCCGCACTCCCTTTTCCACTATTCCCTGTGCCTTATAAAACTTGTAACCAGGCCCCTGTGTTTCGGTGAAAACGAGGCGCGGTCCAGCCGTCTGTAATTTTGATTTAAATTCAATTAAAATTTCCGATTTCAATTCAAATGCTTTTCAGTGTATTTACAGAAATGCCACTGCTTTGTTTTGCTTATAAAATCCACGTTTTAGCTCCGATTTGATCCATTCAAATTGCGTTAGCTTCGTAATTTAGTGCTCTACCCGTTTATGTTCCTGTTGGTCGGTTTTGGACAGTTTAGATGTAGGGTCCAAGTTAATCTTGTTTAGGGCTTTTTATATACTGTTTCGATCGTAGCTTTCACACCGTGACTCCGTTTTCGATGAACCAAAACTTGTTGTGATCGTATAGATGCGTACTTCTGTTTTATCAAAGTTTTATTTCAGTTTAATACTGTTTGGTGTATTGTTCTAATAATAGCTCTGTTTGCATCGTGTATGTTTGCACCTGGAATGCGTGGTGATGTTGTGTTCGAGTAGACGGTGAGTCGGTGTGGTACGACCAGGACCCCGCGTTCAGTGACCAGCAGGAGGATCAACCTTTCGACAACCAAGGCAAGTTAGCATGGGATCTCCTTGTTTACCTATACACTTTACTTTAATCACTCATTTATGCATGTGTCCAACTGAGCAACCTTAGAAAACCCACTTAGTTTTTGATCGGTGATGTTTTTGTTCCCGTGGGATATATGCATGTGGGTAGCTTTGCTAGTGCTAACTGACTTATAATTGATCCAGTCCAATGATGAATTTGTTTCTCATGATGATACATTGTTAAACGGTTAATAAAACTTGCTGTTAGCAAAAGCTGGGATTGACAGTGCTACCATGAGTGCTATATGGCTCTGGTTTTAGCTCAGTAAACTGGATCTTGTCTAATATGGCAGCGGTGACCCGAAAGGGCGAAAAAGGGGCTTGCCACTTTGGGTGTAGGGCTGCTCCTGTTTCTATGTGTATAGCTGCGATGGCCTTGTGCCATAGAAAAGGGGGGTTGCTACATCTGCCTGCCAAGGAAACCTAGCGGCCCTGACCTGTTAGACGAACCAGCGAAAGGCTTCATAGTGTGCCCTGCCGATCTACCTCGGAAGTGGATCAAGAGGTTGGCCGCCTCGGGCACAAGGGTAACACGGCTTGTGGGTAAAGATGCACCACCTCTGCAGAGTGTAAAACTGTTATAACAGCCGTGCTCACGGTCACGAGCGGCCCGGAAAACTAGCGGAACTATGAAACTTAACAATTGTTACTTTATGTTGTTGGTACATTATGATGTCATATCTTACCTTTGTTGGACAAATGGATCATGGGTTAAGGGTTAAGCACAATATTCGTTTACCTTAATGTTAAAACTTTGCCAACTTAAAAGCTACTGCAGTCAGACAGCGTCTGCCTTTTTGAGCCTCATGAACCCTATGTTAGCTTGCTAAGTACGTGGAGTACTTACGCTTGTTGTTTATCTTCTTTTTGGGCAAAATCCCGGATGGGTAACAGATGAGGGTGCTGTTGGCGACTTTCCTGAAGACTTCTAGGCTAGCTGCTCCCCCAGTCGACGTTTCCCTGTGGTTTAGTTTGTGTACCAGTTCCGCGATCTGTGTTTCAGTATGATGTAAGACTTTGTTTTGAGTACTATCGTGATGTAATAAACAATGTGATGATGCCACTCTTGTAATTTGTCTACTTATGTGTGTGATTGTTTCCTGGGCACACATGAGCATTCCGCCTCAGTTTTATCCTTAAAATTGGGGTGTGACAAGAATGCAAAGGAGATATAAGAAACGACTATGAAAGGATCAAGATGCCCAAGAGGGGGGTGAATTAGGATCTTCTAAAAATTCTTGCAACAATTAAAACCTATCAAGCCCAATTAACCCCTTGTGCCTAGAAGTGTGCTTCTCTAAACTCTACCGCACAAAAGACTATCACTAAACCATTTCTACTCTAGCATGGCAATTCAAATATGGAAGAACAACAAGTAAATTGCGGAATTGAATTGCTCAAATGTAAATGCGTAAGTAAAGAGAGTATAGTTGACTCGACGATCTTTTTGCCGAGGTATTGAGGTGTCGGCACTCCCCCCTAGTCCTCGTTGGAGTACCCGCGCAAGGGTATCGCTCCCCCTTGATCTGCGCAAGGATCAATGCTCACTATGAGCTGATTTTTCGTCACTCCGGCCCGGTGAATCGCTCACTATCGGTCACAAGCCAACTTGGGTCATCCACAAGTCCACCGGATGATCACCAAGTTCTTCGATCACCACCAAGCCGTCTAGGTGATGCCGATCACCAAGAGTAACAAGCTAGAACTATCACTTGACCAAGCCAAGGCCAAAGAGATGGATGGATGCACACTTGCTACTTTCTTTCACTAATGAGGTCCCTAATTCTCACAATTGAGAAATCTCTCAACCTCACTAGGGCTCTTGCACTTTCTCACACTCACAATGTGTCTCTCAGCAGATGGAAGTGGCAAGAACACTCTAATGGAGAAGGGGGAGGAGTATAAATACTCCCCCAACCAACCATCCAAAAGAGTACTGAACAACACAGTTTTCGAGGGCATTGGACGCGCTGATGCCCTCGACCCAATGGTCAACTATACTTTCTATCAGACTGTTTAAAGGAGCATCGGACGCTGGGCAACGTCCGATGCCCTCGCCTCGGACGCGTCCGATGCAAATCTGACCTCTCTGGAACCTCTCTGCATGGACATTGGACGCTGGCCCTCAGCGTCCGATGCCAGCGTCCGATGTGCCCCTCAGGGCACTCTCTTAGAACAGTGACACAGGCGCGTCCGATGTGACAACAACGGAGCGTCCGATGCCACGCACCAGAGACTCTCAGGTCTAGTGAGCATCGGACGCGCGTCCGATGCCCATCAGGCCAGCGTCCGATGCCCTTTTCAAGGGTAAAACCAACTCGGATCGCGACGCGACCTTAACGACTTTTCATCCTCATGACATAAGGGCTCTCTCTGAGCTATCTAGGGCTATGAAATAACAAGTATGCACCACACCTACCTTAATAGACTCATCTAGGTCAAGTTACTGATTCACGCTCCCCTTTATAGTACGGCCAAAGGAAAAACAAAGACCTAAGACTACCTAAGTGTCCTCCAACACCATATGACACTTAGCCTAGTCTACCACCGTCTTCGTCGCCCGTCCTTTGAAAACCGAAATGATTTCCATCGCCAGGGGACATGAACTCCATATGCCCGTATCGTTGCCATTACCATGACCTAACTCATCCCTATTTCTGCAAAACACACGTTAGTCATAGTAATCTTGTGTTTCATCCAATCACCGAAACCCACTAGGGACAAAGATGCGTTCAATCTTCCCCTTTTTGGTGATTGATGACAACACGACCTCGAGTATAGAGAGAAGAGGTTTTCAATATCATGACATGTATGAACTTGTGATAAATAAGAAAAAACGGTTAGGGGCAAGCTCATACATATCATGTCACCATCCTGCACTCAACGAGTTAGAGTAAAAAACAAGTGCAAGAGTAGTATAGCTCGAATACCAAAAGAATATGAATTAAGCACAAGTAATCGAGCGAAACGAAATGACATGTCATATAAGATATCATAGTGAGCACAAACATGTCACCATGTTCATATCACACATAATATAAACAAGTGCAAAAGATATGATGCGATATGCGAAGCATATGTGAAACATAACACATCAAAAGAGTCAAATCCCTCTCACATCGCTCCCCCTATCGCTATACTCGACCACTCTCCCCCTTTGGCGTCAAACACCAAACTAAGCGTCAGAGGGCGGAGGTGGCGCAGACGAGTTAGGAGCAGCTGAAACATCCAGAGAGCGCTGAGTAAACTCAAACTGCTAAAGAAGCGCCTCAGAGTCTGACGAAGAGGACCCTGTAGCCTGCTAACCCTCACGAGCTGGAAGCTGCGGTGAAGCGGTCCGGGTCGGGTCTGCCTGTTCTGACTGCTCAAGTTGCTCTGTCTGCTCTGTGTGGCTGGTAGTCTCGGTCTCAGTCCCTGTAGCTGTGCCCGCCTGAGCCTCGGAGTGCGGAAGCTCTGGAATAGTAGATAGCTCAGGCCGCACTGTCGTGGTGGTCTCGGACTGGACTGGCTCAGTCTGCTCTGAGGACGCGACGGAGCTCGGTAAGGTCTCGGTGGTAGAAGTCACTGGAGTCGTCGACGTCTGAGATGAAACGGGCAAATCTAGAGTGGGTAGCCCGGTGAGCTCACTGAACGTGGCAGACAAGTCACGCGTCACGGTAGTGGTCGTCGCGAACAGGGACTCTGTCGGACATGGCGTCAAACCCGTGTGAAGCGGACTAAAGAGCGGGGCCCCTCCAGGTGGAGTGGTGTACCAAGTGGACTGGGAGGGACCCGAGAACTGCGGGAGCTGGCTAGACTGCTGCTGCTGCTACGGTGGAACAGGTGGCGGCCACTAAAGCTGCCGCTGAGGTGGAGGCTGCTACCACTGCCACTGAGGCGGTCCACTCATGATCCTCTCCATGAAGCTCAGAGTCTGCTATTGTAGCTCCATCATCTGCCACTGAAGGGCATCAGACCGCTCTTGTGTCTTCTGCTGGGCAAGAGCCTGAGCTTGAGCTTGTGCAAGTCGCTGCTGCTCCTGGGCCAATCGTTGGACATCCTGTGTCACAGTACGCTGCGGCTCCTCCATCCGAGATAAGATAGCAAGTAAAGCTGGATCGGAGGAAGCAGTACCAGACGTCCCGGCCTCAGTGGTGTGAGGACGTGGCTGAGCGTGAGGCGGGAGCTGGTAGTCCTCGTCAGAGCTGTTGGTGGGGTCCTCGACGACGTATTGTCCCTCGCCCTCAAGATCCGCAAGCTCTCTCTCTACGAGGACTCTAACGGCCTCGTCCTGCTCCTGGGCTAACTCAGGCACGTCTAGGAGTTGTCTCGAGCTGGATGGTAGCTGCCGCTCCTGCTACTGCCTACGGTCCCGACTGTGTCCTAGTAGCTGACTCATGTTGTACTCAGGGAACATGATCGCGGAGCTGGTGAGTGACTGTCCTGGGTCTGTCCCTGTAGTGTCAGCTACCTTCCAAAGGTCCAAAGGATATAAGAGATCTAGTGCGCGTAAGTGTTGATGCTCACTAATGCTCATAATTAACCATCAACTATTGCATGAAATGACACTAAATGAATCACAAAGCATAGTTGTAGGGTCTGAAACTAACAAGTTCCACGAGTTTTGGTGCTCTCACTTGTTTTGTAGGACATCCATGTTTTTACCATATAAAAGCATCTCAAGTGATGAATTGGAGTGCACCATTGTGAAGAGCTCGTCGAGACGATCGAAACGGACATATCATTTGCTATATTCGGAGTCCCGGATGAAAAGATATTAATTTCAAAGCGAAATCTGCAAAAGAAGGATCTAGAAGACACCACGAGGCGGGCCGCCAAGTGGGCCCACTGGGCCAGACCGACCGGTCGCACCCCGGGACCGACCGGTCGGCCATAGAAGCCATTTCGCCTCCGCCTTCTGGAACCTTCTTCCACCGCCTCCTAGGATGCATTTCCACCGTCCCTGAAGTCGGTTTGATCCAAGGGCTCACGTTCCACGCTCCGGGCTATAAAACCAGACCTAGACCCCCCTCTCCAGGCATCTCCATCTTCATTATTCATCTCCACATCAGAAACTAGGGTTTCAATTAGATGTAGAGGTCCCTCTAGATGAATCTCTTCTAGTTCATCTAGAATTACATCTAGTTCTAGTTCTAGTTGTCTAGTTCATCTAGTTGTAATTAGAGATCGGATTAGGGAGAGGAGGAGAGAGCTGAGGAGGAGCCGGATCTATCAGATCTTCCACGACATTGTATTGGTGCAGCATCTGGTTCGTCTTCAAGTAATCTCCAGGTTGTTCATTTACTATTTCCAAGTATTATATTTAATTTCAGTTCTTGCTTTATTTTATTTACTGGATCTTCACTCGTATCGAGTGCTCTAGTTATTCGAGGTAATTAGAGTAGTAAGCGTTAGTGTAGACGTGGTGTCTAGACTAGGGTTTACCTGAGTTTGCACCCAGCCCCACGGATAGTTGTGGTAGCCCAGGTGGTGACAGCCCGGACGGCCGACGTAGTCCACCACGTTCTGGTTGGTGTTTGTAGGACCGTAGTCGGAGCTTCCTAGCCCCTTTCTCATCCCTTTCTGTGGCTAGTGTTCTGATGTCCCGAAGTAAGTAAAGTTTAGTAAGCCTTTAATTAGATAGACCTGCTTAGAAAACCCTAAATCTCTCTACCCATTTTACCGTTCTTTTCTTGGACGTTCTTGATTCTTCTAGTACACTTCACGTTCCCCGTGGTAATCGATACCCTGGAATACTCTCGGGTGAAAGCTACATCGGTATCCGTGCGCTTGCGGATTTTTCTATGTGCATTTAAAATACCCAACAAGCTTTCTGGCGCCGTTGCCGGGGAACGGTAGCTGTGCTAGTTTCGAACCAAGTCGTCCGTGTTTCTTTTCTTTTACCACCTTTTTCTCTTACCACCACCTTTACCTCACCACCACACTTCTTACCACATGAATTCTACTCCTATCTATAAATACTCCGCTCCAAAGGGCGAATTGTTGGAGCCACCACCATCATCACATCTTATACTTACTGATGGCTACCAATTTCGTCCCGGCTTTATAGCCATGGTTCGGGAGCAACCCTTCTCTGGGCTAGATGATTGAAACCCTCACACCCACCTTCGGGAATTTGAGCAATTGTGTTCTTGCTTGTCTATTGCACGCATGACACAAGAGACCATTAAATGGAAATTGTTTCCGCTCTCCCTTTTTGGAAGAGCGAAACAGTGGTATGTGCGGATACATGGGTGTATGCCGAGTCTCTGAGTGATGAGTGATTGTCAACTGGCATGATGCACATGTTCTTTGGCTTGTGTTGTGCAGGTGTCGAGCACGGATACAGTGATCAGAGGCAAGGTGAAGGTCAAGTAGAGACGTGCCGTGCCGATGGACCGAGAGTGGCGAAGGGTGGACGTGAGGCTTGGACTGAGGGACCGGTGGCCCGAGGATCAGCTGTGGTGGCTGGCAGCCTGGGACAGCGATGAGCGAAGACTTGCGGTCATGTGTTGCCTGAGTCATGGACTTGGGGACACGTGTCGGTGGACGGGGTGCACGGGCGGTGCATCCCCTCTACAGCTTCAGTTTGGTGGTAGAGCCAGAGAAAAAACATCGGGTGGATGGTTTCCAGGTTTGGGCCTCAAAACCTAGGTGCTGAGGGTTTCCGAGTTTGGCCACAAAACTCGGGCTGAGGACGGTTTCCAGGTTTGTACCTCAAAACCTGGGCGCTGCGGGTTTGCTGAGTTTGGGCCTCAAAACTCAGATGCTGGTGGGCTGGTTTCCCGGTTTGGGCCTCAAAACCGGGGGTTGGCTGTAAAGGCTGGTTTTCCCGGTTTGGGCCACAAAACCGGGGGTGCAGAGCGGTGGCGGCACGTGGCGACAATCGGGAGGTTGCGTCGAGGCAACGCTACGAGTTGTGCGGGCGTGGCCGTCGGATCCACCTACCATCGAGTTGGTCCAGAATAACCTTAGGGTTTAGCTGGTTCGCTCTGTAAGTAGTTAGGGGTAGAGTGGGAATTAGGAATAGTTAGAATTAGGATAAGTAGGGGGAGACACCCACCTCCCCATCCATCTCAGTTCATTTGCTCTTTGCTTCTAGGGTTTCCTACTCTTCCAATCCCCTGCTGTAGCTAGCTGAGATCCGCAGAGAACCTTACCTCTGTGTACTGGAGATTTTGAGGAAGTGAGGCCGTAACCTCACTGTTGTAGCGTGTGGTAGCCACACGGTTGCAGATCGAATTTGGAGAGATTTGGAGAGGAGGCGACTGAAATCGCCCTCTCTGCTCGTTGGTGGACAGTCCGCGGTTTTGACCGACGGACAGTCCGCGCGTCAGGTTTGGTCGGACCAGCGGCCAGACTCCGCGCTGAGGAGCAAGTGATTTTTGAACCGCGGACAGTCCGCCGTTGTGTTTGGCGGAGAGTCCGGGAACGTCCAGGGAGGTTCCAGCAGAGTTGCTGTTTCTCATTTTCCACCGGCGGGCAGTCCGCTATCCCCTCGCGGACAGTCCGCAGTAGGGGCGGACAGTACGGGACCCCAGGGCCGGACAGTCCGCGGATTGGCTGAAGCCTCCGGTTTTGTGCGTTTGCTCTCCCGGCTTCCTCGTTTGGTTTTCGGACTTCTTGTTTGGCCTTGTAGTTGACCAAGGGACCCCTCTAGGTATCTTTGCTACTTGTTAGCATCGGTATTTAGGGATTTCTCGACGTAGCCGTCTATCTACGTTCGAGACTTGGTTTTTGAGGGTTGAACTTGTGCCGGAGCTTGTGGTGGTTGGTTTGCTATCGCTTTGTGGTGCCTCGCTGTGATCCTAGGGATCATCCACCCTCTTCCAAGGGTCGTGGGCATCACGGTTTCAGTCGTAGCTTTTGGGGGTTGATTTTGGGACATTTGGCCAAAGTTTCGAGAGAAATTTTTGAGCTCCCATTCACCCCCCCCTCTGGTCGCCTTGCTAGTGCTTTCTCGGTCCTTCAGTATGCTCATAACATAAGAGGAGTAGATGGAAACTGGGATGAACTTCAAGACAAATTTTGTCCTGCTTTCTTCCCTCTGTCTCGAACCAGTGCCCTTCGAATAGAAATTCTTACCTTTAAACAAACAGAGAAGGAGACATTAGGAGCAGCCTGGGCTAGATTTATGAGCCTTGTCAATAATGGCCCAGATCTTTCTTTGACTGAGGACGTTATTTTACAACATTTTCATTGTGGTCTTAGCAAAGAAGCTGCCCTTTTTCTTGATACCTCTTCGGGAGGATCATTCATTCATAAAATTGTTAGTGAAGGAAAAGCCATCCTTGAGAAAATCCTTGAAAACACTCCTTACACTCACATTTATGATGAATTCCCCGAAGAAGAAGTCGAGCCTAACCCCGACCAACACGAGGAGGAACACACAACCAAATTTGAAATTCCTTCAAATCCTTCTAATAATTTGGTTGTCACAAAACCTTCTGTAGAGAAAACACCCCACACTTTAGAAAATGATGAACCCCATCCTTCGGTGTTCTTCTTTGAAATCGAGGATGATGATATCAAAGAGCATGGAAGCTGCTTCATAAACACCTCTTTAAATCTATGCTCATATGAGACATCTCCTAATTTAGTTGGTCTGTCTAACATTGCCACACTTGAGATTTTCAACCCCCTCATACTTTCTTTTTTACAAAAACTTCAAAAGGGTGGTTGTAGATGCATATGTTTATCACAAATGTTGTAGATCTCTTTGTGCTCTTAAAGTTGGTGTTAGAGGGGAAACCACTTCACCAAATCACATCTTGAAGGTTTCCCAAAGACAAGCTCAGTGTCCTAAAACAAGCATTTTTCAGATCACTGTTCACCTTCCTAATGCACTGTCATTGTGAAATGAGCATAGGGATATAATTGTTAAATTATTCCTTCGGGTATTCTTGTTACTAACCTTTGCAGGTCTGGAGCAAAAATGTTCGAAGGAACGACAAACACAAGGTATGTCCAACCAATCATCATGCAACATACACTTTGTAAGAACATCTCTGACCATGTTGCTATGCTGGTTTCCCCTACCTTTAAGACATGCTCATGTGCTATACACTAATCATACTCTCTCATCACCATTTGAGTAAATCTCTTTAATGCCTTAATGCTACCTTCATTTGCTATAGTATATGTTTAGGTTTGAAGTACTTTCATACATCTCTTAAATGAAGCATGGTGCCTAGTTTAGGAGTGGAGATCTTGCTTTCAAAGGCCTTTTAATTTAAGCATGCTTAGGTTAAAATGCCCTCTTAACTCAAATTAGACATGGTGTCTAGGTTGGTTTTTGAGCCGATAGTATGCTATAGTGGATATTGGATATTTTGTTGGACTAACCCCTGTAGGAAAACTTTCAATATCAATTTGGGAAAGTCCTGAGATGAACTCACACTGGAGATGAAGGGACACATGAACTTCAACAACTTGCACAAGGGAGACACAACTCACTGATCATGGAGAAAAGAGATCCACAGGACAAGACAGAAGATGAGTGCCACAAAATATTACCTACAATCAAAGCACTCACTCCATGGAAGTAGGTAAACAAGTCTGAGCTGGGCCACTAGAAGACATAGACCATCAAGCTAACTTGGGAGATAAGATGGTACGACTACAACAATAGCAAGATCTACAAATCCAACACATGAACATATTGTTGAAGAAATTTGGTCATCCATCTACCTCACAAGCTAGCTTGGGGAGACACAATTCCGTTGTCTAGATTTGCTTCACAATCAAAGGGGAGGATGGAGAAATCCAGCTTCAACACTTTGATCAGTACAAGCCACTGGACTCTATCCCAATCAAGAAGAAAAATATGATCGACCACTCATTCTTGCAAGATCGTTCTTGAAAACCTTCAATGTTGTCATCTACGTCGGAACTAGAGAAATCCACTTTTGGATCTTTGACCAAAAGGTTCACTGCCTCTTCAACAAATACACCATTTATGAGCAGCCAAAGAAAACCAAGAGAAGACGTTGACTCATCCGACAAAGGAAGAATCAACTGCCAGGAATTGAGGTGATATCATAAAGGCTGAAGCCACTGCACCACAAGAAGTAGAAGATGGAGAGATAACATCTAAGCCTACAAATCAAGAAAATAGTTGACAAAGTCTCCATCATCTGGATCTGTTGAAGACAAGACTCAGCTGGCCCACAGTGAGATAAGCAAGAGAAGACAAGTTATTCATGAACAACAACCAGCTAGACAAGAGAAGCTTCCACAAGGGGGTTCGACACAATCACTCTACAATGGTAAAGTAACATCTCAAGGTAAGTGACCATCACTTTAAAAGCTTTTCCTTGATTCTAGTATGTGCATAAATAAGAACCAAACATGTTTAAGTTACACCTCACTAGATCCAACCTAATCAACTCAACATGTTCAGTTCTTTACTCTTTGTTCCTAGCTTTACTCTCTTGAATCTCACTATAGTAACCAATGAGCTCAAATGTTATGCATCTAACCTTTGGAAGATGATATATCACAATCATGAAAATATCGACACTTTATGCATAGATTATCCTTCCTTGGGTTAAGTTATCTGATCTGTTAAATATTTTAAGATGCTACTTTCATGCTGATCTTTTGATCCTATCACTCATGTTAAGATTGAATAGAATACATAAACACCAAGTTTATCTTGCTCGATGTGCCTAAGGTTAGAGAGGAATGAACAAAACTTTTTGGTTCTGTTGGTGTTTTTCCACCAACAGAGCCCATGCACTTGATCTCTACCTTGTCTTTATGAGCAGGACACATTCGTGAGCAAAACATGGAGGAGTTTGTCAACTCCCACATTCTATAGAGTGAAGGTCCTGAAGCTACAAGAACATGCACACTGAGCAAGATGCTGCCAGCTTCCATAATTAATGTTTTATTTCAAATTGCTGGGCGAACAAAGAACATGAGTGACACCATATCAAGAGGTGTAGTTATTGAAGTCTACATATCAAGATTAAATGATGCACCTCAAGAATGAACATGGTGAGAAGTCCTGTTCAGAGGACTTAAAACATTGAACCCTCGCCGAAAGGTAAAATCGGTAGTTATCCATATTTATCTTTTCTGCATTAATTTCTCTTTTTACATGTTTACTTTCTATCATTTGCATAATCATCTCTCCATAGCATATTTACTTCTCTGCATTAGCATTGCATAAAAAATAAAATAAAAATATTCCACTGCATCATAAAGCCCCATGTGAATAATTCTATGGTGTGTAAAAACCCACAGGAATATTCACCGTGGTGGCATAAAAAATAATAAAAATAAATATGCATGCATTCATTTTGTTAGACTGTCATTGCATCATAAAAATAAAAATACAAAAATATTGAGAAAGAGATCTTACTGAAATTCTGGACAACTAAGGCTTGAGTGGCCAACCACTAATGCTTAATCTGTTCCACAAGTTTTGTTGTCTATTTGAGTTTCACAGGATCTGAAAGACCAAGAAAAGGTGACGAGCAAGTGGATGTTCTGTCCACTGTTGGAGCACTGTTTCAACAATCATCAACATCAATCAAAGCTCCGACAGAAGAAGTACATTTCCACTGCAAGTCCGCTACATGACAAGATTGAATGATTACGTCAACATTCAGCTTGGGGGAAAGCACCCCGTATATCTAGGTAAGTATCCTTATCCTCTTAAGTTTTTCTTTCTATACATAAATAAAAATATCCAAAAAAATGTGGGCACATGAAGGCTCACCATTAATTAAAAAGAAAAAAAAAATTGGGCACATGAAGGCTCAACGTTATTAAGGGAACCGGCTTGGGGGAGACGCACCCTCGTTATCTTCGTGGTCCAGGTATGTCTTATTCATTATCTTAGTTATTTTATAATAAAGTATGTTAGGTTAAATAAATACTATGTTAAGTTTGCATAGATTATTTTAAGAAGTTAATAATAAAAGAAGAACTCTCTCTGATCTTTTACATGGAAATGATGAATAGTTGCTCTATCTAATTTCTTTCAAGTACCTAGCCTTCAAAGCATGAGTTCTCCTGATTAATAATGATGCTTAAAAATTAAATTAAATTTATGGGTAGTAAATGCTTGATCCAGAGTCTAGGTAATTGACAGATATGATATGTGATGATCTGAGCTACTGTTATCTTGTTCTAAAACAACACTAGAGTCTCGGAGAGTTTCCAATATTAATATGACAAATAATTGCATTGAGTTAAATTAAGCTTTGTTGACCCTATGAGAAGTTATCATGCTATTGAATTGAGATCACTTACACATTCCATCTATTTTCCTCGTAAATGCTCATGATTATCTGTTCCTATCCTCTCAAAAGTTTGTTGGAAGCATGTGGCTATTGAAAAAAAAAGAAAAAAAATCTGAGGAAATAAAAAGGGACAAGTGTTCGAAACCTCAAAAAGAAAGATCCCGAGGAAATAAAAAGAGACAAGTGTCCGGAACCTCGAAAAAATGATGAAAAAAATGAATATCAGAAAAAAAATGGGCATGTGCCCATTAGTAGAATTAGCCTGATAGCCTTGTGTCTTTGATAGACAGAAGAGAGAGATATATTTAAAAGAGCATCCGACTCCATTTTCCCTACACATGCACTTCTCGATTCAATGGTGTGGTTGACTTTCTCTTTGGATCCATTGTTTAATTTGACAACATATGTTTTTAAGCTTTTGAAAATTCATAAAAACTCCGGGATAAAGGTGAAGTGGAAGAACTAGAGACATAGTGCTTGGTTTGATCGTTCTATCTTTCAATTACTCATGATTCAAGGTAAAGTACTAAGCCCCATGATGAATAATATGATATCTTTTCGAGAACTTTTGTTTGAAAGCTTGTGTATTTGTTGGAAGTGAAGATATAGTAGCAACTTCTGATCCACTTTTGGGTTTGACTTTGCTAAGGGACTAGCAAAGGGTAAGCTTGGGGGAACTTGTTGACGCTCACTAATGCTCATAATTAACCATCAACTATTGCATGAAATGACAATAAATGAATCACAAAGTGAAGGACCGAGAATGCAATAGCAAGGCGACCAGAGGGGGGGTGAATGGGAGCTCAAAAATTTCTCTCGAAACTTTGGCCTTTTGTTCCCAAAATCAACCCCCGAAAGCTTCGATCGAAACCGTGATGCCCACGACCCTTGGAAGAGGGTGGATGATCCCTAGGATCACAGCGAGGCACCACAAAGCGATAGCAAACCAAACGCCAAAAGTACCGGCACAAGTTCGACCCTCAAAAACCAAGTCCCGAACGTAGATAGACGGCTATGTCAAGAGATCCCCAAATACCTATGCTAACAAGTAGCAAAGATACCTAGAGAGGTTCCTTGATCAACTCTACGGCCATACGAGAAGTCCGGAAACCAAGCGAAGAAGCCGGGAGAGCAAACGCACTAAACCGCAACAAACAACAGGATCTCGGACTGTCCGCCGGTACGGTCCCGGACTGTCCGGCCCTACTGCGGACTGTCCGCGAGCTGGTGGCGGACTGTCCGCCGACTGAAAGTGCAAAACTGCACAGCTGCTGAAGTCTCCTGGACGGTTGCCGGACTGTCCACGGCTTTGAATTGCAGACTGTCCGCCGGTCAACCAAAACCAAATCAGCCGAAGAACACAGCCACTGATCCGGCTGCTCCCCGACGCCCGGACTGTCCGCCGGTTAGGTGGCGGACTGTCCACGGCTGTCCAGTGAGGGCGATTTTGATCGCCCTTCACCCAAATCACTCCCAAATCGATTCAAACCAAAATTGCTTGATCCCAAACTTGGAGAGGATGATCATGAGGTAGTTGGGAGACTATCCCCAAGAAATCATCCGCTCAAAACAACTCAATCAACGGGAAATCGAAGGGGAAGGTGTATGAACCGAAAAAGCGTCACGAAAACAAAATCAACCCGATCTACTTGTTCGTGAGGAGTTCGGTAAATTCCTTTGGTCGAAATGACCTCCTCACTATAAAGAACAAGTTGATTCAAACGGATTTCGCAAAGACGCAATAGAGAGGGAGATCGAGTGACGGGAAAATTGCGGAGAAACGAAGAACGCGAAGAACACGAACCAAAATGCGAATCAACACATCGATCTGCAACCGTGTGGCTACCACACGCTACAACAGTGAGGTTACGGCCTCACTTCCTCAAAATCTTCAGTACACAGAGGTATGGTTCTCTGCAGATCTCAGCTAGCTACAGCAGGGGATTGGGAGAGCAGGAAACCCTAAGTGCAAAGAGCAAATGACTGAGATGAATGGGGAGGTGGGTGTCTCCTCCTACTTATCCTAATTCTAACTATACCTAATTCCCACTCTACCCCTAACAACTTACAGAGCGAACCAGCTAAACCCTAAGGTTATTCTGGACCAACTCGTGGTAGGTGGATCCGACGGCCACGCCTGCACAACTGGTACCGTTGCCTCGACGCAACCTCACCAATTTCCGCCACGTGCCGCCACCGCTCTGCTTGTCCTTTTCCTAGACGTCGCACCCCCGGTTTTGTGGCCCAAACCGGGAAACCAGCCTTCACGACCAACCCCCGGTTTTGAGGCCCAAACCGGGAAACCAGCCAGCCGTAGCCTGAGTTTTGTGGCCCAAACTCAGCAAACCCGCAGCACCCAGGTTTTGAGGCCCAAACTTGGAAACCGTCCTCAGCCCGAGTTTTGTGGCCAAACTCGGAAACCATCAGCGCCCAGGTTTTGAGGCCCAAACCTGGAAACCGTCCACTCGGTGGTTTCTCTGTGGCTCAACCACCAAAACCGAGTCGTAGAGGGGATGCACCGCCCGTGCACCCCGTCCACCGACACGTGTCCCTAGGTCCTCGACCCTGGCAACACCGTGCCCGCAAGTCTCCGCTCGTCGCTGTCCCAGGCTGCCAGCCACCACAGCTGATCCTCGGGCCACCGGTCCCTCAGTCCAAGCCTCACGTCCGCCCTTCGCCACTCTCGGTCCCTCGGCATGGCACGTCTCTACTTGACCTTCACCTTGCCTCTGATCACTGTATCCGTGCTCGACACCTGCACAACACAAGCCAAAGAACCTGCAATCAAACCCATTGACAATCACTCATCATTCGAGACTCGGCATACACCCATGTATCT
Organism: Coix lacryma-jobi var. lacryma-jobi; assembly: GCA_009763385.1. Taxonomy (NCBI): domain Eukaryota; kingdom Viridiplantae; phylum Streptophyta; class Magnoliopsida; order Poales; family Poaceae; genus Coix; species Coix lacryma-jobi. Next base: position 59,182,584 of record CM019830.1, on the reverse strand, counting down.
GCAATCTCCCCCTTGATGAGTGCATTATCAACTACACACAAATCATAATGAAAATAGAAGAAGGAAGAAGGAGACGAGAGAACTCGACCAAATGACCCAAAAGCATAGCAAAGTCGAAGAAGGTCAAGTGGAAAGAGCAAGACAACTTGGTCCCCAAAGACATGGGCAACGGCTTGACGCGACCAAGCAAAGCACAGCTAGCCCTCAAGAAGAGGTAGAACAGGCTCAACACCGCTAGCAAATACCAATTGGAAAATCAAAGCAAAATGCTAGTCCCTCACTACAGAGGCACAGAGGCTCAACACAACTAGCAGACAGCTCGACATCAACTGAAAAGGTTGATACCAACTGAAACCAACTGAAGCAAAGATGCGACTGTTAGTCCCTCAAGATAGAGGCAAGGGCTCAACACAACTAGCAAAGCGCTCTGAACCAATTGGAAATTTCAAAAATTTACCGAGCAAACTCCCCCTTGCTTGGTGCACACAACCAATTCCTCTCCCCTTAGTTGAACATGGGAGGAGGCATGATTTGTCCAAATTCCCCCCCCTTATTTGAAAATGCACCATCAAGCAAAAGGAACCGAAAGCAATTTTCTCCCCCTTAGAAAATGCACCATCAAAAGTGTCAAACAAGAGAAGTTCTCCCCCTTCCAAAATGCATATGAGTCAAAATGCAAGTTAGCAGCTTCATGAATATAGTCAAGAGAATGCAAAGATGCTCTACACAGTATAACTCTAATGACGCAACTGAAGCACACAGGCTAGCAAAGGCTCAAACTGATCACCAAATATGAAATATGAACATATGAGCAAAGTGAGCAATTTTAGCCAAAAAGGGATTCACCATCAAAATAGCAGTAGACAAGTATAGACAGAAAGTCAAACAAGTGCTAAACATGTATATAAGGTGAACTACCCCTAGCACAGTTCAATCATCATGCTATAGAATGAAACATAGACTTGTGTATCCAGATTTTACCAGAGTTGCAGCGGTTGAATTACACAAGTTCAAATTCAGCATGTGATTGCGAGAGGTTAAAAGCTTGTCATTGCCTAACTTTTCAACTGTGCAAAGCCTATGCAGAAGCAATCAGAAGCTCAAAGCAACAGTTTTGGTCATACACTACACAACTCAAGTTTAACTCAAAGTGCAATGAGAAACAGTCTCGAAACTGTGGTGTGTTGACAAGCAATCTCATCTCGATCTTTCTAATTCACTTAACTTGGTTCAAGTTTTAAACAAAATATGAACATACCAAGCAAGTGAGTGACTCAGAACTAGAGACATAGCAACCTAGCATATATGAAAAGCACGAGTGAATTCAACACATCCTACACATGCTAGTTGCATATCTCAATGGTGAACATTTTCAGGTTTTATGTTTGTTAAGTAAGTTCACCATTTAAAAATAGCTCAGCTCACAACATGTATTAGTGATCAGAAGGAGCATAAGCTACAAGCATCAACATATAGCATTGGAGCATACTGAACAGAGCATAATTACATTCTAAAGATTATATACATGAAGCTCAGAATGTAAAAGCGTATGCAAAAAGACTAAACCAAAAGAAAAACAAGACAAACGAAAAATGGTCAGTTTATGATACAAGAACCAAAATGTTTCCCCCATCTAAAAGGGGAAACACACACCAAGCTCACCCCTCAACCGATTAAAGGTTGATTCGTCCAAAGGCTTGGTGAAAATATCAGCCAACTGATGATGAGTATCGACATGGCGAAGGTCGATATCACCCTTCTCATAGTGGTCTCGCAAAAAGTGAAAGCGCACATCAATGTGTTTGGTCTTCGAGTGAAGCACGGGGTTCTTAGCAACGGTAATCGCACTCGTGCTGTCACAAAGCAAAGGAACACGAGAAAAGCTCAGACCAAAATCACGCAAAGTGGCCATCATCCAAAGCAACTGGGAACAGTAGCTAGCCGCAACAACATACTCAGCCTCCGTGGTAGACTGGGCGACACTAGACGGCTTGCGAGAAGACCACGATACAAGAGAAGAACCAATAAATTGGCAAGTCCCATAAGTGGACTTGCGCTCAATGCGACAACCAGCAAAATCGGCATCAGAATAACCGCAAAGGGAGAGGGTGGAGGAAGCTGAATACCAAATCCCGAACTCAGGTGTGAAATGAAGGTACCTAAAAATGCGCTTCACCGCCTGACGGTGAGAAGTGCGCGGCGATGCCTGAAAGCGCACGCACAGGCACACCGCGAACTGGATGTCCGGGCGTATCGCCGTCAGGTAGAGCAGCGACCCGATCATGCTTCGGTACTCCTTCTGGTCCACAGCTTCTCCATCCTTGTCCGCATCCAGGGCCGTCGTGGTCGACATGGGTGTTGGAAGAGGCTTGGCCTCACCCATATCGAAACCTTTTTAGCAGGTCCTTGGTATACTTGCCCTGGTGCACAAACGTCCCTTCTCGGGATTGCTTAATTTGCAATCCGAGAAAGAAAGTCAGCTCGCCCATCATACTCATCTCAAACTCCCTGCTCATAGTATCTGCAAACTTGGAAACCAAAGCGTGAGAAGAACCACCGAAAATGATATCATCCACGTAAATCTGGACCAAGAGAGTGTATTTGCCTTGCTTGAGGAGAAAGAGCGTTTTAACCACACATCCCATTTTAAAACCCTTAGCAAGCAAAAAGGTTTTCAACCTATAATACCAGGCTCTAGGGGCTTGTTTCAAACCATATAAAGCTTTGTGGAGTTTGAAAACATAGTTTGGAAACTTGGGATTTTCGAAACCGGGGGGTTGTCTAACATACACCTCCTCTTCTATGTAGCCGTTTAAGAAGGCACTCTTGACATCCATTTGAAAAAGTTTGAAACCTTTCAATGCAGCAAAAGCCAAGAGTATCCTAATTGCCTCCAAACGAGCTACAGGAGCAAAAGTCTCCTCATAGTCTATCCCCTCCTTCTGACTATACCCCTGGGCTACTAGTCTGGCCTTGTTTCTCACAACATGGCCATCCTCTCCTTGTTTGTTTTTGAAAACCCATTTTGTCCCAATTGGGTGACACTCAGAGGGAGGAGAAACAAGAACCCAAACCCGATTTCTCTCAAAATTTTCCAACTCCTCGTGCATGGCATTGACCCAATCCGGATCCGTCAAAGCGTGTCCAACATCTCGGGGCTCAAAATCAGCAACAAAAGCAGAATGAGCAAAGTGAGAGATTTGAGACCTGGACCGAGTGACACGTTCGTCAATGTTGCCGATCATCTGCTGAGGGGGGTGTTGGCGCTGGATGTGTCGTGGCGCCTCCCGTGCAGAAGTGATCTCCCCCTCAACAGCAGCTGGCGCCTCCTTGGGTACAAAGGGTACCGCTCGAGGTGGCGGATCCCACGGCCCCAAGGAAGAAGAAGTGTCCGGGCTGTGAGTCGTAGTGGAAGCCGCTCCTTGCGGCACAGCAGGTGGAGGGGGTGTTGGATCATCCATACCTTCAGCACCCTCATCCTCGTCATCAAAAAGAGGCTCACCAACCTCGTGATCACCTGCACACTCAAAACGAGAAGAAGGACAAACCATGGTCTCATCGAAGGTTACATCTGATGTCTCCATGACTCGGTTAGTGTCAAGGTTAAGTACACGATAAGCTCGAGCATGAGTGCCATAACCCAAAAACACACCGTCAGAAGAACGAGACTCAAACTTGTCCAAGTTGCCCTTTTTGAGTATAAAACAATGGCAACCAAAAACTCGAAAGTAACTCACCTTGGGCAGTTTTCCAAAACGCAACTCATAAGAAGTCTTTTTCAAGAAAGCTCGGAGAAAAATGCGATTGGAAATATAGCATGCAGTGCTCATAGCTTCGGCCCAATATCGCCTAGGAGTCCTATTCTCATCGAGCATCGTCCTGGCCATCTCTACAAGTGTCCGATTCTTCCTCTCTACAACAGCATTCTGGGGCGGTGTGTAGGGGGAAGAAAACTAATGCTCTAAACCCAAAGAGTTACAAAACTTTTCAAAATCCGAATTCTAGAATTCGGAACCATTATCACTCCTGATAGCTCGCATCGAGTTCAAAGGGAACTCATTCTGAAGACGCAAAATCAGATTGTGAGCAAAGGAGAAAGTCTCGGTCTTCTCAGCTAAAAAGAAGACCCACGAATATCTCGAAAAGTCGTCGACAACAACAAGCACATACCACTTCCCCCGAACTGAGCTCACCCGAGCCGGACCAACAAGGTCCATGTGCAAAAGCTCTCTAAGGCGCTTAGTCATGACCTGAGTCACTGGATGGTTGTGAGCGGCAACCATCTTCCCATGTCTACAAGAATGGCAAACAAGATCCTTCTCCATCGATAACTTGGGCAATCCTCGGATTAGGCCAAGTGAGCTAAGTCTTGCAAGCAAGTCGAAGCTCAAATGTCCTAGTCTCCTATGCCACTTCCAAAGATCAGAGGAGGAAGGTCCAGCCAAAAGACAACGAGAAACTCCAAACGACTCCGAGAAATCCGCACGAAAGACTTTCCCAAAGGGCGAAATAACACAAACAAGATTGCCCTGAGGGTCCAAAATGCGACTGAGACTCGGTTTAAAACGAATCTCATAGTCATCATCAAAGAGTTGCGAAACAGAAAGAAGGTTAAAATGCAAGTTAGAAACAAGAGCAACATCACACAACACAAAGTGCTCATTAACTCGCACGGACCCACGAGACAACACTTTACCTTTGCTATTGTCGTCGAAGGTGATAAACTCCTTTTCGGCAACCGGACTAAGACTGGAGAACCACTTGGCGTTTCCGGTCATGTGCCTCGAGCAACCGGAATCCACCAACCAAACATTCTCCAATCGTTTTACCTACATCAATAAAAATACATAGGGTGAGCATACGGTCCAACACTAGGGTTAGTGAAGTAGGGAGAGTACCAGTGCTGGGCCGGCTGCTCAAAAGAACGGTTAGCAGAAAAACCATTCCTAGCACGCCTACGGGAAGAGCGATCACCACGTTGAGGAAAACGTGGTCCGCTAAGGGAGGAGCGTCCATCGCGATACTCAAAACATGGTGGTGGAAAACGCTCAACTACAAAGCCACCGCCACGGGGTCCATAGCCTACAACTGCAGGCTCCCGCCGGGCACGACCTCCACGCGGCCTAGGCCTAGGAACTTGAGGTTTCGGACCTCTAGGCCTAGCATCACGCCTCTGAACGTTTGGCACATGTACATCATGGAAAGGATGGTACATGTCCGGGTTGTTCATTTCCCTTGCACGACGCGCCTCTCTCTTGCGCCGAAAGTAAAACTCACTCAAGTGTCCATCTCTCCCACAATGCTCACAATGGTACCTCACGACTCTCATAGGGGGTTGTTGGTACTCACGGTAGTGGGTGTGGATCACTTTGCCCTTCTGTGGCATAAGCTCCTCCTGGATGGGTGGCATTGTGTCCAGCTTGTTCTTGAGGTGGTTTGGTTTGGGAGCCCAAGATTGTTTCTTTGGTGGAGCTCTCGGAGGTTCAACAAAGACCCCATCCTTGGTGTTAGGCTTGAGAGGCTCTTTGGGTGGAATCTTGGTAAGCTTGGGAGTAGTGGTGGAGTTGGGCTTCTCACATGGGTTCAGACCACTCGACTCTCCAATCTTCCCAAAAGATGAAACATCAACACCCGGAGCAAAGCCTACACCAGGACCTCCAGCAGCTCGCTTGAATTGGGAGATCATCATCCTGAGCTGTGGCTCACCACTAGACACCCATGACAAGATGGTCCGAAGGTATGTGTTTTCCTCCTCGGTTTGCATCTTGTCATGCTTCCCATTGGCTATCTCCATCTCCAAACCCTCACAAAGAACACACCTGGCCACACATGTGCTACCTAAGTTGGCCTCTTCAAGAGACACAATCTTGGCATTCTTCTCTGCCAACTCAGATTGCAAGCCCGCACAGGACTTGCACGCACCCAACAGCGAAGATCTAGCCTTCAGCTCATCCACCTCTCCTACCAACGCAACATACTTACCTCTCAAAGTGAGAAGGTCAGTCATGTGCGTGGTGCACATCTCACACTCCTCCTCATCGATAACAACTATGGTGGACTTGACAGATTCAAGTTCCTTCACTGTATCCTCCCACTTCTGCCTAAACTCCTTGCGCTCTCTAGCAGCACGCCTAAGCAACTTATCCTGACTAAGGAGAGCGGCAGTAAGCTTCTCGACCTCAGCAGAAAGCTCGTCGGGGGTCTGAGATACCTAGGAGGTGTCGTCGTCGTCGTTCCAAGGAGTGTCCACCAGCTCGCCGTCGACCTCCTTGCGGAGGGCCATGGTGCAGAAGCCCTCGTCGTCGGCGAAGAAGCAGAGGCCGTTGATCTTGTCCTCGATCCTCGTCTTCTTCTCGGACTCGTCGTCGCTTGAAGAAGCGGAGTCGTCGTCCGAGTCGTCGACGTCGCTGAGCATGGCGAAGAATGCACGCTGCTCAGCCTAGGCCTTCTCCAAGTACTTTGTCTTGATGTACTCCTTGTTGAAGTCGCCCTTCCACTTGTGCTTCGCGGGGACGTACTTCTCCTTGCGCTTGCCGAAGTCGTACTTGTGCCCATGATCCGCCTCGTCAAAGGTCTGCTTGTTCTTCTTCGGGGAATTGGCGATGAAGTGGTTGGGGTCGCCGCACTCAAAGCATCCTGAGCGTCCTCCTCCGCGGCGACGGTTCATGCGGTTGTTGTAGAACCATGAGAACCGGTTGGCGAGCATAGCCAACTCGTCATCCCCCAAAGACTCCAGCTGCTCCTCTGTGACAGAAAAGAGAGAAGAGAGTGCAAAACCTCCAGAGGGGTTAGCAGAAGAGCCAGAAAGCAAAGCCATCGACGGGCTAGAAGGATTTTCATAAGAAGCCCTCGCCATGGCATCGATCTCACTGGACTTGAGCTTACTGAAGAGTTCGTCGCACCTGAGGGTCTCATAGTTAGGCGATTCGATGATCACCTAAACCTTGGAATCCCACACCGACCGATCGAGAGTATGCAAAAGCTTCAAAGCTCTCTCATGATCGTCGAAAGGCAACAACTCCTTGTTAGCCCTCATCCTGTTGACAATCACCTGAAAGCGAGCGAATAAACTCTCTATGCTCTCGCCAGGCATATGTCGAAAGTTCTCGTACTCTCGCTTGTGCGACTCGTAGAGACGGGTTTTGACTTGGGAGGTTCCCTCATGGAAACGCATGAGGGATGCCCAAATCTCCCGAGCCGTAGCGAGGTGAGAAACACGATCAAACTCCATCATGCTCAAGCATGAGAAAAGAGCATTACGGGCTCGGCTATTGGCATCGTGATCATCGATCTAACGCTGAGTCACGCGTGCAGCCAAGACCACGTAATCAGCAGAGTTGCAAATATCCCAGATGGAAGCACCCATACTCTGCAGATAGGCCGACATGCGTATCTTCCAATACGCATAGTTCGTCCCATCGAAAAACGGCGGTTTGCCCATGCCGCGATCCATGTCGCCTTCTGTGGATCTGGAACCGGCTAAGGTGGAAGATCCTTAACCCGCTCCGATACCAATTGAAGGACCGAGAATGCAATAGCAAGGCGACCAGAGGGGGGGTGAATGGGAGCTCAAAAATTTCTCTCGAAACTTTGGCCTTTTGTTCCCAAAATCAACCCCCGAAAGCTTCGATCGAAACCGTGATGCCCACGACCCTTGGAAGAGGGTGGATGATCCCTAGGATCACAGCGAGGCACCACAAAACGATAGCAAACCAAACGCCAAAAGTACCGGCACAAGTTCGACCCTCAAAAACCAAGTCCCGAACGTAGATAGACGGCAATGTCGAGAGATCCCCAAATACCTATGCTAACAAGTAGCAAAGATACCTAGAGAGGTTCCTTGATCAACTCTACGGCCATACGAGAAGTCCGAAAACCAAGCGAAGAAGCCGAGAGAGCAAACGCACTAAACCGCAACAAACAACAGGATCTCGGACTGTCCGCCGGTACGGTCCCGGACTGTCCGGCCCTACTGCGGACTGTCCGCGAGCTGGTGGCGGACTGTCCGCCGGCTGAAAGTGCAAAACTGCACAGCTGCTGAAGTCTCCTGGACGGTTGCCGGACTGTCCATGGCTTTGAATTGCGGACTGTCCGCTGGTCAACCAAAACCAAATCAGCCGAAGAACACAGCCACTGATCCGGCTGCTCCCCGACGCCCGGACTGTCCGCCGGTCAGGTGGCGGACTGTCCGCGGCTGTCCAGTGAGGGCGATTTTGATCGCCCTTCACCCAAATCACTCCCAAATCGATTCAAACCAAAATCGCTTGATCCCAAACTTGGAGAGGATGATCACGAGGTAGTTGGGAGACTATCCCCAAGAAATCATCCGCTCAAAACAACTCAATCAACGGGAAATCGAAGGGGAAGGTGTATGAACCGAAAAAGCGCCACGAAAACAAAATCAACCCGATCTACTTGTTCGTGAGGAGTTCGGTGAATTCCTTTGGTCGAAATGACCTCCTCACTATAAAGAACAAGTTGATTCAAACGGATTTTGCAAAGACGCAATAGAGAGGGAGATCGAGTGACGGGAAAATTGCGGAGAAACGAAGAACGCGAAGAACACGAACCAAAATGCGAATCAACACATCGATCTGCAACCGTGTGGCTACCACACGCTACAACAGTGAGGTTACGGCCTCACTTCCTCAAAATCTTCAGTACACAGAGGTATGGTTCTCTGCAGATCTCAGCTAGCTACAGCAGGGGATTGGGAGAGCAGGAAACCCTAAGTGCAAAGAGCAAATGACTGAGATGAATGGGGAGGTGGGTGTCTCCTCCTACTTATCCTAATTCTAACTATACCTAATTCCCACTCTACCCCTAACAACTTACAGAGCGAACCAGCTAAACCCTAAGGTTATTCTGGACCAACACGTGGTAGGTGGATCCGACGGCCACGCCTGCACAACTGGTACCGTTGCCTCGACGCAACCTCACCGATTGCCGCCACGTGCCGCCACCGCTCTGCTTGTCCTTTTCCTCGACGTCGCACCCCCGGTTTTGTGGCCCAAACCGGGAAACCAGCCTTCACGACCAACCCCCGGTTTTGAGGCCCAAACCGGGAAACCAGCCAGCCGTAGCCTGAGTTTTGTGGCCCAAACTCAGCAAACCCGCAGCACCCAGGTTTTGAGGCCCAAACTTGGAAACCGTCCTCAGCCCGAGTTTTGTGGCCAAACTCGGAAACCATCAGCGCCCAGGTTTTGAGGCCCAAACCTGGAAACCGTCCACTCGGTGGTTTTTCTGTGGCTCAACCACCAAAACCGAGCCGTAGAGGGGATGCACCGCCCGTGCACCCCGTCCACCGACACGTGTCCCTAGGTCCTCGACCCTGGCAACACCGTGTCCGCAAGTCTCCGTTCGTCGCTGTCCCAGGCTGCCAGCCACCACAGCTGATCCTCGGGCCACCGGTCCCTCAGTCCAAGCCTCACGTCCGCCCTTCGCCACTCTCGGTCCCTCGGCACGACACGTCTCTACTTGACCTTCACCTTGCCTCTGATCACTGTATTCGTGCTCGACACCTGCACAACACAAGCCAAAGAACCTGCGATCAAACCCGTTGACAATCACTCATCATTCGAGACTCGTCAGACACCCATGTATCCGCACAAAGCATAGTTGTAGGGTTTGAAACTAACAAGTTCCACGAGTTTTGGTGCTCTCACTTGTTTTGTAGGACATCCATGTTTTAACCATATAAAAGCAACTCAAGTGATGAATTGGAGTGCACCATTGCGAAGAGCTCGTCGAGATGATCGAAACAGACATATCATTTGCTATATTTGGAGTCCCGGATGAAAAGATATTAATTTTAAAGCGAAATCTGCAAAAGAAGGATCTAGAAGACACCAGAAGACACCACGAGGCGGGCCACCACGTGAGCCCACTGGGCCAGACCGACCGGTCCCACCCCGGGACTGACCGGTCGGCCACAGAGGCCGTTTCGCCTCCGCCTTCTGGAACCTTCTTCCACCGCCTCCTAGGATGCATTTCCACTGTCCCTGAAGTCGGTTTGATCCAAGGGCTCACGTTCCACGCTCCGGGCTATAAAACCAGACCCAGACCCCCCTCTCCAGGCATCTCCATCTTCATTATTCATCTCCACATCAGAAACTAGGGTTTCAATTAGATGTAGAGGTCCCTCTAGATGAATCTCTTCTAGTTCATCTAGAATTAGATCTAGTTCTAGTTCTAGTTGTCTAGTTCATCTAGTTGTAATTAGAGATCGGATTAGGGAGAGGAGGAGAGAGCTGAGGAGGAGCCGGATCTGTCGGATCTTCCACGACATTGTATTGGTGCAGCATCTAGTCTGTCTTCAAGTAATCTCCAGGTTCTTCATTTACTATTTCCATGTATTATATTTAATTTCAGTTCTTGCTTTATTTTATTTACTGGATCTCCGCTCGTATCGAGTGCTCTAGTTATTCGAGGTAATTAGAGTAGTAAGCATTAGTGTAGACGTGGTGTCTAGACTAGGGTTTACCTGAGTTTGCACCCAGCCCCACGGATAGTTGTGGTAGCCCCAGGTGGTGACAGCCCTGACGGCCGACGTAGTCCACCACGTTCGGGTTGGTGTTTGTAGGACCGTAGTCGGAGCTTCCTAGCCCCTTTCTCATCCCTTTCTGTGGCTAGTGTTCTGATGCCCCGAAGTAAGTAAATTTAGTAAGCCTTTAATTAGATAGACCTGCTTAGAAAACCCTAAATCTCTCTACCCATTTTACCGTTCTTTTCTTGGACGTTCTTGATTCTTCTAGTACACTTCACGTTCCCCGTGGAAATCGATACCCTGGAATACTCTCGGGTGAAAGCTACATCGGTATCCGTGCGCTTGCGAATTTTTCTGTGTGCGTTTAAAATACCCAACAGTAAGGTAGCTGCCTACGGGCCTTGATACCCTCTGCCACGGTGTCCTCCATCTCACACACGATCATATCCCAAATATCAAACTCCTGCTGCCTAACCATATATGCAAGAAGCCACAGCTGAAGATGCGACAGGCCCTCCTTGAAACCAACCCTCGGAAGCAAGGTTCGTTGCAAGACCTCGTTGAGGATCCGAGTCGAAGGAGTAAGATCCTTAGACGCACGACTCGAACCCTCGCCGAAAGGCTATCTGAAGCACGAACGCACCAAGTCAGTCGTCGACTGCTCTCCACCGTGAGGGCGTCTGGGTGGCTCTGTCTGGCCGTAGCACAAGTCGTGGATCTGGATCTGAGAGTGGCAAAGGCCGAACCAATCCCGGATCTGTGACGAAGATAGCCTGTAGTGCTCCCCTCTGAAGGCAAACTCAATCGTCTCTCTATCTGGGTGCACCCACAACGACGCATAGAACTGGAAGACCCAATCCTCTATATACAAGCCAGACCGCCCAGAAGGTCTGCCAAACCAGGTAAAAATATGAGTATGGGTGTTGACACTGGTTATCTATCAAAATTAAAGGATAAATAAATATAAAAAGGGCATGAATTCAATCACCAATAAAGGTTTAGGGTTTTAATTGACAATATTCCACAAGTTTTGGTGGATTGTGATTCTGCAGGGACTAAATAAGAAAACCAACACTAATTACTTCTCCTAGAAGGAAACTGACGGAAGATTACAGAACCGGCACGTCAGGAATACTCCAGAAGGACCTAGAGGACACTAGAGGACACCACGAGGCGGGACACCCCGAGAGGCTTCCAGGTGGGACCGACCGGTCCCACCCCATGACCGACCGGTCGGGTCCTGAGCCCCCACGCCTTCTCCTTCCGGAACCTTCTTCCACCGCCTCCTAGGATGCATCTCCACCGTCCCTGAAGTCAGTTTGATCTAACGGTCGCGGTTGATCCCTTAGGGCTATATAAACAGGCCCCCAGGCCCCAGGGTAGAACAAGTCTCTCTTCAGAAAAGTCTATGCTCCATTCAGAAACCCTAGAAGAAGACTTCAAGAGCTAGCTTTCAAGTAGAAGACTAGTTACCCCTCTAGTTTAGGTTTATAACCTAGTCTTATACTAGAACTAGAAGAGAGAGAGAGAGAGAGAGAGAGAGAGAGAGAGGAAGAGGAAGAGATCAAGAAGGAGCTCCGGCCTGTCGGATCAACTTCTTCATCTTGTACCTACGGATTCAAGGTCATCTTCAACTTGCTTCAGCGATTGTTTCAATAATCAACATCTACATTTAAGTTTGAGCCATTGTTCTTATTATTCTTAAGGTTTATGACTCTCTTTTGAGTACTTTAATTCTAAGTTGCTCTAGAGTTATTGTAGTTGGATAGTGTAAGCATGGTGCTTAGACTTGATAACTCATAATGCCTCCTATAACGCCGGTAGTAGTGGTTGTTCGGAAGGGTGACTCTTATAGCCTTGTTGATTCTTCTATAGTCCACTTACTCGTGTGTAGGCTCGGTAGGATTATACATTTGCATAAAAGACTCATACTCTGTTTGTGACCTTTTATGGCAACTTCCCCACTAAGAATAATAAAAACATATCACTTTTAAATTAGAATTAGACAGCCTTAATGATCCCCTCTATACTTCTAGATTCTCCGTCCTTGTTAGCTACTCAGGGGTTAGACTTAACACTATCCGTTCCTTTGGGTTCGATATTAAAACTGGGTTACTCCGGTGAAGTGCTACATCGGTAGATTTTATTTGTGCGCTTGCGGATAAAGTAGAGTGTGCGTTAATTTATACCAACAAGCATTTCTGGCGCCGTTGCCGGGGAACGGTAGATCATCTTAAGTCTTAGTTTATCCTTGTAATCATACTTTTATCTTTTCCTTTTTTTGTCCCAGTCTTTTCACCATTTTTGTGTTCATTCTTATGAATGTTGTTTTTGAATTCCACTCTTATCTATCACTACCCCATGAGCGCAAGCTATAACCAGTAGAATCCTTACACCCATCATAATACCTGCTTATTATCTACGCCTACTTTTCCGCTGCACTTCCTTCTGTAATGAGCATAGAAAAATAATTATGAAAATATTCCTTCGGGTATTCTTGTCACTAACCTTTCCAGATCTGGAGCAGAAAAGAACGAAGGAACAACAAACACAAGGTATGTCCAACCAATCATCATGTAACATTGAATTACATTCATCCAATCTTGATTTGTGCAAAATCCAAGCTTGGGGAATGGACTTTCTAAGAGCATCTCTTGCCGTGTTGCTATGTTGGTTATCCCTACCTTTAAGATATGCTCATATACTAATCATGCTCTTTCATCACCATCTGACTAAATCTCTATAATACTTTCATGCTACCCTCATTCGCTATAATATATGTTTAGGTTTGGAGTACTTTCATACATCTCTTAAATTAAGCAAGGTGCCTAGTTTAGGAGTGGTGATCTTGCTTTCAAAGGCTTTTAGTTTAAGCAATTAAGTTAAAACGCCTTCCTAGATCAAATTAGACATGGTGTCTAGGTTGATTTTTGAGCCGATAGTATGCTATAGTGGATGTTGGATATTTTGTTGGACTAACCCCTGCAGGGAAACTTTCAACATCAATTTGGGAAAGTCCGGAGATGAACTCACACTAGAGATAAAGAGACACATGAACTTCAACAACTTTTGCACAATGAAGACTCAGCTCATTCATCATGGATGAAAGAACTGTGAGTATCAAAGTTTATTTATTTTGTCTTCTACTACAAGTTATCTTTTGCCTTGAATCATGTTAAAGTGCAGCCAACACATAAAATACTAGTCTATGCTAAAATAATCCTAAAAACATCTTTTTATTAGCATATATGCAAAATACATAAGTTATGGACAACAACCCATGCTTCAAATTCTTGCAATCCTTCGGGTATATATCCACTAACGTTATGCAGGAGAGAGGTTTTGTCCATCCATGGTTTAGTCTGAACATTGAAGATCCAAAACCCAAACCATAGACACGCAAACCTACTCTCAGATCACAAATGGTGCTAGCCTAGCTTTGAGTCTTGCTTGGGCGCTGATGACAAATAGGATGCAACTTACCTCGTATGAGACAACCTATGACTGCAACCATTGTTGACATCTATTAACTATCATTATTTACTATCAACAATACTTGAATAAATGTCAAAAAGGATTGCCAACTTAGAAATAGGAGGTTTAAACTAATAAATTCCACGAGTTTTGGTGATTCTACATTTTCCAGGGATTAAACAGAAAAACCAACGATATCGCTTCCCCAAGAAGGAACCCGACGCAGATTTCTTTACCACCACGTCGGGATATCTCTAGAAGACTTCAGAGGACACCACGAGACACCACGAGAAGGGGCACCACAGGAGGCTTACCTGTGGGACCGACCGGTCCCACAGGGCCCACCGGTCGGTCAGCCACGGAGGCCACGCGCTTTCGTCTTCTGCAAGCTACTTCCACCGACCTCCAGGATGCATCTCGACTGTACCTCAAGTCGGTTTGATCCAACGATCACGATTCCACGCCCAGGGCTATATAACCAGACCCCTAACCCCCTCTCAATAATCAGAGATCATCAGGCAGAGGACAAGACAGAAATTAGGGTTTCTAGAGAGAAGAGTTAGAGCTCTACATCAAGATTAGAGTTTAGTCTAGTTAGATTCAAGTAGAGGCAGGCGACTTCGTGGGCATATCCGGCTAGAAGCTTCGTCTGAGTCTCCGAATCATTGTTGAAGACTCGGTAATCTGTATCTTTATTCGACTTTATGCTACTTTAATATATTTCAGTTTATTCAGTTTTGGAGTTTATTCTAGTTATATATTTAATATAGATCTGATTATGATAGAGTTTATGATCATGTTCGTAAAGTACTTAGCTTTATTCCGGATAGAGTTAAGTGGTCAAACTGGTGTAAACATGGTGTTTAGGCTAAGTTTACCTGCGAATACATCCTATGCTCCGGGTCGAGAGGTAGATCGCAGGAGTGACAGTCCTGTTGGGTCCTTTGTAGTCCTCCCTCCGAGTGTAGATCTTAGTAGGACACGGTTGCAAGTTAGAATTCATTACTTTGTTCTTGATTCTAATTTAGTAATGTCCCTTGATCATGGATGATAGATTAATTAGCTATAAATGATTGTATATTAACTAGTGACACTCCAGACGAATAACCTTGAGTTCGAACTCAAGCCAAGTCTTATCAACATGGTGCAAGCTACTACATTTGGTGGAAAGGAAGAAGAAGATGCAACTGCTCATCTACAAGATTTCTTGGAGATTGGAAGCACCATCATCATCAAGGACGTTCCCCAGGACATTGTACTTCTTCGTCTTTTTCCCTTCTCACTGAAAGGAAAAGCGAAGCAGTGGTTCTATTCAAACATGGACAACATCAAGACATGGGAGAAGTGTTCAAAGACCTTTCTATCAAGATTTTTCCCAATTAGCGAAGTCAATATCTTAAGGGGAAAGATTTACAACTTTCAGCAACAAAAAGGAGAAACCATTCCAGAAACTTGGGAGCGTTTTCAGGAACAAATCTTAAGATGCCCACATCATGGAATAGGGAACGAATTGCTCATGCAACTGTTTTATCATGGATTATTACCAAGAGCACGAGAGCAACTTGATGCCACTGCTGAAGGGTCATTTATGTCACTCACTTTTGGAAAAGCAGAATGTCTAATGGATAAGATAGCTGAGAATCAAAGCTGGAAACAAGTTACTACTCAACGCTGTCACCAAATTGAAGAAGTTCCAGAAGAAGTGTGTGCACTATCAACTAAGATGGATGTACTTATGGATCGACTCATTCAGAGAGCCAATTACAAGGAAGAACGTCAAGCTATTCAAGACGCGTTTGATGCTCAAACTAGAAGTGGAGAGTATTTGGGAATAGAATTTCCCGAAGATTAGGAAGAAGCTAACATCATCAACAACTCCACCACTCTACACAAGCAAGGATTGCGTCAACAACAACCTACCAAACCAGATAAGTACACCAGTAATTTCAGTTCTTCCAACTCTAAGCAACCTACTTTAAGAGATTTAACTTTAGAACAAGTTAGGATAAATGATAATATTACTAAAAGACTTGCTTTAAATGATAAGACTCTTGAAAACATAAATGCTAAAATGTATGAATTTTCTTCTGCCATTAAAGATCAACTCAATTATAATAAAAGAATAGAAACCCAAATATCACAATTGGTTGTTGTTTTGCCTGTTACCACTAACCATGAGCAGATTAAGGGGATCACCACTAGACATGGGAGAACCACTCGAGATCCGCCATACCCAGAAGGAGCACAAAGAAGACAGACAGCACCAGTAACACCTCCAAGGGTAGAAGAAAGAGATGATGAAGTTCAAGAAACTCAAGTACAAAATGAAGAAAGACCAATAGATTTTCAAGACACCAACATTCTACCATTCCCACGCAGAAATCGAAAAACAAAGCTAGATGCGCAATTCAGTAAGTTTGTTGAAGTAATTCAGAAGCTATATATCAATATTCCTCTGCTAGATGCATTACAGGTACCTACCTATGCCAAGTATGTGAGGGATATACTTAACAACAAACGACCACTGACAACTACCGAAGTAATCAAGCTAACAGAAGAATGTAGTGTGACCATCCTCAATCAAATACCAGAAAAGAAGAAGGACCCAGGATGCCCCACTATTGAATGCTCAATTGGAAATCAACGGTTTAGCAATGCACTGTGCGATCTTGGAGCTAGTGTTAGTGTGATGCCCGCATCAGTCTACTATAAGCTCAACCATTCAGAACTTGTGTCAACACCAATGTGTCTTCAGCTAGCTGATCAATCACTCAGATACCCTATAGGAATTGCTGAGAACATCCCAGTCAAGATTAGAGAGTTCTTCGTACCAGTAGACTTCGTGGTACTAGAAATGCACCCAGATTCAAAAGTGTCACTCATTCTCGGAAGACCATTTTTGAGCACCGCTAAGGCCCATATTGATGTCGGAGCCGGAGAAATCAAATTCACCATAAATGGAAAGGAAGAAAAGTTCTCATTCAAACCACGGTCCGAACAATGCTCAACTCTAGTAGAAACGAAACTACTGTCTCCAGAAGTAGAGACCCATCAAGAAGAATGAAGAGGACTGGAGAGTCCAATTCGGTGGACTTTAAACCCCGAACCTTCGCTGGAGGTAACTCGGTAGTTATCAATATTTGCTTTTTGCACCTTCATATTTATTTTCTCATGCATAGGAAAAATAAATTTTTTTTACATCATTATTGCATCATAAAATTGGCCCCATGTAATTAATATTCATGAATCCCGTAAGTATTATTTACTACGGCAAAAAAATATATAAGAATTTCATCATTAGAATCCTCATTTTCTATAGTTTCATAAAAGCAATTTTCTTTATACTTGCATTGTACAAATACGGGAGACATACGGACCCACAGACACCTGGGACCCACCTCATATCATTTCATATTATCACATGCACTCACAACCACTCACCTCACCTACCACCACATGCAACCGTCGGCATATACTCCAAAGAGTGGGAACTTGAGCAAGGTAGGTAAGGGAGCAAGGTGGAAGAAAGTGGGCCCCACAGGGGACCGGTCGGTCCCACCACTAGACCGACCGGCCACCCCCCTTCTCCCCTATAAATTGGCAAGCATCCTTCACACTCTTCACACACTCCACTCTCCAAAAACACTAGCCTCACTTCGAAATTCAGAATTCCAATTTCAAGTTCACTTAGCACTTCATTTTGGGTAGTTTCTGAGTGAGAAGAGATATGAGAGTAAGGAGGAGGAAGCTCTAAGCAAATAGCAAGTTGGAAGCTCTAGAAAGGGATAGTGGGAGAAAGCAAGAGAAATCATCAAGAGAGGGGGAGTGCTACCCAATTAGTTAATAAACTAGGAGAGGTTGAAACAAAATTATCAACTTGAACGACTGACTCCTGGACTACTAACTTTTGGACCGCTAACTTCCTGACATTTATTTCCTCTAACCCTCACTTATTCCACTAGTTTTGTTTGTGTGTTCTCTTATTTTGCAGCAAAGATGAGCAACCTCTTGAGAAAGGCGAAGAACATGCTCACCTTCCGATCAACAAGAAGCCGTTCGAGAGCTGGCTCATCACAAGGAGGTTCGGACATGGATACTTCATCCCTGCCTCGATCCTCTACCACAAGCCGGTCCGAGCCATGTGATCTTCTTCATGAAAGGCACATCAAGCTCCAAATAGCCTACGAAAAGGACCTATTCAGGCATTACCGCGATAAAGAATACACTCACACTCCTACCTTCGATTCACAATTTCTTCGAGACACAGGTATGGACTCTGAGTTCGATCTAGTCTTCCATAACATTGGGTGGGAGAACACTTGGGAGCTCTCCGAAGAAGGTTGTAGATTACTCACTCTAGAATTTCTTTGCACTCTTTCTTCGGATGACACGTATGTCTATTTTAGGCTGTACAATGAACCTTTCACTCTCACTTGGAAGTAGTTCAGCCTAAATCTGGGTTTTCCTAAAACCTGCACTATAGATTTAGATGTAGCCTTAAGAAACTTTGACAGAAATAGCTTCTGGGAGGACATCACTGGTAAGAGAACGCATCATCACCCTTGCACCAATGATATACACAACCCCACATTAAGAGTGATGCACAAGTGGCTAGGCTTTACTCTCTTTCCTAGGCAAGAAGGTCGTATTGTTAGAACTGAGGAGTTAAAGATTATGTATGCTATGGTTAAGAAAACTAAAAATTCACCTGTAAAACTCCTGGTAGAATACTGGCCTTATATTCATACTCTACAAGGCCCTATATCCATCACTTCTTGGGTTACTCGTCTTGCTGGAAATCTAAGCTTAAATGGAAACATCATGTACATCTCCACTCCACGACCAGTCGTAGGTTTCTACTTTTTCAGCCAAGCACATCTTATTAAGAAGAGAAATAACAAACTCTATATGCAATATAAAGGATATACAAATGAATATGAGTTGCCAAACAGATCACTTGGTCTGTATGTCGTGGAAACCTTTTTGCTTAACCTGCAGAGACCTGGCGCGGGAGTAGGAAGAAGCCCCTCCGCAAGATTCACTAGAAACGCTACCCCGAGATATCAAGGAGAAGACACTACACCAGCCAGACCAGCCTATACTCACTATCAAGGATTCGAACGAGCTGAACCATCATCATCACACCATCTTCAAGCCTGGGAAGATGCTACTACCTATGAGCCACATACACCACAAGATTCATGGGGGCAAGGAAATTTTTGCAACTACACTCCACCTCATCGCGAAGAGGATACGATGTATGACTTCCAGGGAGGACGAATGTCTTTCTCTCGGAGAGGTGTTCATGACGCCACTCATCATCCATACTCTTACCATGCCACCCATGGTTACCCAGAATACCAGTCACACCACCAGTTCCCGTACCATAGAGACCCCTACTTTCAGGGCATCGACACTCGTCTTACTCATCTTGAGACGGGTCAAGAAGATATGCGCCACACTCTTGTAGAGATACATCATCAAGGCGCCCAGACAAATCAGAATTTCTGCTACCTCTTCGGGCAGATGGGAATCAATCCACCTCAGCCACCACCACCGTACGAATAAAACTAGCTTGGGGGAGGACCCTATTCCCGAGGTAAGTATGTTGTACCCCTCTTTTTACTTTTTGTTTGTGTTTAGTATTGTTAGCTAGTATTTGTTTAGTATTCAAATAAAATAATCTTGATGAAGAGTTTATTCAAAAAAAAGAGAGAAGAGAAACTGCCTTACATAGCTTCAACTGCAACATGTTTTCTTCCAAGTTCTTAATTGAAAAATCTTATAATCTTAACCAAAAGTTTGGATATTTGAGAATTAGAAACGAGAAAAGTCTAAGCGGCTATTTATCTTGTTCTTAGTTTCAATGAATCTCCGGAATTTTAATTTTGAAAACCTCAAACATATGATGAGAACCTGTAAGACATAAGCCTGATAATAAATGATTCATACTTTAAGGTTGCCTACTCTGTTTAAGTTTTTAGCTATGGTAGAGAGGTTTATCATGCTCTAAAGAACAAGCTTCTATAAAAGATTCACTCTTCCGAAGTAGTATTGTGTTAGAGGCATGGGCTATGCAAAAATATGATAAGGAGGAAAGAAAAAGGGAAAAGTGTCCGACTACCTCAGAAAATGAAAAGAAAAGAAAAATATGTGAAAAGAAAAAGAATGATAGCCCATGGTTCCTCTAATAACAATATGCCAGTAAGAGTTGACAATTTCAAAAAGGTTTTAAATGTTTGATCTAAGAGTATGACATTTCTCTCCCTAAGCCCAGAACTTCAACTTAGTAAGGTATGTTTTTAATTCTAAATATATGAAAAATGTCATACAGAGGTTCTCTGAGCTTTTATTACGAAATCTTGCAAAACTCCGGAGAAAAGTTGGAATGAGGAATTTGAGACATAGTGCTTGACTTGATTGCTTCTAACTTTCAATTATTCTGAACTAAGGTAAAGGATTGGAAAAAGGAATATGTGAAAATTCTTCCAAACTCTTTTCAAGAAAGTTTTCAGTTGATGGCTTATATTTTACTCTCAGAACCCTATGTTTGCTAAGGGACTAGCAAAAGTTTAGCTTGGGGGAGTTTGTTGACATCTATAAACTATCATTATTTACTGTCAACAATACTTGAATAAATGTCAAAAAGGATTGCCAACTTAGAAATAGGAGGTTTAAACTAATAAATTCCACGAGTTTTGGTGATTCTACATTTTCCAGGGATTAAACAGAAAAACCAACGATATCGCTTCCCCAAGAAGGAACCCGACGCAGATTTCTTTACCACCACGTCGGGATATCTCTAGAAGACTTCAGAGGACACCACGAGACACCACGAGAAGGGGCACCACAGGAGGCTTACCTGTGGGACCGACCGGTCCCACAGGGCCCACCGGTCGGTCGGCCACGGAGGCCACGCGCTTTCATCTTCTGCAAGCTACTTCCACCGACCTCCAGGATGCATCTCGACCGTACCTCAAGTCGGTTTGATCCAACGATCACGATTCCACGCCCAGAGCTATATAACTAGACCCCTGACCCCCCTCTCAATAATCAGAGATCATCAGGTAGAGGACAAGACAGAAATTAGGGTTTCTAGAGAGAAGAATTAGAGCTCTACATCAAGATTAGAGTTTAGTCTAGTTAGATTCAAGTAGAGGCAGGCGACTTTGTCGGCATATCCGGCTAGAAGCTTCGTCTGAGTCTCCGGATCATTGTCGAATACTCGGTAATCTGTATCTTTATTCGACTTTATGCTACTTTAATATATTTCAGTTTATTAGTTTTGGAGTTTATTCTAGTTATATATTTAATATAGATCTGATTATGATAGAGTTTATGATCATGTTCATAAAGTACTTAGCTTTATTCTGGATAGAGTTAAGTGGTCAAACTGGTGTAAACATGGTGTTTAGGCTAAGTTTACCTGCGAATACATCCTATGCTCCGGGTCGAGAGGTAGATCGCAGGAGTGATAGTCCTGTTGGGTCCTTTGTAGTCCTCCCTCTGAGTGTAGATCTTAGTAGGACGCGGTTGCAAGTTAGAATTCATTACTTTGTTCTTGATTCTAATTTAATAATGTCCCTTGATCATGGATGATAGATTAATTAGCTATAAATAATTGTATATTAACTAGAGTAATCGCTAGGCTTAGTAAATGTGAAGTAACTTAGAATTCGAATCTCTTAATTAATCACCTGACTCTCTGCTTGATCTAAGTAGTTCGCTCTATCTCTAGAATTCCCGCTGTTATCATTATCATCATTATTTATCTTTACCTTGTCTTACCCCTGTTTAGACATGTGAGTAGTGAATGAATGAATGAATGAATAATAATCTCTACTACCTTTGAATCATATTTAATTACTAAGTTCCCAGCTTTGTTACTATCTTCGGTAAAATATAAATAATGATACCTAGATAACCTGGGTGAAATGCTGCTACAATAGGTATATTTAGCTGTGCGCTTGCGGATAAATATTTGTTTATATCTTTTGAGCTAGTGTCACATATAATTTACATTTCTAGTATCATGTTGAGGATGACAACTTGACATTAAGTGATGCTAGGAGTGTCCTGTACATTTCTGAAGGCTTTTGCTGGAATCAGTTCATTAAAGTTTATTATGAGCAATTGCATTAAGAAGTGTCAACAACCATCATTGTCCAAGACATCAAGACAAGAAGTGGGGAGTTATCTTCTCTTCTAATCAAGAGCTAGCTTGGGAGATAAGATGGTACCACTACAACAATAACAAGATCTACAAATCCGACACATGAACATGTTGTTTGGGAATCCATCTGCATCACAAGCCAGCCTAGGAGAGAATTCTGTTGTCTAGATGTGTTTCACAATCAAAGGGAGGAAGGAGAAACTTAGCTTCAAGACATATTGATCTTCTACTCACCACTTTGATCATTACAAACCACTAGATGTTGTCCCAGTCGAGAAGAAGAATATGATCCACCACATATTCTTTGAAGATCATTCTTGACACACCATCAACGTTATCTTTGTCGGACCTGAAGAAGTCAACTTTTGGATCTTTCACTGCATCCTCAACATCTACATCACTTATAAGCAGCCAAAGAGAACCAAGAGAAGACGCCGAAGGGAGAACCAACTGCCAAGAACTGAGGTGGGCATCATGAAGGATGAAGCCACTGCACCACAAGAGTTAGAAGATGGAGAGATAGTACCTGAGCCAGCAAGAAGAATAGCTGATAAGATCTCCATCATCTAGACACTGTTGAGAGGACAAGTCTCAGTTGTGACACTAAAAGACAAACTCTATCATGGAGGCACTCGAGTAACAGTTCTAACTTCAAGTCTCTTATCAACCCAATAATTAAAGAAAAACAAGAAAGGTTGACAAGAGAAGAATGCGGAACTGTCCCTACATCCTCATAGTACAAAATTGATACAAGAAAGAGAGAGGATCCTAGACAGCATACTCGAGGAACAATGCACCTTCATTAATAAGTCAACACAAAGAGAAGGAAGGTCAATACCTCTAAAGATGATTCCACTGTGATCTTCCTCCTCTCAAACACACTGTGAGACAAGCAAGAGAAGACAAGCCAGCTAGATAAGAGAAGCTTCCACAAGGTGGTTCGACACATCACTCTTCAATGACAAAGTAACATTTCAAGGTAAGTGACCATCACTTTAAAAGCTTCTTCTTGATTCTAGTATGAACATAAATAAAGAACAAAACATGTTTAAGTTGCACATCACTTGATCCAACCTAATCAACTCAACATGTTCAGTCCTTTGATATTTGTTCCTAGCTTTACTCTCTTGAATGTCACTGTCTTAACTAAATGAGCTAAAATGTTGTGCATCTAACCTTTGGAAGATGATATATCTCAATCATGAAAAGATCGACACTTTATGCATAGATTATCCTTCCTTAGGTTAAGTAATTTGATTTGTTAAATATTTTAAGATGCTACTTTTATGCTCATCCTCTGATCCTATCACTCATGTTAAGATTGAATAGAACACATAAACAACAAGTTTGTCTTGTGCAATGTGCCTAAGGTTAGAGGGGAATAAACAAAACTTTTGGTTCTGTTGGTGTTTTTCCACCAATAGAACCCATGCACTTGATCTCTACCTTGTCTTTATGAGCAGGACACACTCTTGAGCAAACATGGAGAAGTTTATCACTCCCAAATTCTATAGAGTAAAGGTCCTAGATCTACAAGAACATGCACACTGAGCAAGATGCTGCCAGCTTCCATAATTAACGCTTCATTTCAAACTGCTGGATGAACAAATGACATGAGTGACATCATATCAAGAGGCATAAACAAGAAGGCATGATGGAAGACATTGTACTCAAAATTAGAGGTCATGAAGTCCCCACAGACTTCTTGATCCTCGACATGAGAAGACGATGATGTCCATCTCATCCTAGGAAGACCATTCCTCTATGCTACAAGTACAATCATTTACAAGAGGAAATCCATTTTCACTTTCCTGGAGAAAAGGCACGATGCAACTTCATCAACTAAATACCTAATGAAGCACCCAAGAAGAATAGAAGTGAAAGACACTGCTCTCAAAGCCAAAGAAGGCAAGCTATCGAGAATAGAGATGTCAATCATGAAGAAGAAGTTATCGACATTGTCCCAGAAAATAAAGGAGAGAACCCTCAAGACAGTGAACCACAAGAAGTGAAGACTCAGACCAAGAAAGTATAGGAGTAAATGTCTGCACCTAAGAGGTATAATCAATAACAACTTTCCAAACGTCTGACATACCTTGGGAGGTCTGAACCAAGTGAAGGTCCAGCTCGTCGGACCTAAATATCCGAACCTTCGCCAAAAGGTAAAAATCGGTAGTTATCTTTATATTTACTTTGCTGCATATTTCTCATATTTAATACATAACCATTTCTTACATCATCATATTTAATTCACAACATATTTTAATTTCTGCATTACATTAGAAAACAAAATAAAAATATTTCACTGCATCATAAAGCCCCATGTGAATAATTCTATGGCATGTAAAAACCCGCAGGAATGTTCACCGTGGTGGCATAAAAATAAATATGCATGTGTTCATCCTATTGCATTTTCTCTTGCATCATAAAAATAATAAAAATACAAAAATATTAAGAAAGAGATCTTACTGAAATTCTGGACAACTAAGGCTTCAGTGGCCAACCATTAATGCTTAATTTGTTCCACAAGTTTTGTTGTCTATTTGAGTTTTACAGGATTTGAAAGGCCAAGAAAAGCTGATGAGCAAGTGAATGCTCCATCCACTGTTGGAGCACTGTCTCAACAAACATCAACATCAATCAAAGCTCTAATAGAGGAAGGACATATCCACTGCCAGTCTGCTACATTGCAAGATCGAACGACTACGTAAGTATCTTTATCCTCATAAGTTTTTCATTCTATAAACAAATTAAAAAAAATGTGAGCACATGAAGGCTCACCCCTAAAAAGAAAAGAACAAAAATATGTGAGCACATGAAGGCTCACCATTAATTAAAAAAGAACAAAAAAATGTGAGCACATGAAGACTCACCATTAATTAAAAAAGAGACAAAAATATATGGGCACATGAAAGCTCAACACTATTAAGGGAACCAGCTTGGGGGAGACGCACCCCCGTTATCTTCGCGATTCAGGTATGTCTTTATTATTACTACTATTACTATTATTATTAGCTTTTATCTTAAAGTGTGTTAGATTAAATAAATAAAATAGTGTGTCTTGTTTGTTTTAAGAAGTTGATGACTAAAGGAGAACCCTCTCTCTCTAATCTTTTGCATGGAAATGATGAATAGATGCTCTATCTAATTTCTTTCAAGTACCTAGTCTTCAAAGCATGAGTTCTCCTAATTAATAATGATGCCTTAAAATAAAACTAAATACTTGGTTGGCAAATACTTAATCTAAGGTCTAGGTAATTGGGGTATGACATGTGATGATCTAAGCTGCTATTATCTTGTTTTAAACAACACTAGAGTTCCAGAGATTTCTAAATATAAACATGACTAATAATTGCATTGAGTTAAATTAAGCTTTGTTGACCCTATGAGTAGTTTATCAGGCCATTGAATTGAGATCACTTACACATTTCATCCATCTTCCGCATAAATGCTCATAATTATCTATTGCTACCCTCTCAGAAGTTTGTTGGAAGCATGTGGCTATTAAAAAAAAGAGAGAGAAAGATTTGAGGAAATAAAAAGGGACAAGTACGTGTCCGAAACCTCAAAAAGATAGATCCCGAGGAAATAAAAAGGAACAAGTGTCCGAAACATCGAAGAGAAAAAAAATGTCAGAAAAAATGGGCACGTGCCCGATAGTAGAATTAGCCTAATAGCCATATGTCTCTGATAAACAGAAGAGAGTGAATATATTCAAAAGAGCATCCGTCTCCATTTTTCCATACACATGCACTTCTTTATTCAATGGTTGGTTGACTTTCTCTTTGGATCCATTGTTTAATTTGACAACATATGTATTAAAGCTTTACACTACTACAAAAATTATTTTGCGTGATACCTTGCATTAGTTAACCGTGACGGGCTTCTGACCTGGCCGTCGCAGTTATTGGGTGGCTGGCCTGGCCACCTGGTCGCCCAGGCGCCCGTCACGGTTAATTGGTTAACCATGGCGGGCGACCTAAGTGGACCGTCACAGTTAATGGTCTATTAACCGTGACGGGATACTTAAACCATCCGTCACGGTTAATATGTTAACCGTGGCGGGCGACCTTAGTGGCCCGTCACGGTTAATAGACCATTAATTGTAACGGCCTTCTTAGGATGCCCGCCACGATTAAGATTTTCTATATAAACAGCAGCCAACCCCCTCTGCTTCCCCACGAGCTTTCTTCTTCCAACATTTGGAGAGGAGGCTTTGCCCTAAAATTTGACAAACTTTTTGAATTGAGGTCTAAAGATTGAATTTGGGGGTGGAGGGCAACACAAAAGGTTCCTAATGTCTCTCTCCCACCCTTTATCTCTCTTTTCCCCTCTTTTTGGCTCAAGTGTTCTAGATCTAGATGTAGATCTAGATCTAGATCTAGATCAATTCTCTCTCTTTCTATGCATGAATGTACCATGTTCTATGGTGGATCTCCCGACCCTTCTCTCTTTGGAAGATGTTTTTTCTATTTTCTAATCATCTTGTCTATTTCTTTTGCTTATATGGTGTAGGTATGATGGAGAGGTCCGAATGGATGTACCGGTTCGATAGAGTGGGTGATCCGCGGTACCTGGAGGAAGTGAGGAAGTTTATTACTATTGCAAAAAGGCATCATGAGAAATTGAAGCGGATTGCAACCATATGTTAATGTTGAAGGCTCGAGATGGTTGGTCTGACACTAGCTTCAAGGTGTTTCAATTACTCAAGATCTAAGGTAAAAGTAATAAGCCCCATGAAGAATGACATAATATATTTTGGAGAATTTTTGTTTAACAGCAGGTATACTGATTGGAAGTGAAGATATTGTAGCAACTCCTGATCCATTGTTAATTTTTGGTTTTGCTAAGGGACTAGCAAAAGGTAAGCTTGGGGGAGTTGTTGATACTAGTTATCTATCAAAATTAAAGGATAAATAAATATGAAAAGGGCATGAATTCAATCACCAATAAATGTTTAGGGTTTTAATTGACAATATTCCACGAGTTTTGGTGGATTGTGATTCTACAGGGACTAAACAAGAAAACCAACATTGATTACTTCTCCTAGAAGGAAACCGATGGAAGATTACGGAACCAACAAGTCAAGAATACTCCAGAAGGACCTAGAGGACACCAGAGGACACCACGAGGCGGGACACCCCGAGAGGCTTCCAGGTGGGACCGACTGGTCCCACCCCATGACCGACCGGTCGGGTCCTGAGCCCCCACGCCTCCTCCTTCTGGAACCTTCTTCCACCGCCTCCTAGGATGCATCTCCACCATCCCTGAAGTCGGTTTGATCTAATGACCGCGGTTGATCCCTCAGGGCTATATAAACAGGCTCCCAGGCCCCAGGGTAGAACAAGTCTCTCTTCAGAAAAGTCTACGCCTGTCACACCCCAATTTTAAGGATAAAACTGAGGCGGAAAACTCATGTGTGCCCAGGAAACAATCACACACATAAGTAGACAAATTACAAGAGTGGCATCATCACAGTGTTTATTACATCACGATAGTATTAAAATAAAGTCTGACAACACACTGAAACACAGATCACTGAACTTGTACACAAACTACGCCACAGGGAAACGTCGACTGGGGGAGCAGCTAGCCTAGAAGTCTTCAGGAAAGTCGCCAACTGCACCTTCATCTGTTACCCATCCACTTTACTTTAATCACTCATTTATGCATGTGTCCAATTGAGCAACCTTAGAAAACCCACTTAGCTTTGTGATCTGTGATGTTCTTGTTCCCGTGGGATATATGCATATGGGTAGCTTTGCTAGTGCTAACTGACTTATAACTGATCCAGTCCAATGATAATTTTGTTCTTATGATGTTATGTTGTTAAACGGTTAATAAAACTTGCTGTTAGCAAAAGCTGGGATTGACAGTGCTACCATGAGTGCTATATGGCTCTGGTTTTAGCTCAGTACACTGGACCTTTTCTAACTTGTTAGCGGTGACCCGAAAGGGCGCATAAGGGGCTTGCCACTTTGGGTGTAGGGCTGCTTCTGTTCCTATGTGTATAGCTGCGATGGCCTTGTGCCATAGGAAAGGGGGGTTACTACATCTGCCTGCCAAGGAAACCTAGCGGCCCTAACATGTTAGACGAACCAACGAAAGGCTTCATAGTGTGCCCCGCCGATCTACCTCGGAAGTGGATCAAGAGGTTGGCCGCCTCGGGCACAAGGGTAACACGGCTTATGGGTAAAGATGCGCAACCTCTGCAGAGTGTAAAACTGTTATAACAGCCGTGCTCACGGTCACGAGCGGCCCGGAAAACTAGCAGAACTATGATACTTAATCAAATGTTACTTTATGTTGATGGTGATCTTATGTTGAACTTTTTATCTTTGATGGACATATGGATCATGGGTTAAGGGTTAAGCAATATTCGTTTACCTTAATGCTAAAACTTTGCCAACATAAAAGCTAACTGCAGTCAGACAGTGTCAGCCTCTTTGAGCCTCATGAACCCCATGTTGGCTTGCTAAGTACGTGGAGTACTTACGCTTGTTGTTTTTCTTTCTTTTTGGATAAAAATCCCGGATGTGTAACAGATGAAGTTGGAGATGGAGTTTCCCCAGTCTCCATCGGAGTCGCGCAGCGGAAGCGTGGTGATGACTCAGCCGAGTTTCCTAAGCTTAGGCTTGTGGTCAACCAGTCAGTTGTTCCCTGTGAAGTTGGTGTCTCCATCTGAAGATCGGAGTGTCTTCCCGCTGTCTGATCCTTAAGGTTATGTTCTTTGTTATATATATACGTTATATATGAGCATTGTCTTTCGATATTACCCTTCATTTGTGGCTATATGTGAGATTTGACTTCCTGGGCTCACATATGGTGCATACTTGGTTTTGTTCTTAAAACCGGGTGTGACAAAGTGGTATCGGAGCAATGCTGACCGTAGGACGCAAGCCTAGATAGAAACTGGTCGTTTAAAGGTTTTCAAAATTTGCTATAGAATGTTTGTTCTATCAACCTTGGTATTTTCTTCTCTATTTATAACTTCTACCCTTGTTATTCGTCTCCTCCTTGATGCTTATTATAAAAATCTTGTTCTCATCCACACTCCTTGCCTTGATACTCTTTTAGAATTTTCTCTTACCACCTTCTTGCATCGTCAAAAGTGAAGCTTAGGATCCTTGCCCTTTATATAAAGATAACGATAGTAGCGTGTGTCGGGTCATTGTTTGAAGTGTGAACCTTTATTGCTCTATTGAGTTGACTTTATGACACTGGTTGTTTTGGATCTTTGTAATGAGTGCAAATGATTTTGTGGGACTTCCTCACAATCTCATTTAGGTTAGACCAAGATGTTTTTATAAAAGGGTTGGTTTTCTGTTTTGTTCTCTCTCTTCTACCCTATCTATCCGGAGGAGCTTGTCTTCTTCAGCTCATATCTCAAGCGTGGAACAACCAAAAGTGGTGGAGATCAGAAGATCGTGATGGTTGTCAATCTTCTCTAAGGGAGTAAGAAGTTACCCTTTGGTGTCCGCTGGTTCAACTCTTCTTAAGGGGGGTAGCCAAGATGAAGAAGTCACAATCTTAAGATTTCTCACGTTCTGAAGTTTCTTTTCAAAGTGAAGATGAAGGTTTTATACCAGAGTATATGTCTCTTGAGCTTCTTTCTCTGAATCTCGAGGACGAGATTCTCTTAAGGGGGGTAGATTTGTGACACCCTAAAATTTGCCTAATTTAAAAATAGGTGAAAATGTTTCTTTTTGAATTTTGGTGTGCATTTAATCTAGGATTAAATAATTTTCACAAAATTAAAATAAATCTAGAGACATGTTGTTGCATTCATGCCCTTGCATTTTAATTTCTGTGATGACTGGCTTCTGTCAAATCTTGTTTGAATTCAAAAATTCTTTTGAAAAGGAGTTGAAAGGTGTTGAAAATAAAAGAAAAAGGGTTTTATTTCTTTTTCTCCCCCTCTCCTTGTTTTCGGCCCGAGCGGCCTGGTGGCCCAGCCCACCGGCCACTCCTCCCCTCCTCTCTCCTTCTGCGATGGGCCGGCGCCCCTCCCTTCCCTTCTCCTTCTTGTTCCACTCTGGGCCGGCTCCCTTCTTTCTCCCCGGTGGCCCAGCATCTGAGCTGGCCCAACCCGCACGCTGGCCCGCGCAACTGGCCGCGCCTCCTCCCTCGGCCCGCTGACAACCGGGTCCCACACGTCAGTGCCTTCTCCTTTCCCCATCCGCGCATGCGCTCTGCTTCCGCGAGCACCCGAGCGCAACCGCCCGAGCCGCTCCCCGCGTCGTGGACGTGCGCCCGCTCCCACATCTCTGTCCCCTCCTTCGATCATAAAGCGGTCGTGCCCGTTCTTCTGCTCCTTTCCCCCCCCCATTCCTTTTTCCCCAACTCGTTCGCTCCCGAGCACCAGAGCCGCCCCGCCATGGCACCGCCGCCCGCCGTCGTCGCCCCGACGAACCCCCGCTCCGTAGGCCGATTCGTTGCCTGCACGGCTCCGTGCCGAAGAGGTGGTGACCCCGAATCCCTCCTTTCTCTTCCTTGACCTCTATTGACCCTCGCCGCCGCCGATTCTCTTGAGCAGATTCTCACCGACCGCCATTTCGCCGCGGACCTCCATCCCCGGGCCGTCTCCTCCACTCCGTTCCACCGCGGTGAGACCCCCTTGCCTCCCTCTAACCCACCGACCGCCTGGTTCGTCGGGTGGTGCCTCCTATGGCCGGTCCCGCGAGCTCGCGAGCGCCATCTATGGCGGGACCGCGCCCGGCGTCGTGCCGGTGCCGCGACGTCGCGGTCTGGGCACGCCGTCGGCCCGCTCCGCGCGCGCACGCCTCCTCGGTCTAATCCCCACCATCCACCAGCGATCCAAGGGCCACAGTTGGCCGATACCCCTTCGGGGGAGATTTTGTTAAATAGCCCCCGGGGAATTTCCGTTTCAACCCGCACTCCATCGGCACTGTTCTTTGTGCCTTGAAAATCTTCCGACCGGGTCCCTGTGTTTCTCTGGTTTTGAGGCGCAGTCCAGCTGGGCGGGAATTTGATTTAAAGTTGAGTTTAAATTCCGATTTCAATTCAAATGCATCTCAGCTTATTTACAGTTTTGCCACTGCACTAAAACGCTTATAAAATTGACGTTTTAGCTCCGTTTTGATCCGTTCAAATTGCGTTAGCTTCGTAATTTAGTGCTCTACCCGTTTATACCCCTGTTAACCTGTTTTGTACAGTTTAGCTTTAGGGTCCAAGTTAATCTTGTTTAGGGCGTTGTATATACCGTTTCGGCCGTATCTTTCACACCGTAACTCCGTTTTCGATGAACCTAAGCTTGTTGTGATCGTAGAGATGCGTACTTCAGTTTTATCAAAGTTTTATTTCAGTTTATTACTGTTTGGTGTATTGTTCTAATAATAGCCTTGTTTGCATCGTGTATGGTTGCACCTGGTATGCGTGGTGATGTTGTGATCGAGTAGACGGTGAGTCGGTGTGGTGCGATCAGGACCCCTCGTTCAGTGACCAGCAGGAAGATCAACTTTTCGACAATCAAGGCAAGTTAGCATGGGACTTCCTTGTTTACCCATACACTTTACTTTAATCACTCATTTATGCATGTGTCCAATTGAGCAACCTTAGAAAACCCACTTAGCTTTGTGATCTGTGATGTTCTTGTTCCCGTGGGATATATGCATATGGGTAGCTTTGCTAGTGCTAACTGACTTATAACTGATCCAGTCCAATGATAATTTTGTTCTTATGATGTTATGTTGTTAAACGGTTAATAAAACTTGCTGTTAGCAAAAGCTGGGATTGACAGTGCTACCATGAGTGCTATATGGCTCTGGTTTTAGCTCAGTACACTGGACCTTTTCTAACTTGTTAGCGGTGACCCGAAAGGGCGCATAAGGGGCTTGCCACTTTGGGTGTAGGGCTGCTTCTGTTCCTATGTGTATAGCTGCGATGGCCTTGTGCCATAGGAAAGGGGGGTTACTACATCTGCCTGCCAAGGAAACCTAGCGGCCCTAACATGTTAGACGAACCAACGAAAGGCTTCATAGTGTGCCCCGCCGATCTACCTCGGAAGTGGATCAAGAGGTTGGCCGCCTCGGGCACAAGGGTAACACGGCTTATGGGTAAAGATGCGCAACCTCTGCAGAGTGTAAAACTGTTATAACAGCCGTGCTCACGGTCACGAGCGGCCCGGAAAACTAGCAGAACTATGATACTTAATCAAATGTTACTTTATGTTGATGGTGATCTTATGTTGAACTTTTTATCTTTGATGGACATATGGATCATGGGTTAAGGGTTAAGCAATATTCGTTTACCTTAATGCTAAAACT
This sequence comes from Coix lacryma-jobi var. lacryma-jobi, assembly GCA_009763385.1. NCBI lineage: Eukaryota > Viridiplantae > Streptophyta > Magnoliopsida > Poales > Poaceae > Coix > Coix lacryma-jobi. Next base: position 59,150,165 of record CM019830.1, on the reverse strand, counting down.
TTGCCAACATAAAAGCTAACTGCAGTCAGACAGTGTCAGCCTCTTTGAGCCTCATGAACCCCATGTTGGCTTGCTAAGTACGTGGAGTACTTACGCTTGTTGTTTTTCTTTCTTTTTGGATAAAAATCCCGGATGTGTAACAGATGAAGTTGGAGATGGAGTTTCCCCAGTCTCCATCGGAGTCGCGCAGCGGAAGCGTGGTGATGACTCAGCCGAGTTTCCTAAGCTTAGGCTTGTGGTCAACCAGTCAGTTGTTCCCTGTGAAGTTGGTGTCTCCATCTGAAGATCGGAGTGTCTTCCCGCTGTCTGATCCTTAAGGTTATGTTCTTTGTTATATATATACGTTATATATGAGCATTGTCTTTCGATATTACCCTTCATTTGTGGCTATATGTGAGATTTGACTTCCTGGGCTCACATATGGTGCATACTTGGTTTTGTTCTTAAAACCGGGTGTGACAACGCCTCATTCAGAAATCCTAGAAGAAGACTTCAAGAGCTAGCTTTCAAGTAGAAGACTAGTTACCCCTCTAGTTTAGGTTTAGAACCTAGTCTTATACTAGAACTAGAAGAGAGAGAGAGAGAGGAAGAGATCAAGAAGGAGCTCCGGCCTGTCGGATCAACTTCTTCATCTTGTACCTGCGGATTCAAGTTCATCTTCAACTTGCTTCAGCGATTGTTTCGGTAATCAACGTCTACATTTAAGTTTGAGCCATTGTTCTTATTATTCTTAAGGTTTATGACTTTCTTTTGAGTACTTTAATTCTAAGTTGCTCTAGAGTTAGAGTAGTTGGATAGTGTAAGCATGGTGTTTAGACTTGATAGCTCATAATGCCTCCTATAACGCTGGTAGTAGTGGTTGTTCGCAAGGGTGACTCTTATAGCCTTGTTGATTCTTCTATAGTCCACTTACCCGTGTGTAGGCTCGGTAGGATTATACATTTGCATAAAAGACTCATACTCTGTTTGTGACCTTTTATGGCAACTTCCCCACTAAGAATAATATAACCATATCACTCTTAAATTAGAATTAGACAGCCTTAATGATCCCCTATATACTTCTAGATTCTCCATCCTTGTTAGCTACTCAGGGGTTAGACTTTAAAGACTTAACACTATTCGTTCCTTTGGGTTCGATATTAAAACTGGGTTACTCCGGTGAAGTGCTACATCGGTAGATTTTATCTGTGCGCTTGCGGATAAAGTAGAGTGTGCGTTAATTTATACCAACAAGCATTTCTGGCGCCATTGCCGAAGAACGGTAAATCATCTTAAGTCTTAGTTTATCCTTGTAATCATACTTTTATCTTTTCCTTTTTTGTCCCAGTCTTTTCATCATTTTTGTGTTCATTCTTATGAATGTTGTTTTTGAATTCCACTCTTATCTATCACTACCCCATGAGCGCAAGCTATAACCAGTAGAATCCTTACACCCCATCATAATACTTGGTTATTAGCTATGCCTACCTTTCCGCTGCACTTCCTTCTGTATTGAGCATAGAAAAATAATTATGAAAATATTCCTTCGGGTATTCTTGTCACTAACCTTTCCAGATCTGGAGCAGAAAAGAATGAAGGAACAACAAACACAAGGTATGTCCAACCAATCATCATGTAACATTGAATTACATTCATCCAATCTTGATTTGTGCAAAATCCAAGCTTGGGGAATGGACTTTCTAAGAGCATCTCTTGCCGTGTTGCTATGTTGGTTATCCCTACCTTTAAGATATGCTCATATACTAATTACGCTCTTTCATCACCATCTTAATAAATCTCTATGATACTTTCAGGCTGCCCTCATTCGCTATATTATATGTTTAGGTTTGGAGTACTTTCATACATCTCTTAAATTAAGCAAGGTGCCTAGTTTAGGAGTGGTGATCTTGCTTTCAAAGGCTTTTAGTTTAAGCAATTAAGTTAAAACGCCTTCCTAGATCAAATTAGACATGGTGTCTAGGTTGATTTTTGAGCCGATAGTATGCTATAGTGGATGTTGGATATTTTGTTGGACTAACCCCTGCAGCGAAACTTTCAACATCAATTTGGGAAAGTCTGGAGATGAACTCACACTAGAGATAAAGAGACACATGAACTTCAACAACTTTTGCACAATGAAGACTCAGCTCATTCATCATGGATGAAAGAATTGTGAGTATCAAAGTTTATTTATTTTGTCTTCTACTACAAGTTATCTTTTGCCTTGAATCATGTTAAAGTGCAGCCAACACATAAAATACTAGTCTATGCTAAAATAATCCCAAAAACATCTTTTTATTAGCATAGGTGCAAAATACATAAGTTATGGACAACAACCCATGCTTCAAATTCTTGCAATCCTTCGGGTATATATCCACTAACGTTATGCAGGAGAGAGGTTTTGTCCATCCATGGTTTGGTCTGAACATTGAAGATCCAAAACCCAAACCATAGACACACAAACCTACTCTCAGATCAAAAATGGTGCTAGCCTAGCTTTGAGTCTTGCTTGGGTGCTGATGACAAACAGGATGCAACTTACCTCGTATGAGACAACCTATGCCTGCAACCATCATTGTCCAAGACATCAAGACAAGAAGTGGGGAGTTATCTTCTCTTCTAATCAAGATCTAGCTTGGGAGATAAGAAGGTACCACTACAACAATAACAAGATCTACAAATCCAACACATGAACATGTTGTTTAGGAATCAATCTGCATCACAAGCCAGCCTGGGAGAGAATTTCATTGTCTAGATGCGTTTCACAATCAAAGGGAGGAAGGAGAAACTTAGCTTCAAGACATAATGATCTTCTACTCACCACTTTGATCATTACAAACCACTAGATGTTGTCCCAGTCGAGAAGAAGAATATGATCCAACAGAACGGGCCACTGGCTCGCTGCAAGAGTAGAGGGGATATACATAAGCATAAACATAGTCTAGAGAGGAGGAAAGCCTATGGAAGCAAAGCAATGGGATAAGAGGGGAAACGGGCTTTGCTACCTGACGATCGATGAACCAACCCAAGCACAAGATGAGAACCGACGTTCGCGCACCCACACATCACGCCAAGGAGGTCTGCAAGAGATTTAGGTGAAAACGAGGGGTTAAGCAGTGAGGAACGGCCTTAGGAGCATTCTGTCGAGCACCTTGCTTGCTTGGAGGTTGGATAGGGGGTTAATGCTCACTATGATGGTGGTCCTAGTCAAAGGAGGATTACGCCGGAGAGGAGTCGAAGGAGGGTTGAACGTCGGCAAGGAAGGGGGTCGCAGCACCGGCGATAGAGGCTGAACTCCGGCAAGTGGTCCTCGATGGCCGGCGAGTAGAGAGCTTCGGCTCGGCGAGAAGCGAACGGGCGCGCGCGCGAGCGGTAAAGCAGCGGTGGAGCGAGCGCGGCGACCGGCGGTGGTCGGGGGCGAGCACGGCGGCCGACGAAGCAGGTGTGGCAGTGCTAGGGTTCGGGTTTGCGACGGCGGCTTGAGCGTGGGCTTGGGCGGTCTGAGGAAGAAGACGATGAAAGTGACATGTGGGACCAGCCAGTCGGTGAAAAGAACTCAACGCACTGCTTAAAGGGGCATCAGACGCGCCGATGTGATCACATCGGACACTCTGATGACCATGCAGAGAGTTCCAAAACTTGCCAAAACACATCGGACGCATCCTTTGCCTCGGCAGCCTCGGACGCGCCGATGATGACACATCGGACGCTACCCCGTCACTGTTCCAGCCGGAGCTGCCTATAGTGGGGGCATCGGACCCTAGGGCCAGCGTCCGATGCTGCATTTTGGGCAGTTCGATCTCCGATGCGGCTCCCTCTCCCAACCAAGTTCCAACACACATAAGAGGCAAACAAACACCATTTGGAACCTAGTATGAGCATCCTCGCATAAACCCTCAATTTTGTAAATATTTTTCCTTAGGCTACATATCCTTTTTAGAGAAAATAGGCAATAAATCCCGAGGAGACAACATGTGGCCACCAAAACTAGGGGTCTTAACCATTAGGAGCCTCAAATGCTCCCCCTAGTTGTGGACGAACACAGCGATTGCTCAAACTTAACCGAAAAGAAACGGCAAGCAACACACATGCATATGCAATGCAATTTGGACTTTGAATCTAGGTTGCTTGTCAAGTTTGCTCATGGGTAAGCTTCTTCACACGCTTTTTAGGGCGGTTATCTTAACCACGTCTGACAAGCCTATGTGCACAACACAATTTAAACATGGCATATGACACAATGCAATGCAAAGACAACCCCCTTTCACCTTTTGACAAAGTTACTTAGATCAAGCACATTAAGCTCACTTCGCAATCTACAAAGGGTGTTCTCATCTAGGGGTTTTGTGAAGATATCCGCCAATTGATCTTCGTTTCTAACTCCTAAGGATATATCTTTCTTTGAAACATGGTCTCTTAGAAAGTGATGGCGAATATCTATGTGTTTAGTGCGAGAGTGTTGAACCGGGTTGTTAGCAAGCTTAACCGCGCTCTCATTGTCACACAACAAAGGCACCCTTTCTAGAACTAGACCATAGTCTAAAAGGGTTTGTTTCATGTAAAGGATTTGTGCACAACAAGCACCCGCGGCTTTGTATTCAGCCTTGGCGGTAGACAAGGCCACACTATTTTGTTTTTTTGAACTCCATGAAACTAGTGATCTCCCAAGAAAATGGCACCCTCCAGATGTGCTTTTTCTATCTACTTTGCAACCCTAGTAATCCGAATCGGAATACCCAACGAGTTGGAAGTTAGCTCCTTTGGGATACCAAAGGCCAATGCTTGGGATGTGCTTTAGGTACCTAAGGATTCTCTTTACGGCTATGAGATGCGATTCCTTAGGATCGGTTTGAAATCTAGCACACATGCACACACTAAACATGACGTCGGGCCTAGATGCGGTCAAATATAACAAGCTACCAATCATAGAATTGTAGAGACTTTGGTCAACCAAGTTACCTCCCTCATCTAGGTCGAGATGTCCATTTGTTGGCATTGGAGTCTTGATAGGCTTGCAATCATCCATATTGAAGCACTTGAGGAGGTCTTTTGTGTACTTCTCTTGAGATTTAAAAGTCCCCTCCTTCAATTGCTTGACTTGGAAGCCTAGGAAAAATGTGAGCTCCCCAATCATGGACATTTCGAACTCCTTCGACATCAAGTCACCAAATTCCTTGCAATATGCATCATTTGTTGACCCAAAGATGATATCATCAACGTAGACTTGACAAATGAAGATCTCTCCATCAAGCTTCTTGGTGAATAGTGTGGTGTCGACCTTCCCAATGATGAAGCCCTTCTCAATGAGGAAGTCCCGGAGGCACTCGTACCACGCTCTAGGGGCTTGCTTGAGCCCATATAGCGCCTTGGACAACCTATAAACATGATTAGGATATCTAGGGTCTTCAAACCCGGGAGGTTGATCAACATAGACTAGTTCATTTATGAAGCCATTTAAAAATGCACTTTTCACATACATTTGATATAATTTAATGTCATGATGTGATGCATATGCAAGGAGGATACGAATGGCTTCAAGTTTTGCAACCGGTGCAAAGGTCTCTCCAAAATCCAAGCCTTCAACTTGAGAGAACCCCTTAGCAACTAGCCTTGCCTTGTTTCTAACAACCTTGCCTTGATCATCTTGCTTGTTTCTAAACACCCATTTTGTTCCAATGACTCTTGTAGCTTTAGATCGCTCTTCAAGTGTCCAAACTTGATTGCGGGTGAAGTTGTTCAATTCTTCATGCATAGCATTCACCCAATCCGGATCACTTAGAGCTTCATCTACAATGGTAGGCTCAACAAGAGAAACAAAGGAGTGATGTTCCATAAATAAAGCAAGTTTTTAAGATCGAGTCATTACACCCCTTGTTAGACTCCCTATGATGAGATCTTGAGGATGAGCTTGTAGTAGAGGAGTAGTCCTTTGATCAACCACTTGAGGGGCCACTTGTGGAGCACCAACATCTTGATCTTCTGCCACCATTTGATCATGGGAGACATGAGTATCTACATTTGGATCTCTCACATTTTTATCATCATCTTGTGGTACATTTGATGAAGATGGCTTGTCAATGACTTGCACATCATCATCATCATCTTTAGGCTTGATGGCTCTAACCGGCATGTTCTTCATTGCTTCCATCAATGGTTCATCACCTACATCATCAAGATTCTCATGCTCTCCTTGAGAGCCATTAGATTCATCGAATTCCACATCATATGTTTCTTCTACCATCTCGGTGTCATGGTTGAATACTCGATATGCTTTGGAATTCAATGTGTAACCAACAAGAAAACCAATATCACATCGGCATTGAAACTTCCCTAGGTGTTGGCACATCTTGTAGATGTAGCATTTGCACCCAAACACTCTAAAGAAGGATACATCCGGCTTCTTGTTGTTTAGTAGCACATAGGGTGTCTTGCCAAGGAGACGATGGGGGAACAATCGGTTGGATGCATAGCATGCGGTGTTGATTGCTTCCGCCCAAAATCTTTCTGGTGTAGAATATTCATCTAACATTGTTCTTGCTAGGGTGATTAGTGTCCGGTTCTTCCTCTCAACTACCCCATTTTGTTGTGGTGTGTAGGTTGCGGAGACTTCATGCTTGATCCCAACTTCATCACAATATTGCTCAATGTGGGTGTTGTCAAACTCTTTTCCATTATCACTTCTTATCTTCTTGATCTTCAAGTCAAACTCATTTTTGGGCTCTCTTGGCAAACTTCATGAATGAAGGGGTTGCTTCGGATTTGTCATGAAGAAAAAACACCCAAGTGTATCTTGAATAGTCGTCAACAATCACTAAGCAATAGAGATTTCCACTCAAGCTAGCATATGTTGCTGGCCCAAATAAATCCATGTGAAGTAGCTCCAACTCTCTTGATGTTGATACAAAGGCTTTGGTTGGATGAGTATTTGCAACTTGCTTGCCGGCTTGACATGCACTACACAATTTGTCCTTCTCAAATTTGACATCTTTCAAGCCTCTAACCAAATCCTTCTTCAATAGCTTGTTGAGAGTGTTCATTCCAACATGTGCCAATCTTCTATGCCATAGCCAACCAAGAGATTGCTTAGTGAACAAACATGTCTTCAAGTTGGCATCTTCAGAGGAGAAATCCACTAGATAGAGATTGTTGTATCTAAAGCCTCGGAATATCACTTGTGTATCATCTTTCTTTGTCACAACCACCTCTTTCTTGGTGAATAAGCATTGAAAGCCAAGATCACAAAGTTGCCGAACGGATAGCAAGTTGAAGCTCAATGAAGCAACTAGAAGCACATTTGATATTGTATGGTCATTTGATACCGCCACTTTGCCCAAACCCTTGACATTGCCCTTTGAGTTGTCACCAAATTTAATCTTTTCTTGGTCATTTACATTCTCTTCAACTGTGGTGAACATCCGGGGATCACCGGTCATATGTTGTGTGCAACCACTATCAATTACCCAATGAGATACACGCAAGAAATCAAGCTTGAGCTTTCGGGACCCTAACTTGTTGAGGCCCCTTAACCTTCTCAACTAGAGACTTAGCAACCCAAATTTGCTTTGGCCTATTCTTGTTTGGAGGCCCCATGAACATAACTTTCATTTTGCCACTAGAGTCTTGTCTAAGCATGTAGTGAGCATTGAAAGCAAAGGGCCTAGCATGCTTGGGCAAGGGAGTTGGTTTTGGCTCTTCACAATTGTGGGCAAAGTGTCCTTATTTTCCACACTCAAAGCATCTTCCCAACTTCTTCTTCTTTGGCTTTGTGATGGTCTTGCGTTGCTTCATCTTCTCTTCAAGATAGCCAATACCATTTCTATTGGTCTTCATTATGGTGTTCATGAGAAGCTCACTTTGAAGACATTGACCCTTGGTGAAGTTCTTCAACCCGATGGTAAGGTGCTCTTTTTCTTTCTTTAGCTTGTCATTCTCTTGTTGGAGTTCCAATTGGGATGGTGTCATCTTGTAATCCCTCTCCATCTTCAATCTCTTGTTCTCTTCCTTCAATATGTCAAGCTCATGTGCCATGCTATGACCTTCATCTATAGTTTCAATGACGACTTGCTTGGTGGTTGCTAGCTTCTCTAGATCAATCTTGAGCTTTGCGTTCTCATTCTTGATCTTGACATAGTCATCATAGTGTTCAGCCTCAACCACCTTCTTGACCTTGCTACTAGCTCTTTGCTCATCATGCTCACTAACCAAGTCCTCACAAGATGTTGCTATGTCACACTTAACAACATGGTTAGGAGCATAAAGTGTGTCTCATGGGAAAGTATATCATAAGCAACAACAAGTGTATCATGATCTACTTTAACTTGAGTATATTGTTCCTTGAGCAAAGTATAACTACTATTGAGGTCACTATGCATCTTATCATGTTTTTCATTTTTAGCTTTAAGCTCCTTGTTAAAAGATTTGAGCTCCTTGATAGAAGATGACATAGTAGCAAGTTCATTTTGTAACTCATCACTAGCATGTGTAGCATTGTTATACTTGTCTACAAGAGATTCATTGTCATGAACAAGCCTTTCATTTTTAGCTCTAGTGTTACGAGAAAGCGACCAGAGGGGGGGTGATTGGGAGCTTAAAATTTCTTTTCAGAAACTTGTCACCACTGTTCCAAGAATCACACCAAGAGCAAACCTAGAGCTTGCGAGTGTCCACGACCCTAGATGTAGGGTGGATGCTTCCAAGAAGCACAGCGGGACACAACACAACCCTAAAAACCCAACGCAAAAGCCGGAAATCAAAACCGACAACGGACGAATAAACCTTCGGATGAAAACGTGCTGAAGACACAGCATCGGACGTTGGCTTGCGTCCGATGGTTAGGCACCGGACGTGTCCGATGCGAAAAGACCCTGTCTAGAACCTTAATGGGCAGGCATCGGACGCTGGCTACAGTGAAACCCTAGCGTCCGATGCTCGACCTCCGGATGCGTCCGATGACAACGGAGTGTCCGATGGTCAGCGTCCGATGCTCCTTTAAAAACGCTGACACTTGATACGTGGTACCGAACGCGTCCGATGTGATGAACACAACGTCCGATGCTCCCGACTCGAGCGTCCGATGCTCCCGAGACTGCACTGTTCTTCCGCGGATTCAACCCGATCTCCTCCGAATCAAAAGCTCTAAGGCTTAGACTTGGTATGAGGAGTTCCAAGGAGGTTAGTGAGCTATCCCAAAGAGATCAAGGCTCGAACCTAACTCCAAATCGGTGAATCGGAAGAATTCGGGGCAAAAGAGACAAAACTCGATTCGAAACGAAAATCGACCGATCTACTAGCTCGTGAGGTTAGAGAAGAATTCCTTCGGTGGAAAGATGCGCCTCACGATCTAGAACAACTCAGTTCAAACGGAATCGCAAAACACGCAACGGTGAAGGAGATCGATCATCGGGAAAATCGTGGAGAAAAGCAACCCGCGAAGAACAACACCAAAACGCGAATCACAACCACGAATTTGCAACCGTGTGACTACCACACGCTACAATAGTGAGATTACGGTCTCACTACCTCAAAATCTCATGAACACAGAGGTTTGATTCTCTGTGGATCTCAGTAGCTACAACAGGGATGTGGGAGAGCAGGAAACCCTAGGTGGAGAATAGCAAATGACTGAGATAGGATGGGAGGTGGGTGTCTCCCTCTACTTATCCTAATTCTAGTTTCCACTCTACCCCTAAATAATTATAGAGCGAACCAGCTAAACCCTAGGGTTATTCTGGACCAACTCGAAGTAGATGCAGATCCGACGGCCACGCTCGCACAACTGGTAGCATTGCCTCGACGCAACCTCACCGATTGCCGCCACGTGCCGCCACCGCTCTGCTCGTCCTTTTCCCGGACCTCGCCCCGGTTTTGAGGCCCAAACCGGGAAACCAGCCTTCACGATCAACCCCCGGTTTTGAGGCCCAAACCGGGAAACCAGCCGTCCATCGCCTGAGTTTTGTGGCCCAAACTCAGAAACCCGCCAGCGCCTAGGTTTTGAGGCCCAAACCTGGAAACCATCCTCAGCCCGAGTTTTGTGGCCCAAACTCGGCAAACCCGCAGCACCCAGGTTTTGTGGCCCAAACCTGGAAACCGTCCACCGATGGTTTTTCTGTGGCTCAACCACCAAACTGACGTTGTAGAGGGGATGCACCGCCCGTGCACCCCGTCCACCAACACATGTCCCTAGGTCCTCGACCCGAGCAACACTGTGCCCCGCAAGTCTCCGCTCGTCGCTGTCCCAGGCTGTCAGCCACCACAGCTGATCGTCAGGCCACCGGTCCCTCAGTCCAAGCCTCACGTCCGCCCTTAACCGCTCCCGGTCCATCGGCATGGCACGTCTCTACTTGACCTTCACCTTGCCTTCGATCACTTTATCCGTGCTCGACACCTGCACAACACAAGCCAAAGAACATACGCATCAAACCCGTTGACAATCACTCATCATTCGAGACTCGGCATACACCAATGTATCCGCAATCTCCCCTTGATGAGTGCATTGTCAACTACTCACACAAATCATAATGAAATAGAAGAAGGAAGAAGAAGGAGAGAGAACTCGACCAAATGACCCAAAAGCATAGCAAAGCCCAAAAAGGTCAAGTGGAAGGAGCAAGACAACTTGGTCCCCAAAGGCATGGGCAACGGCTCGACGCAACCAAGCAAGGCAAAGCTAGCCCTCAAGAAGAGGTAGAATAGGCTCAACACCGCTAGCAGGAAAACTTGATACTAATCGAAAAATCAATTGAAATTCAAGCCAAAATAGAGCTAGCCCTCAAGAAGAGGCAGAACGGGCTCAACACCGCTAGCAAGAAAGCTCAATACCAATTGAAGAATACCAACTAAAGAGCAGAAAAGCTCGATACCAGTTGAGAAACACATCCACAAAGCAAAACTGCTAGTCCCTCAAGATAGAGGCACAGAGGCTCAACACAACTAGCTTAAAATTGCTCCATACCAATTGAAAAAACTCCATAAAAACATCAAGCGAGCAACTCCCCCTCCAATAATGCACACAACTAGGATATGATATACATCAAGCGAGCAACTCCCCCTCCAATAATGCACACAACTAGGATATGATATGATTTCTCCCCCTTATGATTTGGCAAGAATTTCTCCCCCTTAGTTGTTAATGCACTATCAAACAAATTTCTCCCTTCCACAATGCATATGAGTGAAAAATGCAAGTTAGCAGCTTCAGGAATATAGTCAATAGAATGAAAAGATGCTCTACACAGTCCTGATTTGATGACTCAACAATATACACACATGCTAGCAAAGCCTCAAACTGATCACCAAATATGAAATATGAACATTTGAGTAAAGTGAGCAGTTTTAGCCAGGAAGGTATTCACCATCAAAATAGCACTAAACATGTATAGACAGGAAGTCAAACAAGTGCTAAACATGTATACAAGGTGAACTACCCCTAGCAAATTTCAATCATCATGTTAGAGAATGAAACATAGACTTGTGGTTTCAGATATTAATCAGAGTTGCAGCGGTGAAATTACACAAGTTCAGAATTCAGCATGTGATTGCAAGAGGTTGAAAGCTTGTCATTGCCTAACTTTTCAACCGAGCTAAGCCTATGCATAAGAAATTAGAAGCTTAAAACATCGGTTTCGGTCATACACTACACGACTCAAGTTTAACTCAAAGTGCAATGAGAAACAGTCTCGATACCGTGATGTGTTGACAAGCAATCCCATCTCGATCTTTTCTATTCACTTAAAAACTTGGTTCAATTTTATGATACAATATGAACATACCAAGCAAGTGAATGACTCAGAACTAGAGACATAGCAACCTAGCATATATGAAAAGTAGAAATGATTTCAACACATTCTACACATGCTAGTTGCCAATCTCAATGGTGAACATTTTCAAATTTTAAGTTCATTAAGCATATTCACCATATACAAAATAGCTCAACTCATAGCATGTATCAGTGATCAGAAAGAGCATAAGCTACAAGCATCATCATATAGCATCAGAGCATACTAGATAGAGCATAATCACATTCTAAAGATTATATACATGAAGCTCAGAAAGTAAGGATGCATGAAGAAATGCAAAGACTAACTTGCTAAAAATGCAAACAAAATGAAAGAAAAATGTTTCAATCTATGATACAATAGACAAAACGTTTCCCCCATCTAAAAGGGGAAACACACACCAAGCTCACCTCTCAACCTATTAAAGGTTGATTGGTCCAAAGGCTTGGTAAAAATATCAGCCAACTGATGATGAGTATCGACACGGCGAAGGTCGATATCACCCTTCTCATAGTGGTCTCACAAGAAATGAAAGTGCACATCAATGTGTTTGGTCTTGGAATGCAGCACGGGGTTCTTAGCAACGCTAATAGCACTCGTGCTGTCAAAAAGCAAAGGAACACGAGAAAAGCTCAGACCAAAATCACGCAAAGTGGCCATCATCCAAAGCAATTGAGAACAGCAGCTAGCCGCAGCAACATACTCAGCCTCTATGGTAGACTGTGCGACACTAGACTGCTTGCGAGAAGAGCAAGATACAAGAGAAGAAGCAATAAACTGACAAGTCCCAGAAGTGGACTTGCGATCAAGTCGGCAACCAGCAAAATCGGCATCAGAATAACCGCAAAGGGAGAGGGTGGAGGAAGCAGAATACCAAATCCCAAACTCTGGAGTGAAGCATAAGTACCTCATAATGCGCTTGACCGCCTGACGGTGAGAGGTGCGCGGCGACGACTGAAATCGTACGCAAAGACACACCGCGAACTGGATGTTCGGGTGTGTCGCTGTCAGGTACAGCAGCGATCCAATCATACTCCGGTACTCCTTCTGGTCCACAGCTTCTCCATCCTTATCCGCATCGAGGGCCATCGTGGTCGACATGGGTGTTGGAAGAGGCTTGGCCTCGCCCATATCGAACTTCTTCAGGATGTCCTTGGTATACTTGCCCTGGTGCACAAACGTCCCCTCTCGGGATTGCTTAATTTGCAACCCGAGAAAGAATGTCAACTCGCCCATCATGCTCATTCAAACTCCCTGCTCATAAGATCTGCAAACTTGACAACCAAAGCGTGAGAAGAACCACCAAAAATGATATCATCCACGTAAATCTGGACCAAGAGAGTGTCATTGCCTTGCTTGAGGAGAAAGAGCGTTTTATCCACACATCCCATTTTAAAACCCTTAGCAAGCAAAAAAGTTTTCAAACTATCATACCAGGCTCTAGGGGCTTGTTTCAAACCATATAAAGCTTTGTGAAGTTTAAAAACATGGTTTGGAAACTTGGGATTTTCAAAACCGGGGGGTTGTTTCACATACACCTCTTCTTCTATGTAGCCATTTAGGAAGGCACTCTTGACATCCATTTGAAAAAGTTTAAACCCTTTGGATGCTGCAAAAGCCAAGAGTATCCTAATTGCCTCCAAACGAGCTATAGGAGCAAAAGTCTCCTCATAGTCTATCCCCTCCTTCTGACTATACCTCTGGGCTACAAGTCTGGAATTGTTTCTCACAATGTGGCCATCCTCTCCTTGTTTGTTTTTGAAAACCCATTTTGTACCAATAGGGTGACACTCAGGAGGAGGTGGAACCAGAACCCAAACCCGATTTCTCTCAAAATTTTCTAACTCCTCATGCATGGCATTAACCCAATCTGGATCAGATAAAGCATGTCCAACATCTCGGGGTTCAAAATCAGCAACAAATGCAAAATAAGCAAAGTGAGAGATTTGTTGTGACCTTGACCGAGTGACACGTTCGCTGATGCTGCCGATCATCTATTGAGGCGGGTGTTGGCGCTGTATGTGTCGTGGCGCCTCCCGAGCTGAAGAAACCTCCCCCTCAACAGCAGCTGGCGCCTCCTCGGGTACAAAAGGTACCGCTCGAGGTGGCGGATCCCACGGCCCCCAAGTAGTCGACATAGTAGAAGCCGATGCTTGCGGCACAGCAGGTGGAGGTGGTTCTGGATCATCCATTCCTTCAGCACCCTCGTCCTCGTCATCAAAAAGAGGTTCACCAACCTCATGATCACCTGCACTCTCAAATCTAGAAGAAGGACAAACCATGGTCTCATCGAAGGTGACATCGGATGTCTCCATGACTCGGTTAGTATCAAGGTTAAGTACACGATATGCGCGAGTATGAGTGCCATAACCCAAAAATACACCGTCAGAAGAACGAGACTCAAATTTGTCCAAGTTGCCTTTCTTGAGTATAAAACAGTGGCAACCAAAGACTCTAAAGTAACTCACTTTGTGTTGTCTTTCAAAACGCAACTCATAAGAAGTCTTTTTCAAGAAAGCTAGGAGAAAAATGCGATTGGAAATATAGCACGCAGTGTTCATAGCTTCGGCCCAATATCGCCTAGGAGTCCGATGCTCATCGAGCATCGTCCTGGCCATCTCTACAAGGGTCCGATTCTTCCTCTCTACAACACCATTTTCGGCGGTGTGTAGGGGGAAGAAAACTGATGCTCTAAACCCATAGAGTTACAAAACTTCTCAAAATCTGAATTCTTAAACTCGGAACCATTATCACTACGGATAGCTCGCATCGAGTTCATAGGGAACTCATTTTAAAGACGCAAAATCAGATTGCGAGCAAAAGAGAAAGTCTCGGTTTTCTCAGCTAAAAGAAAACCCACGACTATCTCGAAAAGTCATCAACAACAACAAGCACATACCACTTGCCTCCAACCGAGCTCACCCGAGCCGGACCAACAAGGTCCATGTGTAAAAGCTCTCCGGGGCGCTTAGTCATGACCTGAGTCACTGGATGGTGGGAAGCGGCAACCATCTTTCCATGTCTACAAGAATGGCAAACAAGATCCTTCTCCATGGACAACTTGGGCAATCCTCGGATTAGGGCAAGTGAGCTAAGCCTTGCAAGCAAGTCGAAGCTCAGGTGACCAAGTCTCCTATGCCACTTCCAAAGATCAGAGGAGGAAGGTCCAGCCAAAAGACAACGAGAAATCCCAAACGACTCCAAGAAATTCGCACGAAAGACTTTCCCAAAGGATGAAATCAAGCATACAAGATTGCCCTGAGAATCTAAAATACGACTAAGATTCAGTTTAAAACGAATCTCATAGTCATCATCGAAAAGTTGCGAAACAGAAAGAAGGTTAAAATGCATGTTAGAAACAAGATCAACATCACGCAACACAAAGTGCTCATTAAACCGCACCGACCCACGAGACAACATTTTACCTTTGCTATTGTCGCCGAAGGTGATAAACTCCTTTCTGGCAACTGGACTAAGACTGGAGAACCACATGGCATTTCCAGTCATGTGCCTCGAACACCCGGAATCCACCAACCAAACGTTCTCCAATCGTTTTACCTACATCAATAAAAAGACATAGGGTGAACAAACGGTCCAACACTGGGGTGAGTAAAATGAGAGTTATACCAGTGTTGGGCCGGCTGCTCAAAAGAACGGTTAGTAGCAAAACCATTCCTAGCACGCCTACAGGGAAAGCGATCACCATGCACAGGAAAACGTGGTCCGCTAAGGAAAGAGCGTCCATCGCGATACTCAAAACGTGGTGGAGGGTAACACTCAACTACAAAGCCACAACCACGGGGTCCATAGCCTACAACTGTAGGCTCCCATCGGGCACGTCCTCCTCGCGGCCTAGGCCTAGGAACTTGAGGCATTGGACCTCTAGGCCTAGCAGCTCTCCTGTGAACATTCGACACATGTACATCATGGAAAGGATGGTACATGTCCGCATTGTTCATCTCCCTTGCACGGCGCTCCTCTCTCTTGCGCCGAAAGCAAAACTCCCTCAAGTGTCCATCTCTCTCACAGTGCTCACAATGGTACCTCACCGCTCTCATAGGGGGTTGTTGGTACTCACGGTAGTGGGTGTGGATCACTTTGCCTTTTGTGGCATAAGCTCCTCCTGGATAGGTGGCATAGTGTCCAGCTTGTTTTTCAGGTGGCTGGGCTTGGGAGACCACACTTGTTTCTTGGGTGGAGCTCTCGGAGGTTCCTCATACACTCCATCTTTAGTGTTAGGCTTGAGAGGCTCTTTGGGTGGAATCTTAGTAAGTTTGGGAGTAGTGGTGGAGTTGGGCTTCTCACTCGGGTTAAGACCACTCGACTCTCCAATCTTACCAAAAGACGAAGCACACTCAACACCCTCAACGAAACCTACACCTGGACCTCCAGCAGCACGCTTGAATTGGGCAATCATCATCCCAAGCTGCGGCTCACCACAAGACACCCATGACAAGATGGTCCGAAGGTATGTGTTTTCTTCCTTGGTTTGTGTTGACGGAAGTTATAGCATGTTTTACCTTATCAAAATACCGTCAACAGGTCTCGGTTTCAAGGAAGTATAGCATATCATGAGCATATTTATCACTAATAAGTTCCACTTGTACTCTTAGTATTTGATTTGCAGGTATAACAGAATAAAAAGGAAATGGACACCTGGACCCACCCAAGGTGGGGTCGGTCGACCCCACCATGGGAGCTCCTCGGGCTTGGTGACGTGGCACTATCCAAGTGAAGCTTCACCAAGCTACTTTCCCCCATCAGATCAAACATGTGTTTGCATTCAACGGTGAAAGATGAGAAGCACATGGATCCATGGGCCCACACAAGAAAGCAAATGCAACCAACATATGACACCATGCTCTATGACAAGTAGGGACACCATTGGAGACAAAACAGTGGGCTAGCCCTGTCATTGGGGGGTCGGCCGACCCCCCCCCCCCCCCTTGGTGGGCTCTGGCTACACTATTCAGCCTGGTGACATCAGCATCTTCTAGAAGCAAAGTGGTGGGCCCACCTGTCATTGGCTGGGGTCGGCCGACCCCAGGGTGAACCCCATCCAATGTCGGTTGCTTGCACATGTTTCACTCATGATGAAATCAAGGCCATCCATCCATGGCGGTTACTATGGCGGTTTGATCCAATGGCCAAGGAAGGAGAGCACGCGGATCGCTGAAGTGGCACCGGAGTAGCCGCTACTCCACCTCCAAGCTATAAATACCCCCCTAGAGCTCTTCATTTGTATGCATCCAAGGAGAGAAAGCCTACTTAGTAGCTTTAGTGTTAGAAGAGAGGGAAGGGAGTGAGGAGTTCCACGGAGGAGTCCCGGCCTGTCGGGAGTCTTCTCCAAGGTGCGCCTCAGCGGATGCGATTCTTATTGTAAGTGTTACATCTAAGTCCTTCTAGTATTTAATATTCTGGTCTGGTAATTTAAGTTTACAGTTCTTTTACTTGGCACATTGCTTTACTTTGTTGAAGTGCTCTAGGCCTAATAAGCTTAGCTTTAGAGTAGTAAGATTAGTGTAGACGTGGTGTCTAGGCTATATCTTGCCAGTGTGGACTTCTTGTCGCACTTGTGTAGACGCCTGGTGGTAGAGTGACAGACACAACCAGTGCTTGGAGTTCCTCTCAAGTGTTGTAGGCAAGTTGAAAATAATAGTTGGGTAGCAGCATTGCCGCCTCAGTAGTTGTTAGGTGGAGAACCTTTTAATCAACTACTGTTTCGTCCTTCGCCCCTAGTAAGGAATGAGGTGGTAAACCTCAGTACTCTTAGAAAACCAGTACCAGATATTGATATTAGGAAGACCTCTCTATCCCAGTTATCATATACCCTTTGATCATCCTTTGACGACCCTAGTTAATCCACTTCACGTTCCCTGTGGAAATACGATACCTGGAATACTTCCGGTGAAAAGCTACAATTGACTACCGTGCGCTTGCGGTATATCCGTTTGCCACTTCTGGTGTCAACAAGCATCTCTGGCGCCGCTGCCGGGGATTAGGCTCCATAGTCTAGTTCTAGTGGTTGCATTAAGAAGTGTCAATAGTTTGCATGTTGTCATGCTTCACATTAGCAATCTCCATCTCCAAACCCTCACACAAAGCACACCTAGACACACAAGTGCTACCCGAGTTGGCCTTCTCAAGAGACACAATCTTGGCATTCTTCTCTGCCAAATCGAATTGCAAGCCTGCACACGACTTGCACGCACCCAGCAACCCCGGTCTAGCCTTCAGCTCATCCATCTCTCCAACCAAAGCAACATACTTCCCCCTCAGAGTGAGAAGGTCAGTCATGTGCTTGGAGCACATCTCACACTCATCCTCCTCAGTTACGACAATGGTGGACTTGACAGACTCAAGTTCCTTCACTGTATCCTCCCATTCCTGCCTAAACTCCTTCCGCTCTATAGCAGCACACCTAAGCAGCTTATCTTGACTAAGAAGGGCGGCAGTAAGTTTCTCGACCTCAGCAGAAAGCTCGTCAGGGGTCTGAGATACCTGGGAGGTATCGTCGTCGTCGTCGTTCTGAGGGATCTTCTCCAGCTGGTTGTCGACCTCCTTGCCGAGGGCTATGGTGCAAAAACCCTCGTTGACGGCGAAGAAGCAGAGGCCGTACAGCTTGTCCTCGATCCTCATCTTCTTCTTGGACTCGTCGTCGCTTGAGGAAGCGGAGTCGTCATCCGAGTCATCGACATCGCTGAGCATGGCGAAGAAAGCACGCTGCTCAGCCTGGGCCTTCTCCAGGTACTTCTTCTTGATGTACTCCTTGTTGAAGACGCCCTTCCGCTTGTGCTTTGCGGGGACGTACTTCTCCTTGCGCTTGCCGGAGTCATACTTGTGCCCATGATCACCCTTCTCAAATGCTTGCTTGTTCTTCTTGGGACAGTTGGCGATGAAGTGGTCGGGGTCGCCACACTCGAAACATCCATAGCATCCTCCTCTGCGGCGATGGTTCATGCGGTTGTTGTGGAACCGCGAGAACCGGTTGGCGAGCAAAGCCAGCTCGTCATCCCCCATGAACTCCAGCTGCTCCTCTGTGATAGAAAGAAGAGAAAAAAGTGCAAATCCTCCAGAGGGGTTAGCAGAAGAGCCAGAAAGCAAAGCAATAGACGGGCCAGAAGGATTCTCATAAGAGGCCCTCGTCATGGCGTCAATCTCACTGGACTTGAGCTTACTGAAGAGCTCGTCGCATGTGAGGGTCTCATAGTTAGGTGATTCAATGATCGCCTGAACCTTCGAGTCCCACACCGACCGATCGAGAGTATGTAAAAGCTTCAAAGCCCTCCCATGATCGTCGAAAGGCAACAACTCCTTGTTAGCCCTCATCATGTTGACAATCACCTGAAAGCGAGCGAATAAACTTTCTATGCTCTCGCCAGGCATGTGTCGAAAGTTCTCATACTCCCGCTTGTGTGACTCATAGAGACCGGATTTGACTTGAGTGGTTCCCTCATGGAAACGCATGAGGGTCGCCCAAATCTCCTAAGCCACGGGGAGGTGAGAAACGTGATCAAACTCAGACATGCTCAAACATGAGAAAAGAGCATTACGGGCTCGGCTATTGGCATCGTTGTTGATGGTCCTTAAACACCTGTTTTACCATCAACATTTGACCCTAAAGTCCACCAAAAAGGCATGAAATGTAGTCAAATAGGTTTCAAACTAACCAAATTCCACATGTCCATAGATTTTTATTTGAATGCAGGAATTTGGACCAAATTTGGACATTTGGACCACCAGAGGCAAAACCCACTCAGCAGGGCCCAATTGGGCCTTAGGGGGGTGGCGCCCGCCACCCCTAGGTGGCGCCCGCCACAAGGGTGAGGCCCAACTCTCCCCCTTGCCATGTCACTGATCCGTGTGACCATCCCAAGGCCAAATCTTGGCCCTTGGTCACTAGGTCAGTGGCATCGGATGGCTCAGGATGGAGTGGCGTGGATCATGACCTAAGTCGGTTGCTAGGACATGCAACCGACCTCCAAACCGCCTTGGACAACCACCTGGAGGCCGTAGGATCAGTGATGATGCATCCAACGGCCAGTGGACTGGCGGCCACTAGTAGGGGGTGGTGCCCGCCACCTGACCTAACCCTAGGTCGGTTGGCTGCCCCCTATAAATACCCCCCTGAGGCATCACTTCATTCACACCCCAGTACACCCAAGTACCATCCAACACCAAGAGAAGCAAAGCAAGAGAAGCAAGTGAGAGTTAGGTTAGAATCTCAGAGAGCTTAGGCAAGTTGGTAGCTAGTACAGCAAGGCATTCTTGCCCTCGCGGAAGCGCTGCTCAAGGCTTAGCTCAAGAGTAGAGGCGTGCGAGTGATCGGTCCTGGAGCTGGGAAGAGTCTTCCTTCATCTCCAGTTCAGGTTTTGCTCTTGTTACTCAAGCACTTACTATATTCTAGTTCATCATTTCAAGTATTACTTTATTCTACTTATCAGTATTGAGTAGTATACTTGATTGATTGCTTGAGTGCCTAGCTATCCTATAGTTCAATTCACTTAGCCATAGTAGTTAATCTCTAGTGAGCTTAGTGTTTGATCTTTGCCAATAGGTTGCTTAGTTAGTTTAGTGTTTATCTTATTAAGTCAAGTATTTGCTCTGACGTCCGGAAGGGTGTCTCTATTCAAAGCTAGGATAGAGATAGTTAGGATATAGTTAAGCGTGGTGCTTAGTTATAGACTTACCTTCAGATACGGCTGGACCCCCGGATAGCTGTGGTAGCAAGCAGGTGGTGACAGCCCTGTGCGCCTTGAATTCCACCACGTAGTTGGCCCAGTTTAACAGTAAGGCTCGTTGTGCTAGCGTTCAACCTAAGTAAGTGGTAAAGGCTAGTACGCCTCGATACTTGATAAGATAGGAATAAAACTATAATCAACTTAGTTGCTTTATTGTCTTTTGCCTGCCTTGCTTCGTAACTATCTTGCTTCGTAGTTATCTTGCTTCGTAGTTATCTAGGAGTAGTTATTAGTTATTAGTTAGTTATCTTAGTTACCTTTAGTTAACCTATTCCCTTTATCTACCTATATATCCACCTTACCTTAGCCATCCATTTCATCCTCACCTATTCACCCATATATTCTTTCTAGCCTTTCATCTTCCCTTCACCTCTTTTCCTTTTTCTTATTTCTTCGACTCTCACCCCTCCTTGACTCGACTCATACACCACCCTAGCCTTCCCTTGGGATCAAATAAATCGACACCTGGTACTCCCAGGCGAAGTGCTACTACGATAGTTCTGTGCGCTTGCAGAATCTCCTCCTGGTAGATTGCATTCTCTCTAGCTAGCTCCTACTAGTGTCAGGATTGACAACCCCGCTTGGCATTAGTAGATAGCTGCTTTAGCTCCACTCCTTTAGGTATAGTGACCGGTCTTGCTTCAAGCACTTCTGACGCCGTTGCCGGGGATAGATTTCATAGTCTACTCCTAGTAACAACGTTAGCAAGTGCCAACAAGCATTTTTGGGCCGTTACCGGGGATAGTTGCCTAGCTCTATCTTTAGTGAAGCTAAGAACTACCAACAAGCATTTCTGGCGCCGTTGCCGGGGAAGGCAATCGGTGTATCGGTTGAGTCCGTGTCGAATTTATCTTCGCTTAAGCTCCCGCTTAGCGAATCCCATCTTACCCCCATTCTTTCTTTCCTTAGTCCTTCTTATCTTTTTCCTTCATCTTCTTTCTTTCTTATCTCGTTCTATCTTCACGATGGCAAATAAGACCATTCGTGAGTTTTCTGCTCCTTCTGCCGCTAATGTAGCGATAGGACCAGATGTGATCGATGCCAACCTCAATTCTGAGTTGAAACCGGCTCTGATCACGATGGCCCAAGCTAGCCCGTTCTGTGGCAAAGCTCATGAGGATGCCAATGCTCACCTCCAACAATTCTTGGAGATTTGCGGCACCTTCACCATTAAGGGGATAACACAAGAAGCCATCTGTCTTCGTCTCTTTCCTTTCTCTTTGCTAGGAAGAGCGAAGCAATGGCTCTATACCGATCGCAATGCTGTAGACACATGGGACAAGTGTTTCAATGCTTTTCTCGCCAAATTCCTTCCGATGGGCAAGACGAATGCTCTTCGCAACAAAATCTCCAGCTTTACGCAACAAGCCGAGGAATCTATTCCCGAGGCTTGGGAGAGGTTGCAAGAGTATGTCGCTGCTTGTCCGCACCATGGTATGGAGGACTGGCTATTGATCCAGAACTTCTACCATGGCCTAACCCCACTCTCTAGAAGCCATTTGGATGCCGCCGCCGGCGGTGCATTCTTTTCTCTAAATGTTGCAGATGCTAAGGCTCTCATAGAGAAGATGGTGTCGAACCAAGGATGGAATGACGAGAGACTGCAGCCCCGTAAGCGAGGTATGCATTCCCTTAAGGAAGCCGACATGATCGTGGCCAAGATGGACCTGCTAGCAAAGAAGCTGGACAGCTGTGAGAAGATGAACCAACAAGAGAGTGTCCAATCTCTGGAATCCTACATGACTTGTGAAGTCTGTGGAGAAACCGGACATTTTGGGAGCCACTGCCCCGAGCTACATGAAGATTTGAACTTCATCAACAACAATAACAGTTTCCGTCAACAGAATCAAGGATGGAATCAGCCTGCAAACTCTCAAGGTAACAATTCATTCCCCCGCTCTAATTTTCAGAATTCTGATAGTCTCTCATTCTTGAAGGACCGAGAAAGCACTAGCAAGGCGACCAGAGGGGGGTGAATGGGAGCCACAAAAATTTCTCTCGAAACTTTGGCCAAATGTCCCAAAATCAACCCCGGAAAAACTTCAACCGAAACCGTGATGCCCACGACCCTTGGAAGAGGGTGGATGATCCCTAGGATCACAGCGAGGCACCACAAAGCGAGAGCAAGCCAAGTGCCAAAAATACAGACACAAGTTTGACCTTTGAAAACCGAGTCCCAAACATAGATTGAGGGCTACGTCGAGAAATCTCCAAATACTGATGCTAACAAGTAGCAAAGATACCTAGAGAGGTTTCTTGGTTATCTACAAGGTCAAACGAGAAGTCCGGAAACCAAGGGGAAAAGCCGGGAGTGCAAATGCACAAAACCACAACAAACAGCAGGATCCCGGACAGTCCGCCGATACGGTCCCGGACTGTCCGGCCCTACTATGGACTGTCCGCGAGCAGGTGGCGGACTGTCCGCCGGCTGAAAGTACAAAACTGCACAGCTGCTGAAGTCCCCTGGACTGATCCCGGACTGTCCGCGGCTTTGAACTGTGGACAGTCTGCCGGTCAACCAAAAGCAAATCGGCCGAAGAACACAGCCACTGATTCGGCTTCTCCCTGACGCCCGGACTGTCCGCCGGTCAGGTGGCGGACTGTCCGCGACTGTCCAGTGAGGGCGATTTTGATCGCCCTTCACCCAAATCTCTCCAAATCCGATCCAAATCAAAATCCCACATTCCCAAACTTGGAGAAGATGATCAAGGGGTAGTTAAGAGACTATCCCCAAGAAATCATCCGCTCAAATCGATTCAATCACCGGGAAATCGAAAGGAGAAGATCAAGAACGAAAAAGCGCCACGAAAACGAAATCAACCCGATCTACTTGTTCGTGAGAAGCTAGATGAATTCCTTCAGTGAAAATGATCTCCTCACTATAAAGAACAAGTTGATTCAAACGGATTTCGCAAAGACGCACTAGAGAGGGAGATCGAGTGACGGGAAATTCGCGGAGAAATGAAGAACGCGAAGAACACGAACAAAACGTGAATCAACACATCGATCTGCAACCGTGTGGCTACCACACGCTACAACAGTGAGGTTACGGCCTCACTTCCTGTTGACGTTTGTTAACGCAAATAAGAATATGAAAGTTTCCGCAAGCGCACAGAACATCATCGTAGCATTTTACCGGGAGTATTCCAGGATCGTTATTTATATTTTACCACAGGGAAGCTAGGGTCAAGAATCTGATAACTCACAATCATGCATCTACTAACTCAGAGTACTAATTAGACTAAAGCAGGAGTGAATGATATATGATATGATAATGAATGAAAGCATGTAAATGAGAATTCTATGATAAATGTATAGATAACTATAGTGGGAGGACAACGGGAGAGATCAAGGTTCCTATGTACTTCTCTATTACTTGGGTTCTAAGGTAACAAAGGTGAAAAGATATAGCAGTTATAAACATTGGCACTTTGGAGCAGCAGGTCCTTTCCAACTCTCGAAGAAGACTGGGAAAAAGGTAGTTGGGAGAAGGCTGCCAAAAGCTCTACGAAACATCAATCCGAACGTGGTGGACTACGAAGGCCTAACAGAGCTGTCACCCCTGGGGCTACCACAACTATTCCGTGGGATTGAGCGCAACCTCAGGTAACCTATAGACTAAACACCATGTCTAATCTATCGATTACTACTCTAATTATGGCCTATAACTAGAGCACTCAATACGAGCAAAGATCCCATGCCAAGATATAACAACTATACTAATCATATAATAAAGCATAAAGTAAATAGAGAAGATAAATATATTAAAGCATAAGTCTTACAAAGAAAAGATACAAAGACATACCAAAACTCTGAAGACTCCTCCGGAACCGGAGCGCAGCTCCGCTCTCCCTAACTCCCGACTAAAGCTAAGCTATTACATTGGAAAATCTAAACCTAATTCTCTAGGGAGGAGAGGTTGTCCTTCGGGGGACGCCTCTACAAAGACTCCCAGATGATGATGGTGTCTCAGGGGGGTCCTGGGTTTATTATATAGGGGCTCCTGGCGTCCCCTCCACCTTGTGCAAGCGATGTGGGACTAAATCCTTCGTCATATGCACTTGGGCTTAAATGGGCCAAAACGTGTTGGAGAGGTCGGTTGGAGTGCGTCACGCGAAAGGGGGCGAATTAGGGCCCAACACCCGACCGGCCGGTCTAGGGAAGAGACCGGTCGGTCTCCCCCTATGACAGGTGGGCCCCGCCTTCTGTGGGTCGCCTTCTCGTGTCTTCTGGAATGCTCTGGAATGTTCTAGAATCTCCCAAGTCGTATCCATCGAGGACTCTCGCTTTGGGACTCCAAATATAACAAATCGTATGTCCGTTTCGATTGTCTCGACGAGCTCTTCACAATGGTGTGCTCTGTTTCATCACTTGAGATACTTTTATATGGTGAAATATTGATAATCCTGCAAAACAAGTGAGAGCACCAAAACTCGTGGAACTTGTTAGTTTCAAACCCTACAACTATGCTTTGTGATTCATTTAGTGTCATTTCATGCAATAGTTGATGGTATAATATTGACATTAAGGACCGTCAACAAGTTCCCCCAAGCTTACCCTTTGCTAGTCCCTTAGCAAAGCCAAACTCAACAATGGATCAGGAGTTGCTGTAATATCTGCATTTCTAACAAGTACACATGCATTCAAACAAAAGTTCTCCTTTTGATTAGAAAAAGATATCATATTATTTATCACGGGGCTTAGTACTTTACCTTGAATCTTGAGTAATTGAACGATAGAACGATCAAATCAAGCACCGTGTCTCTAGTTCTTTCACTTCACCATTATCCCGGAGTTTTTATGAATTTTCAAAAAGCTTAAGAACATATGTTGCCAAATTAAACAATGGATCCAAAGAGAAAGTCAACCATACCATTGAATCGACAAGTGCATGTGTATGGAAAATGGAGGCGAATGCTCTTTTGAATATATCACTCTCTTTTGTTTATTAGAAACACATGACTATCAGGCTAATTCTACTATCGGGCACGTGCCCATTTTTTTCTGATATTCATATATATTTTTTTTTTCTATTCTCTCTTTTTTTTCTTCGAGGTTTCGGACACTTGTCCCTTTTTATTTCCTCGGGATCTATCTTTTTGAGGTTTCGGACACTTGTCCCTTTTTATTTCCTCGGTTTTTTTTTCTCTTTTTTTTCAATAGCCACATGCTTCCAACAAACTTTTGAGAGGATTGGAACAAATAATCATGAGCATTTATGCGGAAGATGGATGAAATGTGTAAGTGATCTCAATTTAATAGCATGATAACTTCTCATAGGGTCAACAAAGCTTAATTTAACTCAATGCAATTATTGGTCATATTAATATTGGAAACTCTCCGGAACTCTAGTGTTGTTTTAGAACAAGATAATAGTAGCTCCGATCATCACATATCATATCTGTCAATTACCTAGACTCTGGATCAAGCATTTGCTACCCATAAATTTAATTTCATTTTAAGGCATCATTAATTGTTAATCTTAAGAGAACTCATGCTTGAAGGCTAGGTATTAGAGAGAAATACAATAGAGCAACCATTCATCATTTCCATTTTAAGAAATTAGGGAGAGAGTTCTTCAGATTTGACATGCTTTATTTATTTAATCTAACACATACTATAACCTATTATTTAAAATATTAAGATAGTAGTAAGACATACCTGAATCACGAAGATAACGAGGTGCATCTCCCCCAAGCTCATCCTTTCGATCGCATCGAGCCTTCATGTGCCCGAATATTTTTGTTCTCTCTTTTTTTTTAATTAATGATGAGCCTTCATGTGCCCACATATTTTTTTTGTTTTATTTTATTTATGTATAGAAAGAAAACTTAAGAGGATAAGGATACTTACCTGGATACATGGGGGTGCCTTCCCCCAGGCTGAATGTTGACATAGTCGTTCATTCTTACCATGTAGCGGACTGGCAGTGAAAATGTTCTTTCTCTATCAGAGCATTAATTGATGTTGATGGTTGTTGAAATAGTGCCCCAACAGTGGATGGAACATCCACTTGCTCGTCAGCTTTTCTTGGTCTTTCAATCCTGTGAAACTCAAATAGACAACAAAACTTGTGGAACAGATTAAGCGTTAGTGGTTGGCCACTGAAGCTTTAGTTGTCCAGAGTTTCAGTAAGATCTCTTTCTCAATTTTTTTATGATGCAATGATAACTTAACAAAATGAATGCATTTTTATTTTTATTTTTATGCCACCACGGTGAATATTCCATGTGGGTTTTTACACACCACATAATTATTCACATGGGGCTTTAGGTTTTATGATGCAGTGCAATAAGTAAAATATTTTTATTTTCTTTTTTATGCAATGCTAATGCAGAAAAGTAAATATGGATAACTACCGATTTACCTTTCGGCGAGGGTTCAATGTTTTAAGTCCTCTGAACAGGACTTCTCACCATGTTCATTCCTTAGGTGCGTCATTTGATCCTGATATGTAGACCTTGATAACTACACCTCTTGATATGGTGTCACTCATGTTCTTCGTTCGCCAAGCAATTTGAAGTGAAACATTAATTGTGAAAGCTGGTAGCATCTTGCTCAGTGTGCATGTTCTTGTAGATCCAGGGCCTTCACTCTGTAGAATTTGGGAGTTGACAAACCCCTCTATGTTTTGCTCAAGAGTGTGTCCTGCTCATAAAGACAAGGTAGAGATCAAGTGCATGGGCTCTGTTGGTGGAAAAACACCAACAGAACCAAAAGTTTTGTTCATTCCTCTCGAACCTTAGGCACATTGAACAAGATGAACTTGTTGTTTATGTGGTCTATTTAATCTTAACATGAGTGATAGGATTAAAAGATGAGCATGAAAGTAGCATCATAAAATATTTAACAGATCAAATTGCTTAACCCAAGGAAGGATAATCTATGCATAAAGTGTCGATCTTTTTATGATTGTGATATATCATCTTCCAAAGGTTAGATGCATAACATTTTAGCTCATTTAGTTAAGATAGTGAGATTCAAGAGAGTAAAGCCAAGAACAAAGAGTAAAGAACTGAACATGTTGAGTTGATTAGGTTGGATCATGTGAGGTGCAACTTTAAACATGTTTGGTTCTTTATGTATGCGCATACGAGAAACAAGGAGAAGCTTTTAATGTGATGGTCACTTACCTTGAAATGATACTTTATCATTGAAGAGTGATTGCGTTGAACCACCTTGTGGAAGCTTCTCTTGTCTAGCTGGTTGTTGTTCATGAGTGGCTTGTCTCCTCTTGCTTATCTCACAGTGGGCCAGCTGAGTCTTGTTCTCAATAGATCCAGACGAAGGAGGCTTTGTCAATTATCTTGATTTTTTTTAGGCTCAGGTACTATCTCTCCATCTTCAAATTCTTGCAGTGCAGTGGCTTCATCCTTAATGATGTCTCCCTCAATTCCTGGCAGTTGGTTCTTCATTTGTCGGTTGAGTCAACGTCTTCTCTTGTTTTTCTTCGGCTGCTCATAAGTGGTGTAGTCAATTCTTTTGATCAAAGATCCAAAAGTGGACGTCTCCAGGTCTGACATAGATGACAACATTAGTGGTGTTCAAGAATGTTCTTCCAAGAATGAGTGATGGATCATGTTCTTCTCCTTCATTGGGATAGCGTCCAGTGGCTTGTACTGATCAAAGTGTTCAAGCTGGATTTCTCCTTCCTCTCCTTGATCGTGAAGCAAATCCAGACAACGGAATTGTGTCTCCCCCAAGCTGGCTTGTGAAGTAGGTGGATGTTCAAATTTCTTCAACAACATGTTCATGAGTTGAAATTGTAGACCTTGTTGTTGTTGAAGTCGTACCACCTCATCCCTCAAACTAGCTCTTGTGTTGCAATGATTAGAAGTGAGGAGAACTTCCACTACTTGTCTTCATAGCGAACCACCAACAAACTTCCTTCGGACGACACATAGATGTTATAATGTAGTGGCATATCGTCACCCTGATATTTGTTGTTGGTGTTTGTGTTGATGTCTTCGATAATGACGAGCGTAGGCATAGATTGACCCATACGGGATGAGTTGCATCCTATTCGTCATCAGTGTCCTGGCTTAGGCCTTGGGATGGCTCAAAGCTTGGTTGCCTTCGACATCACTAGTGACTTGTCCGATGATGAGTTTTGTCTATCCACGGGTTGGGTTTTGGATCTTTAAGTTCACACCATGAACAAGCAAATCTCATCTCCTACAAAATGTTAGTGGACATATACCCGAAGGATTGTACTGAATTTGAAACATGGGTTGTTATCCACAACTATGTGTTATTCATCCATGCTAATGAAAAGATAATTTTAAGATTACTTTAGCATAGACTAGCATTTTATATGTTGGCTGCATTTTAACATGGTTCAAGGCAAAAGATAACTTGCAATAGAAGATAAATTGAAATAAACTTTAATACTCACAGTTCTTTCATCCATGATGAATGAGCTGAGTCTTCATTATGCACTTCACCGTATGCCTTGCTTCATCTCTGATGTGAATTCATCTCAGGACTTTCCCAAAGTGTATTTAGAGTTCTCTGCAGGGGTTAGTCCAACAAAATATCCAATGTCTACACAAGCTAATTTCAGATCAATAATCAAACCAAACTTCGTGTCTAATTTGATTAAGGTAGACTATTTAACCTAAGCACCACGCTTAATTTAAAAAGCCTATGAAAGTACTCAATTTAAGTACTTTCAAACCAAAACATGCTATGGTAAACAAAGGTAGCACGAGAGCATAACATAGATTTATTCAAAAAGAGATGAAAGAGCATGATCACAGTGAGGAATATTTTTTTCTTTTTTTAGATGCGGATGACATGAATGCATACAAGGAACTAAACATGATGTGGATTTGATAAAAACAAACCTAAACTAAATGGAGTGGATGAATGATTAAAAGTAAACATGCAGTGGTATGCAAGAAATTAAAAAGATAACTACTCATAAAGTTTAAAGTCCATGAGCAAGACTGTCTCACCTTGATCATACTTACCATGACTCACAACTGGGACTTGTGAGTGGCGCAGCGTAACTATCCGTCACATGGGATGGGAGTTGAATTCTTGTGACGGCAACCTTTTCTCCAATCTACACATGGGTAGAATGATATATATGTAAACACAAACCTGTGAGATGGCAGGGTTCCAGAATTAATGATGGATCTTGAATGTTCAAGCACCCCGGGTTCTTCATTCTTGTGGAAACTCGCCATAAGGTCGAAACGGCGTCTGATGTCCTGTCTATTCCACACTCAACAGAACAAGGGGTAATCCTACTAAAGC
Organism: Coix lacryma-jobi var. lacryma-jobi; assembly: GCA_009763385.1. Classification (NCBI taxonomy): domain Eukaryota; kingdom Viridiplantae; phylum Streptophyta; class Magnoliopsida; order Poales; family Poaceae; genus Coix; species Coix lacryma-jobi. The sequence goes on along the minus strand of CM019830.1, from coordinate 59,120,410 downwards.
TAGTGGTACACTAAATTAGTAGATTTCAAGATCATTATCAAAATCTTTACACCAATTGCTTCCCCGGCAACGGCGCCAAAAATGCTTGTTGACGTTTGTTAACACAAATAAGAATATGAAAGTTTCCGCAAGCGCACAGAACATCATCGTAGCATTTTACCGGGAGTATTCCAGGATCGTTATTTATATTTTACCACAGGGAAGCTAGGGTCAAGAATCTGATAACTCACAATCATGCATCTACTAACTCAGAGTACTAATTAGACTAAAGCAGGAGTGAATGATATATGATATGATAATGAATGAAAGCATGTAAATGAGAATTCTATGATAAATGTATAGATAACTATAGTGGGAGGACAACGGGAGAGATCAAGGTTCCTATGTACTTCTCTATTACTTGGGTTCTAAGGTAACAAAGGTGAAAAGATATAGCAGTTATAAACATTGGCACTTTGGAGCAGCAGGTCCTTTCCAACTCTCGAAGAAGACTGGGAAAAAGGTAGTTGGGAGAAGGCTGCCAAAAGCTCTACGAAACATCAATCCGAACGTGGTGGACTACGAAGGCCTAACAGAGCTGTCACCCCTGGGGCTACCACAACTATTCCGTGGGATTGAGCGCAACCTCAGGTAACCTATAGACTAAACACCATGTCTAATCTATCGATTACTACTCTAATTATGGCCTATAACTAGAGCACTCAATACGAGCAAAGATCCCATGCCAAGATATAACAACTATACTAATCATATAATAAAGCATAAAGTAAATAGAGAAGATAAATATATTAAAGCATAAGTCTTACAAAGAAAAGATACAAAGACATACCAAAACTCTGAAGACTCCTCCGGAACCGGAGCGCAGCTCCGCTCTCCTTAACTCCCGACTAAAGCTAAGCTATTACATTGGAAAATCTAAACCTAATTCTCTAGGGAGGAGAGGTTGTCCTTCGGGGGACGCCTCTACAAAGACTCCCAGATGATGATGGTGTCTTAGGGGGGTCCTGGGTTTATTATATAGGGGCTCCTGGCGTCCCCTCCACCTTGTGCAAGCGATGTGGGACTAAATCCTTCGTCATATGCACTTGGGCTTAAATGGGCCAAAACGTGTTGGAGAGGTCGGTTGGAGTGCGTCACGCGAAAGGGGGCGAATTAGGGCCCAACACCCGACCGGCCGGTCTAGGGAAGAGACCGGCCGGTCTCCCCCTATGACAGGTGGGCCCCGCCTTCTGTGGGTCGCCTTCTCGTGTCTTCTGGAATGCTCTGGAATGTTCTAGAATCTCCCAAGTCGTATCCATCGAGGACTCTCGCTCTGGGACTCCAAATATAACAAATCGTATGTCCGTTTCGATTGTCTCGACGAGCTCTTCACAATGGTGTGCTCTGTTTCATCACTTGAGATACTTTTATATGGTGAAATATTGATAATCCTGCAAAACAAGTGAGAGCACCAAAACTCGTGGAACTTGTTAGTTTCAAACCCTATAACTATGCTTTGTGATTCATTTAGTGTCATTTCATGCAATAGTTGATGGTATAATATTGACATTAAGGACCGTCAACACTTCCTCAAAATCTCCAGTACACAGAGGTATGGTTCTCTACGGATCTCAACTAGCTACAGCAGGGGATTGGGAGAGCAGGAAACCCTAGAAGCAAAGAGCAAATGACTGAGATGAATGGGGAGGTGGGTATCTCCCCCTACTTATCCTCATTCTAACTATTCCTAATTCTCACTCTACCCCTAACTACTTACAGAGTGAACCAGCTAAACCCTAAGGTTATTCTGGACCAACTCGATGGTAGGTGGATTCGACGGCCACGCCCGCACAACTGGTAGCGTTGCCTCAACGCAACCTCACCGATTGCCGCCACGTGCCGCCACCGCTCTGCTTGTCCTTTTCCCCGATGTCGCACCCCCGGTTTTGTGGCCCAAACTGGGAAACCAGCCTTCACAGCCAACCCCCGGTTTTGAGGCCCAAACCGGGAAACCAGCCGTCCATCGCCTGAGTTTTGTGGCCCAAACTCAGAAACCCGCAGCACCCAGGTTTTGAGGCCCAAACCTGGTAACCGTCCTCTGCCCGAGTTTTCTGGCCCAAACTCAAAAACCATCAGCACGCCCAGGTTTTGTGGCCCCAAACCTGGAAACCGTCCACCCGATGGTTTTTCTCTAGCTCTACCACCAAACCGAAGCTGTAGAGGGGATGCACCGCCCGTGCACCCCGTCCACCGACATGTGTCCCCAGGTCCTCGACCCGAGCAACACCATGTCCTGCAAGTCTTTGCTCATCGCTGTCCCAGGCTGTCAGCCACCACAGCTGATCCTCGGGCCACCAGTCCCTCAGTCCAAGCCTCACGACCGCCCTTCGCTACTCTCGGTCCATCGGCACGGCACGTCTCTACTTGACCTTCACCTTGCCTCTGATCACTGTATCCGTGCTCGACACCTGCACAACACAAGCCAAAGAACATGCGCATTATCCTAGTTGACAATCACTCATCACTCAGAGACTTGGCGTACACCCATGTATCCGTAATCTCCCCCTTGATGAGTGCATTGTCAACTACACACAAATCATAATGGAAATAGAAGAAGGAATAAGGAGAAGAGAGAACTCGACCAAATGACCCAAAAGCATAGCAAAGTCAAAGAAGGTCAAGTGGAAAGAGCAAGACAACTTGGTCCCCAAAGACATGGGCAACGGCTTGACGCGACCAAGCAAGGCACAGCTAGCCCTCAAGAAGAGGTAAAACAGGCTCAACACCGCTAGCAAATACCAATTGAAAAATCAAAGCAAAATGCTAGTCCCTCAAGACAGAGGCACAGAGGCTCAACACAACTAGCAGACAGCTCGACATCAACTGAAAAGCTCGATACCAACTGAAACCAACTGAAGCAAAGATGCGACTGTTAGACCCTCAAGATAGAGGCAAGGCTCAACACAACTAGCAAAGCGCTCTGAACCAATTGGAAATTTCAAAAATTTACCGAGCAAACTCCCCCTTGCATGATGAACACAACCGATTCCTCTCCCCTTAGTTGAACATGGGAGGCATGATTTGTCCAAATTCTCCCCCTTAGTTGAAAATGCACCATCAAGCAAAAGGAACCGAAAGCAATTTTCTCCCCCTTAGAAAATGCACCATCAAAAGTGCCAACAAGAGAAGTTCTCCCCCTTCCAAAATGCATATGAGTCAAAATGCAAGTTAGCTGAAGGACCGAGAAAGCACTAGCAAGGCGACCAGAGGGGGGGGGTAAATGGGAGCTCAAAAATTTCTCTCGAAACTTTGGCCAAATGTCCCAAAATCAACCCCCGAAAGCTACGACCGAAACCGTGATGCCTACGACCCTTGGAAGAGGGTGGATGATCCCTAGGATCACAGCGAGGCACCACAACATGATAGCAAACCAAACACCAAAAGCTCCGGCACAAGTTCGCCCCTCAGAAACCAAGTCTCGAATGTAGATAGACGGCTACGTCGAGAACTCCCCAAATACCGATGCTAACAAGTAGCAAAGATACCTAAAGAGGTTCCTTGGTCAACTCTAGGGCCAAACGAGAAGTCCGGAAACCAAGCGAGGAAGCCGAGAGAGCAAACGCACAAAACCGAAGGCTTCAGCCAATCCGCGGACTGTCTGGCCCTGGGGTCCCGGACTGTCTGCCCCTACTGCGGACTGTCCGCGAGGGGATGGTGGACTGTCCGCCGGCAGAAAATGAGAAACAGCAACTCTGCTGGAACCTCCCTGGACAGTCCCGGACTGTCCGCGGTTTACACCGGCGGACTGTCCGCCGGTCAACCGAGACAAAAAAACACAGAGACTCGCGACCACTGCTCTAGCCAAGTCCCCGACGCGCGGACTGTCCGCGCCTAGGGTGGCGGACTGTCCGCCAACACCCAGTGAGGGCGATTCCGGTCACCCTTCTCCCAAATCTTCTCCAAATCGATTCAAACCAAAATCCCACATTCCCAAACTTGGAGGAGATGATCACGGAGTAGTTAGGAGACTATCCCCAAGAAATCATCCGCTCAAAGCAACTCAAACACCGGGAAATCAAAAGGGGAGGAGGATGAACCGAAAAGCACCACGAAAACGAAATCAACCCGATCTACTTGTTCGTAAGGAGTTAGATAAATTCCTTTGGTGGAAATGATCTCCTTTCAAATACGAACAAATTGATTCAAATGGATTTTGCAAAGACGCACGAGAAAGGGAGATCGAGTGACGGGAAAATCGCGGAGAAACGAAGAACACAAACAAAACATGAATCAACACATCGATCTGCAACCGTGTGGCTACCACACGCTACAACAGTGAGGTTACAGCCTCACTTCCTCAAAATCTCCAGTACACAGAGGTATGGTTCTCTGCGGATCTCAGCTAGCTACAGCAGGGGATTGGGAGAGCAGGAAACCCTAAGTGTCAAAAGCAAATGAACTGAGATAGATAGGGAGGAGGGTGTCTCCCTCTACTTATACTAATTCTATTTTCTACTCTACCCCTCAACTAATTACAGAGCGAACCAGCTAAACCCTAAGGTTATTCTGGACCAACTCAATGGTAGGTGGATCCGACGGCCACGCCCGCACAACTCGTAGCGTTGCCTCGACGCAACCTCCCGATTGCCGCCACGTGCCGCCACCGCTCTGCACCCCCGGTTTTGTGGCCCAAACTGGGAAACCAGCCTTTTCCAGCCAACCCCCGGTTTTGAGGCCCAAACCGGGAAACCAGCCCATCAGCGTCTGAGTTTTGAGGCCCAAACTTAGCAAACCCGCAGCGCCCAGGTTTTGAGGCCCAAACCTGGAAACCGTCCTTAGCCCGAGTTTTGTGGCCAAACTCGGAAACCCTCAGCACCCAGGTTTTGAGGCCCAAACCTGGAAACCGTCCACCGGATGGTTTTTCTCTGGCTCTAGCACCAAACCGACACCGTAGAGGGGATGCACCACCCATGCACCCCGTCCACCGACATGTGTCCCCAAGTCCACGACTTAGGCAACACATGACCGTAAGTCTTCGCTTGTCGCTGTCCCAGGCTGCCAGCCACCACAGCTGATCCTCGGGCCACCGGTCCCTCAGTCCAAGCCTCACGTCCGCCGTTCGCCACTCTCGGTCCATTGGCACGGCACGTCTCTACTTGACCTTCACCTTGCCTTTGACCACTATCTCCGTGCTCGACACCTACACAACACAAGCCAAAGAACATGCGCATCATCCTAGTTGACAATCACTCATCACTCAGAGACTCGGCATACACCCATGTATCCGCATTAGCAGCTTCAGGAATATAGTCAAGAGAATACAAAGATGCTCTACACAGTATAACTCCAATGACGCAACTGAAGCACACATGCTAGCAAAGGCTCAAACTGATCACCAAATATGAAATATGAACATATGAGCAAAGTGAGCAATTTTAGCCAAAAAAGATTCACCATCAAAATAGCACTAGACAAGTATAGACAGAAAGTCAAACAAGTGCTAAACATGTATACAAGGTGAACTACCCCTAGCAAAGTTCAATCATCATGCTATAGAATGAAACATAGACTTGTGTATCCAGATTTTATCGGAGTTGCAGCGGTTGAATTACACAAGTTCAAAATCAGCATGTGATTGCGAGAGGTTAAAAACTTGTCATTGCCTAACTTTTAAACTGTGCGAAGCCTATGCAGAAGCAATCAGAAGCTTAAAGCAATAGTTTCGGTCATACACTACATAGCTCAAGTTTAACTCAAAGTGCAATGAGAAACAGTCTCGAAACTGTGATGTGTTGACAAGCGATCCCATCTCGATCTTTCTAATTCACTTAACTTGGTTCAAGTTTTAAACAGAATATGAACATACCAAGCAAGTGAGTGACTCAGAACTAGAGACATAGCAACCTAGCATATATGAAAAGCACGAGTGAATTCAACACATCCTACACATGCTAGTTGCATATCTCAATGGTGAACATTTTCAGGTTTTATGTTTGTTAAGTAGGTTCACCATTCAAAAATAGCTCAGCTCACAACATGTATTAGTGATCAGAAAGAGCATAAGCTACAAGCATCAACATATAGCATCGGAGCATACTGAACAGAGCATAATTACATTCTAAAGATTATATACATGAAGCTCAGAATGTAAAAGCGTATGCAAAAAGACTAAACCAAAAGAAAAACAAGACAAACGAAAAATGGTCAGTTCATGATACAAGAACCAAAATGTTTCCCCCATCTAAAAGGGGAAACACACACCAAGCTCACCTCTCAACCTAGCAAAAGTTGATTGGTCCAAAGGCTTGGTGAAAATATCAGCCAACTGATGATGAGTATCGACATGGCGAAGGTCGATATCACCCTTCTCATAGTGGTCTCGCAGAAAATGAAAGCGCACATCAATGTGTTTGGTCTTCGAGTGCAGCACGGGGTTCTTAGCAACGCTAATCGCACTCGTGCTATCACAAAGCAAAGGAACACGAGTAAAGCTCAGACCAAAATCACGCAAAGTGGCCATCATCTAGAGTAACTGGGAACAACAGCTAGCCGCAGCAACATACTCAGCCTCTGTGGTAGACTGGGCGACACTAGACTGCTTGCGAGAAGACCACGAAACAAGAGAAGAACCAATAAACTGGCAAGTCCCAGAAGTGGACTTGCGGTCAATACGGCAACCAGCAAAATCGGCATCAGAATAACCGCAAAGCGAGAGGGTGGAGGAAGCAGAATACCAAATCCCGAATTCTGGAGTGAAGGATAAGTACCTCATAATGCGCTTGACCGCCTTACGGTGAGAGGTGCGTGGCGAAGACTGAAAACGCGCGCAAAGGCACACCGCGAACTGAATGTCCGGGCGTGTCGCCATCAGGTACAACAGCGACACGATCATACTCCGGTACTCCTTCTGGTCCACCGCTTCTCCATCCACATCCGCATCCAGGGCCGTCGTGGTCGACATGGGTGTTGGAAGAGGCTTGGCCTCACCCATATCGAATTTCTTCAAGATGTCCTTGCTATACTTACCCTGGTGCACGAACGTCCCTTCCCGGGATTGCTTGATTTGCAACCCGAGGAAAAACGTCAACTCGCCCATCATGCTCATCTCAAACTCCCTGCTCATACTGTTTGCAAACTTGACAACCAAAGCATGAGAAGAACCACCGAAAATGATATCATCCACATAAATCTGGACCAAGAGAGTATCAGTGCCGTGCATGAGGAGAAAAAGCGTTTTATCCACACATCCCATTTTAAAACCCTTAGCAAGCAAAAACGTTTTCAACCTATCATACCAGGCTCTAGGGGCTTGTTTCAAACCATATAAAGCTTTGTGAAGTTTAAAAACATGGTTTGGAAACTTGGGATTTTCGAAACCGGGGGGTTGTCTCACATACACCTCCTCTTCTATGTAGCCGTTTAAGAAGGCACTCTTGACATCCATTTGAAAAAGTTTGAAACCTTTGGATGCAGCAAAAGCCAAGAGTATCCTAATTGCCTCCAAACGAGCTACAAGTCTCTTCATAGTCTATCCCCTCCTTCTGACTATACCCTTGGGCTACTAGTCTGGCCATGTTTCTCACAACATGGCCATCCTCTCCTTGTTTGTTTTTGAAAACCCATTTTGTCCCAATAGGATGACAATCAGGAGGAAGAGGAACCAAAACCCAATCCCGATTTCTTTCAAAATTTTCTAACTCCTCATGCATGGCATTGACCCAATCCGGATCCATCAAAGCGTGTCCAACATCTCGGGGCTCAAAATCAGCAACAAAAGCAGAATGAGCAAAGTGAGAGATTTGAGACCTGGACCGAGTGACACGTTCGTCAATGTTGCCGATCATCTGCAGAGGGGGATGTTGGCGCTGGATGTGTCGTGGCGCCTCCCGTGCAGAAGTAATCTCCCCCTTAACAGCAGCTGGCGCCTCCTCGGGTACAAAGGGTACCGCACGAGGTGGCGGATCCCACGGCCCCCAGGAAGAAGAAGTGTCGGGGCCGTGGGTCGTAGTAGAAGCCGCTCCTTGCGGCACAACAGGTGGAGGGGGTGCTGGATCATCCATACCTTCAGCATCCTCATCCTCGTCATCAAAAAGAGGCTCACTAACCTCGTGATCACCTGCACGCTCAAAACGAGAAGAAGGACAAACCATGGTCTCATCGAAGGTGACATCTGATGTCTTCATGACTCGGTTAGTGTCAAGGTTAAGTACACGATAAGCTCGAGTATGAGTGCCATAACCCAAAAACACACCGTCAGAAGAACGAGACTCAAACTTGTCCAAGTTGCCCTTTTTGAGTATAAAATAGTGGCAACCAAAAACTCGAAAGTAACTCACCTTTGGGCAGTTTTCCAAAACGCAACTCATAAGAAGTCTTTTTCAAAAAAGCTCGAAGAAAAATGCGATTGGAAATGTAGCATGCAGTGCTCATCGCTTCGGCCCAATATCGCCTAGGAGTCCTGTGCTCATCGAGCATCGTCCTGGCCATCTCTACAAGGGTCCGATTCTTCCTTTCTACAACACCATTCTGGGGTGGTGTGTAGGGGGAAGAAAATCGATGCTCTAAACCCAAAGAGTTACAAAACTTCTCAAAATCCAAATTCTTGAATTCGGAACCATTATCACTCCTAATAGCTCGCATCGAGTTCAAAGGGAACTCATTCTGAAGACGCAAAATGAGATTGCGAGCAAAGGAGAAAGTCTCGGTCTTCTCAGCTAAAAAGAAGACCCACGAATATCTCAAAAAATTGTCAACAACAACAAGCACATACCACTTCCCCCCAACCGAGCTCACCCGAGCCGGACCAACAAGGTCCATGTGCAAAAGCTCTCCAGGGCGCTTAGTCATGACCTGAGTCACTGGATGGTGGGGAGCGGCAACCATCTTCCCATGTCTACAAGAATGGCAAACAAGATCCTTCTCCATCGATAACTTGGGCAATCCTCGGATTAGGCCAAGTGAGCTAAGTCTTGCAAGCAAGTCAAAGCTCAAATGTCCTAGTCTCCTATGCCACTTCCAAAGATCAGAGGAGGAAAGTCTAGCCAAAAGACAACGAGAAACTCCAAACGACTCTGAGAAATCCGCACGAAAGACTTTCCCAAATGGCGAAATCACACAAACAAGATTGCCTTGAGGGTCCAAAATGCGACTGAGATTCGGTTTAAAACAAATCTCATAGACATCATCAAAGAGTTGCGAAACAAAAAGAAGGTTAAAATGCAAGTTAGAAACAAGAGCAACATCACGCAACACGAAGTGCTCATTAACTCGCACAGACCCATGAGACAACACCTTACCTTTGCTGTTGTCGCCGAAGGTGATAAACTCCTTTCCGGCGACCGGACTAAGACTGGAGAACCACTTGGCGTTTTCGGTCATGTGCCACGAGCAACCGGGATCCACCAACCAAACGTTCTCCAATCATTTTACCTACATCAATAAAAAGACATAGGGTGAGCATACGGTCCAACACTGGGGTTAGTGAAGTAGGGAGAATACCAGTGTTGGGCCGGCTGCTCAAAAGAACGGTTAGCAGAAAAACCATTCCTAGCACGTCTACGAGGAAAGCGATCACCACGCACAGGAAAACGTGGTCCGCTAAGGAAAGAGCGCTCACCGCGATACTCAAAACGCAGTGGGGGAACACGCTCAACTATAAAGCCACCGCCACGGGGTCCATAGCCTACAACTGCAGGCTCCCGCCGGGAACGACCTCTCCGCTGCCTAGGCCTAGGAACTTGAGGTTCTGAACCTCTAGGCCTAGCAGCACGCCTCTGAATGTTCGGCACATGTACATCATGGAAAGGATGGTACATGTCCGGATTGTTCATCTCCCTTGCACGGCGCACCTCTCTCTTGCGCCGAAAGCAAAGCTCACTCAAGTGTCCATCTCGCCCACAGTGCTCACAATGGTACCTCACCGCTCTCAAAGGGGGTTGTTGGTACTCACGGTGGTGGGTATGGATCACTTTGCCCTTCTGTGGCATAAGCTCCTCCTGGATGGGTGGCATGGTGTCCAACTTATTTTTCAGGTGGTTGGGCTTGGGATGCCAGGTCTGCTTCTTGGGTGGAGCTCTCGGAGGTTCAACAAACACACCATCCTTGGTGTTGGGCTTGAGAGGCTCTTTGGGTGGAATCTTTGTAAGCTTGGGAGTAGTGGTGGAGTTGGGCTTCTCACATGGGTTAAGACCCCTCGACTCTCCAATCTTACCAAAAGATGAAACATCAACACCCTGAGTAAAGCCTACACCTGGACCTCTTGCAGCACGCTTGAATTGGGAGATCATCATCCCAAGCTGCGGCTCTCCACAAGACACCCATGACAAGATGGTTCGAAGGTATGTGTTTTCCTCCTCGGTTTGCATCTTGTCATGCTTCACATTGGCTATGTCCATCTCCAGGCCCTCACACAAAACACATATGGACACACAAGTGCTACCCGAGTTGGCCTTCTCAAGAGACACAATCTTGGCATTCTTCTCTGCCAACTCGGTTTGCAAGCCAGCACAAGGCTTGCACGCACCCAACAGCGAGGATCTAGCCTTCAGCTCATCCACCTCTCCTACCAACGCCACATACTTACCTCTCAAGGTGAGAAGGTCAGTCATGTGCGTGGTGCACATCTCACACTCCTCCTCATCGGTAACAACTACGGTGGACTTGACAGATTCAAGTTCCTTCACTGTATCCTCCCACTTCTGCCTAAACTCCTTGCGCTCTCTAGCAGCACGTCTAAGCAACTTATCCTGACTAAGGAGCGCGGCAGTAAGCTTCACGACCTCAGCAGAAAGCTCGTCGGAGGTCTGAGATACATGGGAGGTGTCGTCGTCGTCGTCATCGTTCCGAGGAGTGTCCACCAGCTCGCCGTCGACCTCCTTGCCGAGGGCCATGGTGCAGAAACCTTCATCGTCGGTGAAGAAGCAGAGGCCGTTGAGCTTGTCCTCAATCCTCTTCTTTTTCTCGGACTCGTCGTCGCTTGAAGAAGCGGAGTCGTCGTCCGAGTCGTCGACGTCGCTGAGCGTGGCGAAGAATGCACGCTGCTCAGCCTGGGCCTTCTCCAAGTACTTCATCTTGATGTACTCCTTGTTGAAGCCGCCCTTCCGCTTGTGCTTCGTGGGGACGTACTTCTCCTTGCACTTGCCGGAGTCGTACTTGTGCCCATGATCCGCCTTGCCGAAGGTCTGCTTGTTCTTCTTCGGGCAATTGGCGATGAAGTGGTTGGGGTCGCCGCACTCAAAGCATCCTGAGCGTCCTCCTCCGCGGCGACGGTTCATGCGGTTGTTGTGGAACCGCGAGAACCGGTTGGCGAGCATAGCCAACTCGTCATCCCCCAAAGACTCTAGCTACTCCTCTGTGACAGAAAAGAGAGAAGAGAATGCAAAACCTCCTGAGGGGTTAGCAGAAGAGCCAGAAAGCAAAGCCATCGAAGAGCCAGAAGGATTTTCATAAGAAGCCCTCGCCATGGCGTCAATCTCACTGGACTTGAGCTTACTGAAGAGCTCGTCGCACGTGAGGGTCTCATAGTTAGGTGATTCGATGATCGCCTGAACTTTGGAATCCCACACCGATCGATCAAGGGTATGCAAAAGCTTCAAAGCCCTCTCATGATCATCGAAAGGCAACAGCTCCTTGTTAGCCCTCATCCTGTTGACAATCACCTGAAAGCGAGCGAATAAACTTTCTATGCTCTCGCCAGGCATATGTCCAAAGTTCTCATACTCTCGCTTGAACAACTCGTAGAGACGGGTTTTGACTTGAGAGGTTCCCTCATGGAAATGCATGAGGGTAGCCCAAATCTCCCGAGCCGTAGCGAGGTGAGAAACGCGATCAAACTCACTCATGCTCAAGCATGAGAAAAGAGCATTACGGGCTCGGCTATGGGCATCGTGCTCATCGATCTGAAGCTAAGAGACACGAGCAGCCAAGACAACGTAATCGGCAGAGTTGCAAATATCCCAAATGGAAGCACCCAAACTCTACAGATAGGCCGACATGCGTATCTTCCAATACGCATAGTTCGTCCCATCGAAAACGGCGGTTTGCCCACGCCGCGATCCATGTCGCCTTCTGTGGATCTACAACCGGCTAAGGTGGAAGATCCTTAACCCGCTCCAATACCAATTGAAGGACCGAGAAAGCACTAGCAAAGCGACTAGAGGGGGGGTGAATGGGAGCCACAAAAATTTCTCTCGAAACTTTGGCCAAATGTCCCAAAATCAACCCCGGAAAAACTTCAACCGAAACCGTGATGCCCACGACCCTTGGAAGAGGGTGGATGATCCCTAGGATCACAACGAGGCACCACAAAGCGAGAGCAAGCCAAGTGCCAAAAATACAGACACAAGTTCGACCTTTGAAAACCGAGTCCCAAACGTAGATTGAGGGCTACGTCAAGAAATCTCCAAATACCGATGCTAACAAGTAGCAAAGATACCTAGAGAGGTTTTTTGGTTATCTACAAGGTCAAACGAGAAGTCCGGAAACCAAGCGGAAAAGCCGGGAGAGCAAATGCACAAAACCACAACAAACAGTAGGATCCAGGACTGTCCGGCCCTACTACGGACTGTCCGCGAGCAGGTGGCGGACTGTCCGCTGACTGAAAGTGCAAAACTGCACAGCTGCTGAAGTCCCCTGGACCGATCCCGGACTGTCCGCGGCTTTGAACTGCGAACTGTCCGCCGGTCAACCAAAAGCAAATCGGCCGAAGAACACAGCCACTGATCCAGCTTCTCCCCGACGCCCGGACTATCCGCCGGTCAGGTGGCGGACTGTCCGCGGCTGTCCAGTGAAGGCGATTTTGATCGCCCTTCACCCAAATCTCTCCAAATCCGATCCAAATCAAAATCCTGTAACACCTCTGGTGTTTAAGCCAACTAAAACCTGACATGTCATCATGAGCATGGAAAGCATTCATGTAGCAACACTAAAGATGCATTTACAATTTGCATAAAACTTGATCTCAAATGCATCATATGCTTGTTTAATTCTGTTTTGTTCAATGGACGTGTGGTGATTAAGGATTTGCTAGTGGCTGATTTCTAGTGAAGATAGGCTTATAGGGTTATATGGTTCATGAAATCACAAATCCTTATAGTGGCCCTATGATAAAGACTAAAATCCAAGCTGAATCTGGGCATGGTCCTTAAAACAAAGTTGTAGATACAAATGAAAGGAACAACTTTGGTATATAAAGTTAACAAAGATTCTGCACAGAATTTGAATTGAAACAAATTTGTTTAAACCCTAGAATCTACCCTTGAACTACAACTCTCAAACTATTGAGAATCTGACCTTGGCCCTTTAACCAAAATTGTAGGGAATGACAAATGTGACAACTTTCATGTTCACAGAATTTGAACTTCTTCAGAAAATTTTAAGGTAATTTGAGAAATCAGTTTAGGTCAAATTTGAATTGAAACCCTAATTCAAAAACTGTGCCGAATTGGAACATGGTTCTTTAAGCAAGTTTGTAGATCACAAAATTCTGAACAACTTTTATTCTTACATATTTTGCACTTTAGTTCAAAATTTTGGCGCAATTCAAAAGGGGACAAAAACTCCTGTAGCTACAGTTCATGGGGGCTTGCATGGCGTCCACGACGGCCGTCGCGGCCACGGCGCGTTCCGGCGTCGCCACGTCCCCGTCCATGCGCCTCTTGCTCCGTTTGCATGCGCAACTAGCTGGCACACCCGTTGCTCACCTCCCCGTCCACAAAACCATCTCCCCATCGCCTCCCCACTCCTTTCTTTCCCTCTGTTCGCGCCGGCCGGGACATGGAACTCCGGCGATGAAATCCGTCGTCGTCGAGCTTCCTCCGCCGTTGTCGGCTTGACCATAGTGCCGCCATAACCACAGCCACCTTCCCGACCCAACAATTCGAACTCTAACCACCTACATTGCCCAGAGCAACCTCGTCTTCTCCAACTCCGGTGAGGTGCCGCCGTGGTCGTGTTCGTCTTCGTGTGGTGGGTACGGAGCTCCTCGAGCCAATTCGTTTGCGCCATTAGCTCCGCCTCAGCTCACTGTCTCGCATCGGCTCGCCATCCAGGTCGTTACCGCGCAGGAGGAGCCGGAACGCCATCGCGAGGTCCGTCCGCCGCACTGCCATCGCCGCCACCGTCGACCTCCTTTTCCCCGAGCCGCTCCGGCCGAACCAACGCAAGCACCAGTCCTAGGTGAGCTTCTCGGTGCCGGTGCTCGCCTCCGCTTAACCTCTACCGCGCCGTCTTGGCCGGAACACCGGCGCGCCGCCGGGCATAGCATGGCCGAGCCGCCATTGCCGTGGCCGTCGGGTGTCCGAGCTCTTTTAGCCCCAACCGAGCCCCTGCTTGTGTTCGCGTTGCTTAGGGGAGCACGTAGGTCGGGTCGGATTGGTCCCTGGCCTCGCCGCCGGCGAGAACGGCCGGCGGTCAACGCCGCCGTCGCGCGGTCAGCGCCGGCTCGCGCGCGCTGGCTGTGTGCTGGGCCGGCCTGACAACCCGGTCCCCCGTGTCAGCGTCTTAAAGTTAGGGTTTTCCATTTTTGCGAATATGAACAGTAGCGCATTTTGTTATTTTTTCTGTATTTTTGTTACTGCGCTGAAAATTCTGAAAGTTTTTGTGTAGCCTCTCTGATATGTGCAGAAAATTATAAAAATATGAAACTGAAGGTTTGGACAAGTTTTCATGGGGTATTAAAATGACCAATTAATTAGTTTAGGCACTTTAAATTATTTTTGTAGGCTTTTCCTGTAGTCCAAAAATTGTGAAATCAATTTTGTGGTACTTTGTAACACATAACACTTCTCTGATAAAATTTTGAGCCCTTTTCGTGAAAATAAATTTTTAAGCCTTTATAATTAAACCTTTAATGAAATAATGGTTGTTGAATGATTTAGTTAATTCTGCAATTTTGTTTCTTCTATCATATTGTCAAGAGTTAAGTGGTCACTGTTGTGTCAAATGAGTCAATTAACATAGAAGGTTTGGGTTAGGAGAAATCCCTTTGGGTGGTACCATGATTGTGTTGTCTAACAAGCTCAATGTTTAATTAACAATTTATATATATAGTGAATGAGTTAATTACTGTGGAGAGGAATCAGGATATTTCTATGTGGCATTTGTATTCTTGTTAGTTCTCTACTGAATGCCTATACTGTGGTTATGCACTTAACCAATACCAATCATGTTGTAGCAAGAAACTTGTCTTGCATTGTTCCTATTATTTTTCTGGATCAGTTCTGTTGGAAAAATGATAACACCATGATCCTGTGGTTTTCTGGCGAAATGTTGTATAGCAAAGTTGTAGTAATTTTGTATATCTAGCTGCTCCTAAAATTTCGTAGTTGTTGGATGTATATACTGAGAGTTATGTTCTGTTCAATCTGGGTATGCAGTGCTGTCCAGAATCTGGACAGTTTGTGAAAACTGAACTGTTTGGGATATTTAACTTGTGAATCAGTTTTGGTGGATTATAAGAAAGTTGTAGAGGGTTTCATGTGCTTTCCAGAATGGTTTAGATCATGATTGTTGATGACTCTGAGCTCCAGATATGGTCTGTGGAACAGTAGTGTTTGAATCTGTCCAGAATCTGGACAGATTTAACCAAATGAATTGTTTGGTCCATATGACCCTGGAATCAGCTTTTGTGTATTATAGAAAAGTTGTAGAGAATTTGTTAAGATTTTCAGATTGTCCTAAATCACTTGATTTTCTATTCTGTAGCTCCAGTTATGGTTAAAACAAGTTGGTACATGAAATCTGTTCGGGTTATCACTTATGCGAATCTTATTCCAATTGTGAAGTCAGTTTCTGAATTCAGTTTATGTTGTTGTTTGCTGCTGTACTCTTCCACTGATAATTGTCCAGCATCATGCACATTCATTCACATTCACATCACATGCATATTATATATACTCGTTCGTTATATTGCGTTTAGAAACCGAGGTTAGCACGGATCAGCCGGAGATTGCAGCACGGGAGGCACCGGCTTCTACGAGGTTGGGTTTGATATCTGTGGGGACGAACCAGAAGAGGAACCCCAAGGCAAGCCCCGCTGCATTTGCCCTACCTTGCAATTTTAAATAATATACTTGTTGATAAAATTTGGTGCATTAGGTTTAGGAGTTGAATGTTACCTATTTGATGCATTAACTACCTTGATTACTCTTTATATTATCCTTGTCTCTGGGTTATTTACAAATGCTTAGATTGCTTAGCCTTGCTCATTAGAGTAGGTTTTGAAAAGAGAGATGCTATTGTTGGGAACCCTTCCTTCGGTTTGGGACGGTGTAATTAAAACGAGACCGGGCGGGTAACTTGCACAGGAAATGGAGTCCTGGTGTAGTGCTCCCGTCTGTGTCGCCTAGGGCCCGTCCGCTGTTGGCCCGTTGGATCGAGAACTATTTGTTAGTACTGGTCACATGCTTCGGTAAGCCCTACTGTGGCTATGCCCTTACTGGAACGGCGCACCCACGCACTGGGAGTGGAGAGATGGCGGGAGTAGCATGTACCCACCCTGCTCGGTCCCCTGTTGGACGTTACTCAACAAGGCCGGTGTAGGGCGGTGGTGTACTGTACCCCCGGGTGGCGTGGCTCCGATCTGGTTTGAGCGGATCCACGAGACGGTTGATATATGCAAGTTCGGTCTTGCATATGTCGTGTGATAAGGAAGCCCCAGCTGGGTAGATCAAGCGGTTCGAATCGTCGTTTGCTCCACGAGAAAAGGAGACTCGTCCTCGCACCCTCAGCGTAGTTTAATGATGAAACAATGGAGGATTAATGGGTTGATTATGAGATGTATATTTATTTACTTAGTTAATAATAGAGATATGGAATGACACAACTACTTAGTAGTAAGAGCTTTTATGCAAAGGAAAACTTTTGGATTCTTGCTAAAGCCTTACCTTGACTTCCCCTCAGCCTGCATTCCTGAGTCTTCTCCCCATTTTATTAGTCGGGTAAGTCTTGTTGAGTACTCCTGTACTCAGGGTTCTATGACCCCATGTTGCAGGTGAGACCGCCAAACAGATGTGCTTCGGGCCGTGCTGTATGACTATCTTTCCGGCTGATGATGATAAGTGATGTGCCCTTGGGCAGGGTTTATTAATATGGTTATGTTATCAGACTTTTATCCAGCACTTAGTACTATCGCAACTTGAACTCCTTTTCACCTATGTTGTAATAATGAACACTGGTTTGTAATATTATGTTTATGTAAGACTTCCGCTGATATCTCCGATCTGGTATTTTGGATGAAATGTAATGTGCTGTAATGATTGTACTCGGATGATTCCTGTGACCTATGGATGCGTCGACCGTATCCAACAGATTAATCCAGTCTTGTCGCACACCTACATAACGGTCAGAGGTCGTTGGACATATGATAGGTGTAGGTGGGCCACATTATTGGGCGAGTCTGTTACAGGCTTGGTATCGGAGCAGGATCCCCGTGGCAATCATTTTAGTAATTTGAAAAACCTTTAAAACTTATTTTCTAAGGAAAAATCTAAAAAGCTCTTTCTAATCTTATCTTTTGCTCCACTTAACTTACTTCTTGCTTAGTAGGAAGTGTGTGCTCGAAAGTATTTGCCCTATGTTTTAAAAACAAAGTTACCAAATTATTTTGATGGGTATACAAGTAAGTAGATAATGTCGTATGCGTAGAATCGTAAGTTTGCATCATTTCATCTTGCATCAATTAAATTATAAAAATTCTCCTCCCTTAATAGATATCGGGTTAAGGGTATAACTTACTAACTTGTAGGTGCACAAAATTGACTTTAGTTTAAATTTATTCTAGGAATGGCTCGTACCAAGCAGACTGCGCGCAAGTGCACGGGACCGAGGGGAGTCCCGCGACACCAGTTCGCACCGCGTACTGGGGAGGGCAGCAGCAGCCGCAGCGGTCGCACCCGCAAGGCGGCGCTTCACGCGGAGGTCGCGAGGCTTACTGCCGCGCTTGCGGAGGCCACCACGGATCGGGCGCGGGATGCCATGATGATCGGCTTGCTGAAAGAGCAGCGAAAGGAGGCTCTCGTGCTCGAGGCTGACCTGGAAAAGGAAAATGAGCAGCTGCGCAAGATGAGAGATGAGGCATGGCGCCGTGAGGACCTGGCACGCGCTCGGGTCTTCCACCTCGAGTTTCAAATAGAGGACATGGAGGTGTATGCCAACAACCTCCATGAGGAGATCCACGTCCTCAACAATCATCTCAACCCCTATCACGGCCCAGGGGCAGCAGAGATGGAGGATGCTGTGGTCCTGGCTGACGGAGGAGAGCCCGATGAGGAGGAGGACGAGCTCGAGTTGGTGATTGAGATCGGCGACAGTGACGACGAGGGTGGCCATGTCTCCGGCCTCGACACTGACTACGAGGAGTGATCGTAGTTTGGGTAGTCCTAACTAGTAGTATGGGAGGATAGTTGCACTAGATAGTCCTGCCAGGAGCGGACTTGTGTAATAAATAAATAAGACCATGTGATGTTCATACAACTGCTTTTGCTGATGTGTAATGGAAGTTTATGACTAAGTTAATTATGAGTTACTTATGGATGTTTATGCAATACTTGCTGTATATTACAGATGTCGGTGCATACGCGTGCTTCTGGGGCTGGTACATCCCAGGATGGGGAAAACCAACCACCACCACCATGACCACCCCCGACCTTGGCTGAGGCTATTGCTGCGTTAGCCACTGTGACAGCTGATAACACTAGGCTACTACAAGCTATGGCTCAAGGGCGCGGGCAAGGACACCGCGGGCAGGGGCATCAGGATGCCAACAGCACGTACACAAACTTTATGGATACTCGTCCTCCGCTCTTTGCCAAAGCAGAAGAACCTCTGGAAGCAAATGAGTGGTTGAATACTATTGAGCAAAAATTTGAGTTAATCCGGTGCACAGACATCCAGAAGCCTCTGTTTGCAGCACAACAGTTTAGAGGACCAGCAGGCACCTGGTGGGCAAATTATTTGGCCACACAAGCTCCTGGACACCAAGTCACTTGGGCCGAATTTTGTGAAGTTTTTAGAGCACATCACATTCCAACGGGTGTCATGCAAATGAAGTTGGAGGAATTTCTCAAGCTGCAGCAGGGTACTCAATCAGTGATGCAGTATGTGACCAAGTTTAATCATCTCTCTCAATATGCTCCTGATCATGTCAACACTGATAATAAGAAGAAGCAGTGCTTCATGCGAGGACTGAGCACCAAGCTGCAAACTATGATGACCACCTGTGCCAACTCCACCTTCAATGACATTGTGAGTATTGCCATCACTTTAGAAGAGAAGAATCGTGTGCACAAGAAAGCAAAAAGGAGGAAGACTGCTCAAGCTGGCGCATCTGGGAGTGTGCCAAAACATCCCAAGTTCCTATACCACCCTGTTCCTCATGCACATGTACCTGCTCGCCCACCACAACAATATTACCAGCCCCAAGCTAATGCCAAAGCCTCTTCTCAGTTCCAGTACCCACGACAAGCCAATGCACCTAGCTCCCAAACCACCAATGCTCCAAAGACCAGTAACCCCTGTTACAACTGTGGCGGTTCAGGGCATTTTGCTAAGAATTGTCCTTCACCAAAGAATTTTAATTCCAATGTCCCTCGCCAGCAAGGTAGTCAGGCTAATCCACAAAATAAGCAGCAACAAGGCAGCCGTTCTGGTTCTCGATCAGGCACACAGAAGATTTATGTGGTACCCAAGACCGGACAGGTTCATCATACTCAAGTCGAGACTATTCCAGAAGGCGAGCTGGTTATGCTGGGTACGTTTCCTGTTGCCAACCATTTAGCAGTTACACTCTTTGACTCCGGTGCATCGCATTCATTCATCAATAGAGAGTTTGTCAGGAAGCATGCAATTCCAATATGTGAGTCCAAGGGGAAAATATCTATACTGTCACCTGGGGGTCGGCTGTATGCCAATGAGATAGTGCATCAAGTTCCAATAGAGATGGAATGACATGTTTATCCCACTTCTATGATTGTGCTGAACCATCAAACCTTAGATGTGATTCTGGGGATGAACTGGATGCAGCGTTATGGGGCTGTGTTAGATACATTGAATAGGACTGTTCGTCTAAATTCGCCAGACCGAAAATCCCAACTTCTCATCTAGCTTCCAAAACCCAAACTAATCAGCCCGAAGTTATGTGCCATGGTTAGTGAAGGAGTCGAGAATGTCCAGTGGTACGAGAATTACCTGATGTGTTCCCTGAAGAATTACCCGGTCTGCCACCTAATAGAAACGTGGAGTTTGTGATTGAGCTGCAACCAGGAACAACGCCTGTATCACGAAGAGCTTATAGAATGGCTCCAAAGGAGTTAGCCGAGTTGAGGACTCAGATAAAAGAACTCTTAGAGAAGGGTTTTATCCGGCCTAGTTCCCCTCCCTGGGGATGTCCCGCTATCTTTGTGAAGAAGAAGGACAAGACCTTGAGGATGTGCGTAGACTATCGTCCTCTCAATGAGGTAACCGTCAAAAACAAATATCCCCTTCCTCGTATTGATCTTCTCTTTGACCAGCTTGCCGGAGCCAAAGTCTTCTCCAAAATAGATCTTAGATCAGGGTATCACCAGATAAAGATTAGACCCGAAGATATTCCTAAAACTGCCTTCACCACTCGATATGGCCTGTACGAATACCTTGTCATGTCTTTTGGCCTAACCAATGCTCCAGCCCATTTCATGTATCTCATGAACTCTGTGTTCATGCCTGAGCTCGACAAATTCGTGGTAGTATTTATTGATGACATCTTGGTATATTCCAAAACCAAAGAAGAGCATGCTGAGCATCTGCGGATAGTACTGACTCGTCTACGTGAGCATTAGCTATATGCTAAATTCAGCAAGTTTGCCTTTTGGTTAGAAGAAGTCCAATTCCTAGGTCATGTGCTACCAGCTGAGGGTATTGCAGTTGATCTTGGAAAGGTGCAGGATATTCTGGAGTGGAAGTCGCCAACCACAGTCCATCAAGTCCACAGTTTCCTCAGAATGGCCAGTTATTATCGCCGTTTCATTCTTGGATTTTCCGAAATAGCCAAACCTATTACAGAGTTGCTCAAGAACCAAGTCAAGTTTAAATGGACTCCTGAGTGTGCGCAGGCTTTTCAAACCCTAAAGAAGCTGCTTACCACAGCATCAATATTAGCTCAACCAGATATTGAGAAGCCTTTCGATGTATACTGTGATGCCTCCGGAATCGGTCTTGGCTGTGTGTTGATGCAAGAAGGAAGAGTCATTGCCTATGCATCTAGACAGCTAAAGCGACATGAGGAACATTATCCAACTCATGACCTGGAGTTAGCTGCAGTTGTACATGCACTGAAGATATGGCGACATTATTTGTTGGGGAATACCTGTCATATGTACACTGACCACAAGAGTTTGAAGTACATCTTTACTCAGGAAGACTTGAATATGCGGCAAAGGAGATGGTTGGAATTAATTAAGGACTATGATCTAGAAATACATTACCATCCTGGTAAGGCAAATGTTGTTGCTGATGCTCTCAGTCGAAACCCTCAATGTAGTTGCTTGTCAGTAGCACCCATGAATCTTAGTCTCTGTCAAGAGCTGGAAAAGTTGGGTATAGAAATAGTTTTACAAGGGAGCTTGAATAATATTTGAGTCGAGCCTACCATATGAGAAGAAGTTATAGCAGCTCAGAAGGAGAACAAGGGGATAGGTCATATTATAGGAAAAATCAAAGCAGGGAAACAACTTGTTTCAGAGTTGATGAAGCAAGTGTGTTATGGTTTAAAGATCGATTGGTTGTTCCCAAGGTACCCGAGCTCAGATAGAAGATTCTTGATGAAGCTCATCTTACCAGATTAGCCATCCATCCAGGAAGTAATAAAATGTATCAAGATTTGAAGCAAAGATTCTGGTGGACAAAGATGAAGATTGAAATAGCTCGCTATGTGGCTCAGTGTGACACTTGTCAGAAAGTAAAGGCAGTACGTTTGAAGCCAGCCGGTGAGTTACAGCCTTTGCCTATTCCAGCTTGGAAATGGGAGGATATTAGCATGGATTTCATCGTGGGTCTTCCCAAAACTTCCAAGGGATTTGACTCGATATGGGTAATTGTAGATCATCTAACCAAATCAGCTCATTTTATCCCAGCTAAGACTACTTATAGAACTCCTGTCTATGCTCGAATCTATATTGCCAGAATTATAAGTCTCCATGGAGTGCCAAAAACCATAGTCTCTGATAGGGGAACGTAGTTTGTCTCTCAGTTTTGGAAGCATTTACATGAATCATTAGGAACCAAACTCCTTTTTAGCACAGCATACCATCCTCAGACTGGAGGTCAAACCGAGAGGGTAAATCAGATTTTAGAAGATATGTTGAGATCCTGTGTACTTGTTGACGGAAGTTATAGCATATTTTACCTTATCAAAATACCGTCAACATGCCTCGATTTCAAGGAAGTATAGCATATCATGAGCATATTTATCACTAATAAGTTCCACTTGTACTCTTAGCTTGTGAACATGTAGGAGATGCCAAAATGAACAAAATGAGGCCAGGTGGGCCCACAAAGGGGGTCGGCCGACCCCACCTTGGTGGCCACCTCAGCCAAGGTGACATGGCACGATCCAAGAGAAGCATGCTCAGGCCAATATCATCCCTTGGAGCAAACATGTGCTTTTACTCAATGGTGCAAGATGAGAAACACATGGATTCATGGGTCCACACCGAAACCAAATGCAACCAACTTCACGAGACTTGCTCCATGACATGTGGGGTCACCAAGGGAGAAAAGATGGTGGGCCAGCCCTGTCATAGGGGGGTCGGCCGATCCCCCCTTGGTGGGCCCTGGCTACACTGTTCAGCCTGGTGACATCAGCACCTTCTAGAAGCAAAGTGGTGGGCCCACCTGTCATTGGCTGGGGTCGGCCGACCCCGGGGTGAATCCCATCCAAAGTCGGTTGCTTGCACATGTTTCACACGTGAACAATATCCTGGCCATCCATCCATGACGGTTACTATGGCGGTTTGATCCAATGGCCAAGGAAGGAGAGCACGCGGATCGCTGACGTGGCACCGGAGTAGCCGCTACTCCACCTCCAAGCTATAAATACCCCCCTAGAGCTCTTCATTTATATGCATCCAAGGAGAGAAAGCCTACTTAGTAGCTTTAGTGTTAGAAGAGAGGGAAGGGAGTGAGGAGTTCCACGGAGGAGTCCCGGCCTGTCGGGAATCTTCTCCAAGGTGCGCCTCAGCGGATGCGATTCTTCTTGTAAGTGTTACATCTGAGTCCTTCTAGTATTTAATATTCTAGTCTGGTAATTTAAGTTTACAGTTCTTTTACTTGGCACATTGCTTTACTTTGTTGAAGTGCTCTAGGCCTATTAAGCTTAGCTTTAGAGTAGTAAGATTAGTGTAGACGTGGTGTCTAGGCTATATCTTGCCAGTGTGGACTTCTTGTCGCACTTGTGTAGACGCCTGGCGGAAGAGTGACAGACACAGCCAGTGCTTGGAGTTCCTCTCAAGTGTTGTAGGCAAGTTGAAAATAATAGTTGGGTAGCAGCATTGCCGCCTCAGTAGTTGTTAGGTGGAAAACCTTTTAATCAACTATTGTATCGTCCTTCGCCCCCAGTAAGGAATGAGGTGGTAAACCTCAGTACTCTTAGAAAACCCAGTACCAGATATTGATATTAGGAAGACCTCTCTATCCCAGTTATCATATACCCTTTGATCATCCTTTGACGACCCTACTTCTAGTTAATCCACTTCACGTTCCCTGTGGAAATACGATACCTGGAATACTCCTGGTGAAAAGCTACAATTGACTACCGTGCGCTTGCGGTATATCCGTTTGCCACTTCTGGTGTCAACAAGCATCTCTGGTGCCGCTGCCGGGGATTAGGCTCCATAGTCTAGTTCTAGTGGTTGCATTAAGAAGTGTCAACAAGCTTTTCTGGCGCCGTTGCCGGGGATTAGACTCCATAGTCTAGTTCTAGTGGTTGCATTAAGAAGTGTCAACAAGCTTTTCTGGCGCCGTTGCCGGGGAACGGTAGCTGTGTTAGCTAGAACAAAGTCGTTAAAGTTATCGTAGTTTGATTAGAACTTTTATTTCATAAATCAATATGGATCAAACAACCCTTTTTGACTACGCTGCTCCATCGGGCGCTGAGTTGGAGCCACCTAGTTCATCTCATGCCATTTTGGCAGTTCGCTATGAGCTTCGCCCCAGCCTCATAGCGATGGTTCAGGAGAATCCCTTTTCAGGAGATGTAGATGAGAATCCTTATACCCACCTACGTGATTTCGAACAACTTTGTTCGTGTATTCACATCCAAGGAATGAGGCGAGTCACTCTTAAGTGGAAGCTATTTTCGTTCTCGTTAACGGGAAAAGCTAGACGCTGGTATACTCGCTACGTTGGTAGTGTGAACGGAGAATGGGAGAAACTGCAAGCCATGTTCTGCTTAACGTACTTTCCCATATCCCGCGTAGCTCGTCTTCGTAGAGATGTGCTAAACTTCAAACAAGACGAGAAGGAATCTCTAGGTCCGGCCTGGGCACGACTTACAGACTTAGCATCCTCTGGCCCAGACTTAGCTATAACTGAGCCAACCCTTATGCAACATTTCTATCTTGGTCTTAGCCAAAACTCCGCACAATTCCTTGATTTAGCCTCTAAAGGAGCTTTCCTCCATTTACCCATTAGTGAAGGTAAGGAAGTTCTTGCGACCATTCTCAAGAACACCCCCTACACCGATGACCATGGTGAAACTCTAGAGGAAGATCAAACTCCTAGGGACAAACCCACGACAGCCGAAACTCCTTTACCTATACCCCAAGCTGTCAGACCTGAACCACAACCACCTACTCCTCCAAAGGAAGAAGTAATTCATCCTTTGGATTATCCTCTAAATATCGAGACAGATCTTTTCGCCGATTATGGCAATGTCTCGAAACAACCTGTGCAGAAAAGATCCACAGCCCGTAGAGCTCCTAATAACCACATGCAACCCAGTTTGAGGCAAGTTACCTTAAGGCGACTGCCCAAGAGCTCATGTCTATTATGAGCAACGAATGGTTCAGGGAGGCTGAAGCATCATTAGATGTCGTTAAGCTTCTATCCTGTTTCACATCCATACCGTGTGCCATAAACAAGACGGCTGTAGATTCCCTCTATGATCCCGCTGTAGGAGTAAATTTAATGTCTAAATCGTTGATGTTAACACTCCTAGGTGAGGAACCGCTAAACCCAACCAATAAATTCCTTAAGCTTCCTTCTGGAAAATTGGTCGAGAGTTGCGGGATTGCATAGAGTATTTCTATCACAATTAACAAGGCTAGCTTCCTCGCAAACTTCTATGTATTTGACGTAGACGAGATCGACTTGTTAATTGGGCACCCACTCATGAGATTCATTGAGAGATTTCGTGAAGGGAGCCTTAAGGGTCACCTTGGGAAGGATCTAGATCTTTCAGTTCCTTTTGCCGGCTCCGTTAATTCGATAGCCGAACCAAAACCCGAGCCTGATCCAATAAAGGAGGTGATGTCGGTATCTTCGCTAGAAACTTCTCAACCCGATCTAGAAGTAGACGCCCATGACTTTATCCAAGAAGAAGACATTGATTTAGATGAACCGTTGGACTTGGATGAGTTTGAACCTCCACCAAAACCCTCTATAGAGCTTAAGCCACTTCCTTCTGGGCTTAAGTATGCCTTCCTTAATGGTGACAGAGAGACTCCCGTGATCCTTAGTGATCGACTTACAACGGAAGAAGTTTCTAAACTCATCACCATCCTAGAAAAACACCGATCCGTCTTAGGATATTCGTTGCAAGATCTCAAGGGAATTAGTCCCGCTCTTTGCACACATCGCATTCCGATCGAACTCGATGCTACACCTTCTAGAGAGCCACAAAGGAGGCTCAACAATGCGATGAGAGTAGTAAAGAAGGAGGTCTTGAAGCTCTTGCACGCAGGCATAATCTACCCTGTTCCAAACAGCGAGTGGGTCAGCCCCGTCCAAGTAGTTCCTAAGAAAGGAGGAATGACGGTCATTAAAAATCAAAACAACGAATCGATTCCACAATGAACCGTCACGGGATGGAGAATGTGCATAGACTACCGAAAACTTAGCAAGGCCACAAAGAAAGACCACTTTCCGTTGCCATTCATCGATGAGATGTTGGAACGGCTAGCCAAACATTCCTTCTTTTGTTTCCTTGATGGGTATTCGGGGTACCATCAAATTCCAATCCATCCCGACGACCAAAGTAAGACCACGTTCACATGCCCCTATGGGACATATGCATACAAGCACATGTCATTTGGCCTGTGCAATGCCCCTGCTTCATTTCAGAGGTGCATGATGTCCATCTTCTCAGATATGATAGAAGAAATCATGGAAGTTTTCATGGACGACTTTTCAGTCTATGGAACGACCTTTGATCACTGCTTAGAGAATCTGGACCGTGTCTTACAATGCTGTCAAGAAAAGCCCTTGATCTTGAACTGGGAGAAATGCCACTTCATGGTTCGAGAAGGGATAGGCTAGACTTACCTTAGTCTTTGAGGTGGGGCCCACAGACCCCAGTTAGGGGGTCGGGCGATCCCTATATGGGGCCCACCTGCAACAAGAGTTGCACAATCGCGTAGATGGGCTCGAGCCGGGTACGTGACCACGCCGGACACCCATCAAGGGGGTCGGGCGACCCCGCTCTGGGAAGGTTTGACTCGTAGATGAGTTCACCGCGGCAAGGGGATAACAACCCCTGGAGATAAACCCCAAATCCAAAACCGATGGGATCGGCCGATCCCTAACTTACGAGATTGGAACGGCGGCGCAACGGACTCTGTGAAGTTACGAGTTTTCCGCGGCGATCCCGTGAAAATCGGCATCGTAGTCATCTGCAGCCGCTATTTAACCTTGCTCCCATCTCCTTCTTCCTCCTACTCGCAATTCCACACAAGGCCAGAGCCTCCTAGCCTTCCCTGCACTCTCCACCGCGACCCAAAACACTAGCCATGGCACCCACTAGCAAGCCTACGCGCCCTGCAACACCTACGCCACGATGGGCCCTAGCCGAAGATCTAGAGCAGGCCCTCGCGATCAACGTGATCGATGCGGTGCCGCTGGCCATGGTACCTCCACCAGGGGGGCTGGCCGGGCCGGTGGCGGGATCGCCCGATCCCACCAGGGGTCGGCCGACCACCCCTCGTCCATCCTCTCACGCGGCGGCATCATCTCGCTCGCTGACTCCGAGAAGGGGGATCAGGAAATCCCCCGGCCGCTCCATCACGCCGACTAGGCCGACCACGGGCCAACTCGCGCTTAAGGGGAAGGCCCAGCCGGAGGAGAACCCGCGCGCGATCACCACGGGGAGTATGGAGTACACTTCGTCGTACTCCCCGTCGACGCCCACGTTCTGGAAGACCCAACGAATCATGGCCGGTGGGCATGGCCGAGGGAAGGTGGTCATCCCTTCTCTCAACACGGAAGAGAAGGGCGAGTTGCGGGAGTCCCTGGAGTCCCAGGCTTCTATTCGGCAGAGGATGGACCCTCCGTCAATCAAAGGGCCGTTAGGACAATTCGAGGAGGAAGACGAGAAAACAGATCTGGAGAGGTTGATGCACGTCACCTCCAACCTGCAAGCAAGGAACAGGGTGTTGGAGGAGACGGTGTCAGAGTTGAAGATGGCGAATAAAGACTTAGAAGATGATTTTCGCCATCTTAGGATTAGCACCTCTGCGAAGCTCAAACGCTTCGCTAAGGCTTTGGGGTGGGAAGACCTCCTAAACCCCCCCGTCTCCATAGATAGTTTAGTTTAGATTAGAATAAAATTCCATGTTAGATTTATTTTGAATTTCCAAGTTTCATCTTAGATTTATTTCTTTTGAATTTCCCTTTTAAATTTCCATTGTATTTCCCTTCTTAGAGAATAAATAAAATATATCTCGTCTCTACTGGTGTGTTTGCCACCAGTAGAGCGCTTTGCATTTTACCTTTGCGTCATGTTCAGAGTTCATTTATGGAAAAATTCAAGTGTGGGGGGGGGGGGGGGTCGGACGACCCCAAAATTTCATCACCGAACCACACCGAACTACTGAGCACAGGCTGACACGCTGCAATGCACAAAACAGAGGTAAGTAAGGGGTCGGGCGACCCCCGTTTTCTTGAATTTTTGAAAAGTGCTTTTGCAGATGTAAAACCGAATGGAGGAAAAAGCGAATGGCAACGAGACCCACCATTCGGTGGGGTCGGCCGACCCCACCATGGTGACCTGGGCCCACTAGCTCACCTCTGCACAGTAAGCTCAACACTGTTGTCTAGTTCGTTTCCCCTTTCTCCTCTCGGTTCAAGCAGTTTCACAATCATTCCATATTCTGAATAAAATAAAATAAAAAGCTACAAAGTGACTTGAGTTATGATATGCTAAGAATGTTAATGACATAAAACCATGTTCTTACATATGTTTATACTCATGGGTAAACTGAATTAGGAAACCGTATTGACTAAGTTGTTGTTAAAAGTGAGATAAATCTTGGCTTAAGACTCAAACCTGTTTTTGTTTAAGGTGCTTAGAGATTTGTTTTGGAAAATATCTCAAAACCATAGTATCATTTACTCCTCTATAGTGAGAAATACCTACCAAAACCATACATATGCATATATGATCAAAACCTTTTACGCACATGCTACTTGTTTTTGTCTTGAGTTTGGTCAAACCTTGTTGACCCTAGTCGAGAATTTTATCATAATCCCAAGATCAAGATCACGTACACACCATCTACATATGCAACTTCTACACTAGAAGTATGGCTGCACATGCCATTCATTTCCACTCTATAGATGCTCCGTACATTAAAGTTCTACAATATCTCTCTCTCTAACTCTGGTTAGTAAAAAGAGACATTAAGGCTAAGCAAAAGAAAAAGAAAAAAAAAGTGGACACATGAAGGTCCAGTATAAAAAAAATTGTGGACACATGAAGGTCCACTAAAAAAATATATGGACACATGAAGGTCCATTGTTGAAAAATGCTAGCCATGTCTCAAGGTAAAATAAAGTAGAGAGAGAGATTATACTAAAGGAGCATTCTAGTCCACATACTTTCCACACACATGCACATCTTGATCTAGGATTATGACATTCTTCTCCTTGGATCCTTGTTTTGACTTTACAATATATGCAAAACAAGTATGCTACTTTGTTTATCCCTACCAAGCTCCACATAAGCCTGATAGATTAGGATAAAACAAAAATAAGGCAATCCCATGCTATGCCTTGGTGAGGAACCAAACACCTATAAGAGTGTCTTGAGAGTACTATATGAGGAGTAAGCATGAACTATGTGTTTTCCTTTCAAACTGTCCTAAAAACTCTAACTACCAAGAACAAGAATTCAGGGAGATGACTTTGCTTTGAGATTTGTTCCTTTTCTCAACATCTAAAGGATATATGATAGACAGCACCACATAACCCATTTGTATAAACTATGTTAGAAATGATGCTTTATGATCATTATCATTTTAAGTATGTAATAATCTCTTGTTCACTTTCTCTAACCTTTACTCGAGGACGAGCAAAGATTCAAGTGTGGGGGATCTTGTTGACGGAAGTTATAGCATGTTTTACCTTATCAAAATACCGTCAACATGCCTCGATTTCAAGGAAGTATAGCATATCATGAGCATATTTATCACTAATAAGTTCCACTTGTACTCTTAGCTTGTGAACATGTAGGAGATGCCAAAATGAACAAAATAAGGCCAGGTGGGCCCACCAAGGGGGTCGGCCGACCCCACCTTGGTGGCCACCTCGGCTAAGGTGACATGGCACGATCCAAGAGAAGCATGCTCAGGCCAATATCATCCCTTGGATCAAACATGTGCTTTTACTCAATGGTGCAAGATGAGAAGCACATGGATTCATGGGTCCACACCGAAACCAAATGCAACCAACTTCACGAGACTTGCTCCATGACATGTGGGGTCACCAAGGGAGAAAAGATGGTGGGCCAGCCCTGTCATAGGGGGGGTCGGCCGATCCCCCCTTGGTGGG